>QLNU02015003.1:94809130-94839810 GCA_006491805.2 Dysdera silvatica
TATACCGAGATGGTCTCTAGTAAGCTGAAAAGATTTAAACCAATTACTAAAAGATACAACTAAGTATATTACTGTTAAATAAATACTTATTAGAATAAAGTTAATTCAATCGTTCATAAGCTGGGATTTTCGATCCCGAATCATCATGATCCCGGTTCCGTGATCACGATGACGTGAAGTGTAAACAGCAGTACTCAGTTCTTGCAACACAGGGGTTTTTCCGCATAGTTCCAGTGATATCTGCAAAAAGCTTGATTTACACAGTCCTAAATCTAAGTAATATGCCTCAATGGAACTACATTCACCCTTATATTGATTCTAACTAGTCCATGCAGTTAATCCTTGCGTCATAAGCATTTAACGACCCACAGGCCAAAATCCCGAAATATTTTGTATTGTTAATATATATCATTAGTAACACTAGTTTACACCCTTAAAATAATGATCATCCGATAAACAATCAACTTAACACGTGGAAATATTCGACGAAACAATACGCAATATAAATAAGACACAAAAAACAACGTTTTAGAAGCGTATTTATGTCAAGATTGAGTTCAAGCTACGCGTTTCGGGCGATAAAAGTTCGCCCTTCTTCGGGAGTGAACACGTGGAATATCGTCAACAAACGAGGTTGATTCGCGGATGTAACTAGAGTTGAGTTATTAAGTGAAATGTTGACTTCCAAAAGTAGGACGTCAAGTACTACGTGGTTTTTGTAGTGCGGCCACTCCTCCCAGAAATTACCAAATTGTGGAAAAGTTGGCTGTCTGTTGGTAGAGGTGGCAATTATGGTGGGACTATGGATTAATATCAGAAGGAGTTAGGTGGAGTACATTTCGCCAAGCTGAGCTGAAGGAAGGAGTTGAGCTGTGGTCATTCACAATGGAATCACGAAACATGTTAATGAAGAAAGCTTCGGCGAAGTCCAGTTCAAGTGGTGAATGAGGTTGGTGGATGATGATAAAAAGTTAAAGCTACTTTTATCGCCAAAAACGTAGCTTGAACTCAATCTTGACATAAATACGCTTCTAAAACGTTATTTTTTGTGCACTAATCAACTTAACAATTACGTAACCGTAATTTACACAGTTAAGTCCACTATTACTCTGAACTCCATTCTTTGAATGGTTAACAACAATAACCAAATAAAAAATATACAAATAACCAACAATAATCCTTCTTTTCCATAAACAAAAAAACTCTACTTTCAGCTAAATATACGTGGGTTACAAAAATTATTGTATAAGAGTAACTCAGTTAAACCAACGATATACGCAAAAACGTAACTTATAATAAATAAACTTTAAATACGTCAACAGCCATCCGGTGGAGGTCTATACCAACTCTGCATCCAATGATTTTTCACGAAGAAAATTTTGCAATTGTTCGTTGTACGGGCGCACCCGGCCGTTGCACGGTTTCCAATATGGGAATGGATTCACTTCAAATAATTGCCCTACACAAGTTGATTCACCAACCTCGAATCCAAATTGCAGTTCGCTGTTACTATAGGCCCATCGATGCACTCGTAGCTGCTAGGACGCTTACTCAAGAGCTTAATCGTAACTAACTTCGCTTATAACCTCAATCCGTAGCCTCCCTTAGCGTCGATAATTGACAAATAAACTAAAATCGTAGAACCTTCACCGCATCATGGCCCGTGGTCTATTCGCAACCTCGCCGGCCCAACTCCGGCCTCCAGCCACTCGTTGCCAATCACGTAGTTGATTAATCCATTAGTAGGTGAGTGAGTGAGTCTGACAGCCCATTACATCGCTCTAATCAAATGTATACAATGCTAAACAGCAGCATCACTTACAGTATTACGGTATCCTGATGACGTCATCTATATTCTCGGTGATTTCCCCAAAATAATTACAGCAAAGGACATGGCACAGTTGAATATGTTTTCAACAATCCAACCGTGATCCGTTACAATTTAATATGGGAATATACGAGATGTAGCTCTCTAACTCCCCCTCATTGAGTCTATAACGCCCCCTTATGAACTTTCTGCTTACGCTTATGCACACTACGCATATAAGCACTATCTTCTAAAGCAGATGAAAACGAAAATCATTTAATAATAATTTAATAAGATGAACCACACTTCACAAACTCCCGCTTTACAATTCTTTTTAAATGATATCTATAAAGCAAAATCAGTCCCAAACTTCTTTATTCGAATGCCCACCATGTTTCATTACGATGTTAGTGTCTAAAAATTTTTGAACTTCCGAATAGACGCAGATAATTGTTAATCGCTTTCACATAGGCACATTCCGATAAGCAATTGACACACATCTCATGATACGCTCACAACCAACAAGCTTACATGGTAGTCAAATACCAAGGAGCCGAAAGAGGTAGACGTGGCTATTGTGGCGTCTCTATTTGGATTATAAAGGTTACTTAATTTCAAATCTGGATCTCATTTACTCATTCTACAATACCCGCAACCTAAATTTAAAGCGATGTGCTGCCATCAAATACAACTTATATTTTGCAATCAATGGATCACATATTACAGGCGCTAGATTTAAAATACTTCACAGAAATACATATCGAATAAATGCAGTAATTTATCTAGTCGAAATAATATTTCTTAATATTTTAATTGTTCAGAATAGCTAGTTAAGACGCCAAAAAGATAAATCTTTAAATACAAAATTAAAGAAATATTTACGCCTTTTTGGCCGAGCTTTCGAAGCACGTGTGCACACGGGAAACCGATTATTATTTTAGAGAATCCGAAATACAGTTACCTACCGTTACCAAATGCAAGAAAAATGAAATTAAAATTATAATTATACAATGTTTGAAAAATATGAAATAAAAGTAACAGATTTGGCATGGTGTCAATTTTAGAAATTGAACTTTTTAAGTTTGCATTTCTTGGAATTCTTGGTGGCAACAATCAAGAAACCCTACAAAGAGAACATGGTGTATCTATTGTGCAGGCCTATAATGTACTCCCATGTTTAGAGAAAAATTTTTAATTTTTTTAAATATAGTTAACACTAAAATATAAAATTTATGAACGTAAAAATGGGATGCTTTTCCAATCTGAATTCTGGTTATATGCGCATTTACTCTGATCATACGGCTTTGCTTTGATTGCATTGCTGGCATTTTCCTTTGCTTTATGCATTGCTTGCATTTTCATTTGCTTTTTTCATTGCTTTCATTTCGCTTTTTGAAATTTTGCTATTTTTCTTTGCTTTTTCATTGCTTGCATTTTTCTTTTATTAATTTTGTTATTTCGCCTTGCTTTTTGCATTTCTTGCATTTTTGGTATTTTGCATTTCTTGCATTTTTGGTATTTTGCATTTCTTGCGTTTTTGGTATTTTGCATTGCGTTTTGCATTGTTGACAATTTACTTTCCTTTTTGCATTGCTGGCATTTTACTTTTCTTTTTTGCACTGCTAGTATTTTGCTTGGCGTTTTGCATTTTTCTTTGTATTTATTTTTTTTTTCATTTTACGTTTAACTTTCGCGTACGCGTATTTACAGGTGTCTCAATGAGCATATTTACTGTACAGCAGGAGAATGGTCTGAAAATTAGTGATTTTGATAAAATGCGAGAAGCCAGGGCCGTAGTTAGGATTTAATTTCGCGGGGGGTTCAAAACATTTGGCTGCATGAATCAATACAATCGCAGCATTCAAGGCCGAAGCCAAGTCCCTTTCAAAATTTAGTTTACGGGGGGGGGCGGTCCCTAAGATCCCCCCCTCTGTGGATACGGGCATGCGCAAAGCTCGGAATTGGAAAAAGCATGTACAATTGAGATTCGGTTAGAATATCGTTTATTTAGCGTAGATATTATGTATACAAAAATTGTAATCTTTAATATATAAAAACTAATTAAATACGAAATATTTTATTTTTAATTAACATAATCAAATTCCTAAACAGTTTCTAATTCAAAGGGGATCGTTATTTGAAGGTTTGTTGGAGTGAGGGCTAGTAGGAAAAATAACATATTTGCCATCAGTTGTGAAGTCGTGTCTTTAGCGTCAGAGTTGTCGGCAACAAGTTAAGTTTCATTGACGTTGACAAGAGCGTTGTTGTCACTGGTGAGAACATTGTTTTAATTTTCGAGAGAGTCGTTGTTAAGTTGTAGTCACGATATCTAATTGCCGTTATTTTATCTTTTTTGAATTCCAGTTAGTTTATGAATAAAATGCAATTACTTACTGAAATATTCGACTGGATGAAGAATTCTTAATTTTAGCTAATGGTTGTTGGTGCTGCCTTAAATGATGCTAATCTGGTAGTTTAAAAAATGAAAAATGAAAATTCAAGTAAAAATAAAAAATGAAATTTTCAAGTCGCAAGATTCCTATTCCGAAGGAAATACAAAAGTGGCTGAAGATTTCAAAATGTATAGGCCTGTGTTTACCGTTGAGAAATTAATAAAAGAAAGGCCTTAAAAAAAGTATTACAGATTCTGTTAAAGAAATAATTGCAGTGCTTAAATTTCTTTCAGATTTAAAGCACGAAAACTAACGCAACCTTCAAGGGATACTGGGATTGCTGATTTTAGAATAATAAGCGTATAAACTGCATTTAGATACTAAGGAGAATATATATTGATTAAGTTTTAAATAGGTATTTCTGCAACAACGAAGTATTTTTATTATTTTTTTTTTTTTTTGCTACATACATTTCAATTTTCATTTCACATGATTTGCTTAAGGTGTATTTGATTTATTCTACTCAGTATATATTTGATGGTGACTTTAATTTATTTATTTAATTATATATAGGGTTTATACAAAATGGCGGGAAAAGAATTCACTAGACGGTTCCTTGTGAAAAAAGGAATAAAAAATGTCCAGTACAATTTTTGCGTAAAATCCTTATTTAATAAGTTATTTCAAAGCATAGTTGAACCAATAATAAGGCAAAGCCAACCCATTTAACATCGCTTTAATACAACGACACATGCGTTTGCGCATGTACGCCCCTTCTACGAAGAAAGATGAGAAGCTAAGATTTCACTGGTTTTTAAAAACTTGCTTAGGTCACGTGTTACTTGAAATTCAAGAGATTGAAACTCCGGCCATGAGTTAGCTTGTTTACGTCATAATCAACAGCATACACCAGATTTGGTGATTTCTCGTGCCAAATCAATCATACCACTGACGGGAAGTATACGGATCGGAATGGGCTGTTTGCCACTAGATTCAACCTTTTTTCTTCTTTGTTGTGGGGAAAATATTAAAATTAATAGTATTTTTCTCTTATTTTATAAGCAGTCGTGTCCCAGGGACATTCCGTCCTGTGCCCGTCTGGCAGGCTTGCGACGTATTTGTTATAAACGATATAGTACAGTGCACTGAAGTCCCACGCCTAGGGCCCCCTGAAATGCATAATCCGCCACTGCCAGCGACGAGAACATATTCCAATATTTTAAACAGAACGTAGTACATCTATGAAGCAACGTTTTCCACAGGAGGGCCTTAGTACAAATTGCATATCATCATATAACTTCGAAACTAGTTCATAATTTACCATCTTGGGTATTCAGTTTCGAAGGAAATGAAACGAGTTAAAGCAGATACTTGTTGATTCGGCTTTAATAGTAGTATTTTAGCTCGATGTTCATAACTATGAAAGATTTGCAAAAGGCAGATGTTGTGGGGAATGGGAAATATTCCCTGAGTAGTGTCAACTTCGTGTTAAAATCAACTGTTCACTTAAGGCTACCCGGAAGAGAAGAACAAACATATTTTTTTTTTAAACTTGAACATTTTTCTTTATAATGATACCAAATTTATTTATCTGGGAGAATTAGAAGCTTGTTAAATATTTTTTGCCAAATAGCCGCCTAAAGAAATGTATGTAAGAACATTTAACGTTTTTGCTTTTTTCTCGAAACAGTGTTTTTCCAGATTCAGGTACCTTTTCCAGAAAATTGGAAGTATGTTCTTGAGATTTGTACATATTACCTATTATGTCTGTCTACATAGACTTTAGTAGAAGGTTTTTAATACGATGATGAAATAAATTTACATCATTTTTAGTAGTCAAAATCCCTCGAAATTCAGTGAGTTTTGTTTAAAAGAAATTAAAAAAATATTTGTATATCTTAATCACTATGTTTGAGATACAGTATGTGTAATAAGGTGCATTTTATATGTGCAGCGAATTTTATAGCGGGAAATTTTCATAGTTGTTGAGAAAAAGGTACCTAAATTTGGTCAATTAAACATTAGTGAGATAAGGCTTTCCGGGTAACCTTAAAAAAAGTTGGAAGTCATTTGTTTTGCCAAGTTCATTGGCGGTACCGAGTTGCTAATGACCTTCCTCACCACTACATTTGGTGTAGGTTCATGTTGCTGCTAAATTTGCAGTAGGCTATTTCCTTCTATTTGGAAACTGATGATTTTTATTTCATTTTTTAAAGAAAATTTCATATGATTAATTTTTGCCTTATTAATTGTAAAATAATATACTTTTTTCTCAAAGTACTTACTATAAGTTTTGTGGAAAATGAACAATGACGAACTGGGTCCTTTTCCTCTCGGGCTTTCCTTACTGCAGAGGTAATCAGTACGCCACTGCTGTCATATGATATGCGAATACAAAAACAACAGGATTAAATGCGGGAGGGGGTGTAGACGGCTTAAAAATGTATGTTTCTCTTTTTTTATTACGCTACTTCTGCCTACTTTTCATAAGGAAATCAACCCTGCATCCCCACATGACAGCGGTTATGGGAGTGTTCAAGTATTACGTAAGCAATATTTTGGCCATTTTCTACACACAAACCCACAGTAAGTAAAAATTAACATTGGCTAACATAGGAAAGTAAGCGAAAGAAAAACAACACCCCTCCTGCCAAAGGTGCTTACGTAATAATTAAACGCCCCCTGTACATTTTTGATAAAGTTAATAGATTCGGAAAAAAGATTGGTATTCCGTTGGCTTTCTTTGGTGATGAAGAAACCTTCACTAGGTTGCCATACTTCGGAATTCCAATGACGTATTTGGACACGCAACTAAATTTTCAGGTTTGAAGTTTACAATTTTTCTTTTTTTTTTAGCAACTTTATTTAGGCAGCAACATGAACAACAAAAAAATATACATTGGGATTACAAATCAATGTTAGTTTGAGTTAATTATAAGAACAAAGACATATCTACATTAACATCATACGAAAATATAGATGCATAAAATTAATTACAAAAATATAAATACATCAAAATTAATTAATTACAAAAATATAGATACATCAAATTTAATTAATTACGAAAATATAGATACATAAAATTAATTACAAAAATATAGATAAATCAAATTTAATTAAAAAAAAAATATCAATACATTAATTAATATACTGTGAAATAGAATTTTGTCCATGTCTGCCTGGGTAGCGCAGATAAAGACGTAGTCTGACAAAGCCTGCACCACCCAGGAGATACCAGATAGCCAAAGCAGCCCCATGGGATATCACTGCGCAAACATCAGCGAAATAATTATCAGCTAAATATTAATCAGCTAAATTAAGTATGAGATTGATTAAATAGAATTAGTAAGGAGGATCCGGATTAAAGACTTAAACTTAGAATAGGAATTTATCTCTTTTATATTAGAAGGCAGCTGATTCCACAATTTAGGACCTGAAGAACCCACTCTGTGGCAACCCAGCTCCAGACGAGAAAATTGAGGTCTGTAGTTATGTCTACTTGTTGTTGGATAGTTATGTGTAGGTTGCTGTAAATCAATTGGAATAGATTAGTATTTTTAATTTTTTTAAACATTAATAACAAAATTTTATAATTTAAAAGTTGATTAAAAGTTAATAAATTGAATCTTTGCGGAACCTCACGGATCGACATTGGTTGTGGTAATTTATGGTTAATAATATTGAAGAATTTATTTTGTAATGACTAAATTCTACTTTGGTTAGCCTGTGAAGTGTATCCCCAGACCGATAAACAATAAAAAAGATGAGAAAAAATAAAAGAATAATATAGATTGATCAAAAATTTTATAGGTATATAAATACTAATGTTGCGCAATATTCCCAAAAATCTACCAATTTTTAAGCACTGAATGAAACTCACTTGTAGGCAATCGCACTTTTCCAAGAATTTCTTTGGTTTGCTTTTCTAATCATGTGCGTGTCTGGCGCGTGATTCGTTCATCTTTGGCCTTAATTATCTTATTAAATATTGATTTTAAGCAAAAATTGCACTGGACATTTTTTATTCCTTTTTTCACAAGGAATTGTGTAGTGAACTTTTTCCGCCATTTTGTATACACCCTGTATACACTGAAAGACAAATTAATATACACACCTGTCGTGCGACCGTGTAAATGAGCACGATGAGAACTAATAACCTGCTAGCAGCCGGCTGACATCAGTGCCATATTGTATAAATATCCGAGTATCTACGGGCATGCCAACGAATGCTACCATAGATAAAGATAAGGAGTTTGATCACAGACAAACTGTCGGCCATCGCAAGACCGGAAGTTCGGTATAAGCAACCACCGAACTGCTTGGAATGTCGTGCAGTACTGTGACACGGGTGTACCAACAGTACCTCAAAACAGGAAAACTTGTGTGAATCTTGCTAAATGTGGCCGTACACCAGCGATTGCTGCGCGGGGTGCTCGAAGACTCAGTCGTATCGTATCGGCGGAAAGAAACGTACCTTAAGCCAGATTACAACAGATTTTAATGCAGGTGCTTCGTCCAGTGTTTGCACAAAAACTGTTCGTCGGCGACTGGCGCAACTCGGTTATACCAGCCGACAGTCATTTCAAGCTCCATTGATAACGGCAAGACAAGAATTGTTGCGGCTGAACTTTTCCAAAACGCAAAGCCACTCTACCGTAGATGACTGAAAACGTGTTATCTGGTTCGATAAATCATGATTCCAGTAGCAATAGGATAGCAAAGCCCGCGTATGGCGTCAACCGCACGTAGCATACACGTTCTTCGTGTTAGACAGGCGTTTATTCCACAGTGCCATTTCTGCTTACCAAAAGTGTCCCACTGGTTTCTCACATTCGAAACCTCCGGGCTTCAGTCATACAAGCAGAACTTCTTACATATTTAAAGTTTGAAAATATGTTGAGGTTGTTACGGCCCCAAGGCTTTTAATCATTAGCTTTATCGGATGAGACAGATTCCTCCGGTTGCTAACTGTCCTGAGATGATCTCCGAATGGGCAAATCCTTGCCTATTCGGAGGCTCCGGCTAAGTGCAACTATTGGCGGATCACTCTTTCATGCATAATTTGTTCCCACAGAATGATTGCTTTCTTTCAAGCGAATAATGCACCATTTCATCAGTCAGACGTTGCACAAAAGTGGTTTCACGAGCATAGCGGTGGAGTTGGAACACTCACCTCGCCGCCAAGGTTAACAATTATAAATCCTTTCAAGCACCTATGAGATGAGCTGCAACGTTCTCGTCACGCTTTAAACTGACCACCATGCTCTTTGACGGACTTGCGAGGGAAACTGCGGGTTTGTTGGGCTGTAGTACCACTAACTCGCATTCAGCCACTCACCGAATCCCTTTCCAACCTTATTGCTGTGGGTTATTCCCGCGAAAAGGTGGAGCAACGCGATACTGAACAGGCACGTATGATAATTTTTCTTTTGAGTGTGATTACAATATTTGTTTTCACCGCTCATATATGAATTTATCCCACCCAGAAGGAATTATTATATGGAAACTGGGATAAAACGTTAAAAAGTAGGGAAATATCCTTAGCTATCAACGACAAAATTGTATTTTGTTACATAAGTCAATGATCTGTTGTAGTCCGATATCAAAACTCATCACATTATGAATCAATATAAAAATTAGATTAAAATGATTTGTCATTTAATTTCAGGAGCTGAGCTATTATAAAATTTTGTGGATTTTGCATGTTCTAGTATAAAATTAATTATTAATTAGCCGATTGTATTTAACTGCCTGCCTAAACAATCACCCTTTGAAAATATTTTAAAACTTCCGTTATCCATTCAGCATACTTAAGAAAAGGCTCCTTTTATCAACAAAATACAAATTTAACACTTAAAAATTCGCTTCTTTATACCACATAAATTTATAAAATAAAATATGTCATTCCGGAAGAGTAACTTCAGTAATCTGAAATTCCTCAAAATACGAATTGGCCAGAAAATCATTCTTATAAAAAGATACATTTAATAAAAATCACGCCCATGCAAACTTCATTAGTCAGGACTTTTTAAAAAACTACATTTATATATATATATAGCTCGTAAATATTTCTTACCCATTTTAGCAATTCTTTCACAAAGTGATATTTTGCATTATTTTTTAAAATAATGCCTTCAAAAATATTTTGTGCATGCATACGATCTTCCATTAAACTACGATGTACTCAATCACAATCAGCCATTTTCAGGCATTTAAAACATTATGTCACAAAGGTCCTTTATAATTAAAACATTTTTAACCCGAATAATTCCTTCAATTAAAATAGAAAGCATAATGTTTAACGTAGTTATAAGGGTTCCATGTTGGGGCATACTATAGACTTTCGACTAATTTCTCCATATTAATTTGTGCACATTCCTCCATTTTACTATTTAAGAAATAAGAATTTTTTTTATTTTTATTTTCGACGTGTTTATGCCTGTATATGAATGACTTTATTCCTACCCTTATTCTCAAAGAGAATTTGGAATGAAAGTTATCATATATCGAAAGCACGGGATCGATAAAATCCACGAAAATCGTACTCTACTACGAAGCACACAATAACAAAAATTAGAATTTATTGAGATGGTCGTACCCTCGTATCAGCATAAAATACGAACACTTTATCGTTTCTCACTAACTTTACTCACACACTATTTATTCTTAGGTAAGATTTTCACATTTCCTTATCACAGTATCTTAAAAATTACTACTTTCACGAACAGCAGAAAGCCTTCCTCCATAATCACGTGAGCCTTTAATCGATTCATTGCTTTTCTTCTTAAATCATCATGGCAAAAGAATCGATGTGTCAGGCAAGGAATCAATGTTGTTATCTCAAGCGTTGATATAACTCTTTAGATTAACTTTTGTTCCCGTTTCACCATTTCCATTTTCTACATCTTTTCTTCCCTTTTCTTCCCCAAACTGACAAAGTTTGTTTATTATATATTATATGGCGTATTCCAAAAATATGGAAATAAAAAATGTGGTTTAAAAAGCGGCCCCAAAAGGCGATCAATCCCAGTGTACTTGAATGTATTAAGGTGGCTTTGTCTTCACAAAATAGGCTTTATGTGCCAAGCTATTAAATGTGGCAGAAATAGTATCAGAAAAAGAATTCTTTTTTGAAAGTCTTACTGACATCAATAGAATACAATATTTCAGCTTTCCAATAAGTATTATCTTACTTTTCTCTATTGAATTCAATAGAATACCCCTGGAATATCCTGGAACGCTTCATATGACCTCTGACAACAGTGTCTTACGTTATACGATGTTACGATAGAATTCGTGCATACGTTTTGTCACAGAAGATAATGAACAGCAAGCTGTGCATTATTAGTGACGCAATATATATGTGCATAAAATCCAGCTTGCGGCGGGGAGTCAGGATTTATGCCAGTCATTTTGATTATAATATAGCCCTCGGTTACGCTGTTTTAACTGAAATGATTTAATATGTAATTGTCAGAAAGTTATTCTTGAAAGAGGTATCCAAACAGGTAGATGAATAACAGATGATGCAAAGAATATTGATTATTAAGAAAGAAAGAAATCAATGGTTGATGATACCAGAACGGCTGTAACAAACTATTTCTTAGGAAATCTGAAAAAAATAAAACATATTTTTTATATCTCAGTTTCAAGAACTCCTCAAAGGTGAAATATTTGAGATCCCGTTCGACAAAGTGGTGATCAAAATTTCTGACCACTTCTTTTCTGTAAAAGATCCAGCAATAATTCCCAAAACTGTACGTGTCAACGCAAGCAGATTATTTTCTCAATGGAAACTTAAGTCAATAAATCCCTCCTTTTAGAAAACTTCTGAAAAAGAAGTATCTGAAACTGAAGTTCGTGCAAAATATGATGTATGCTAGCAAAATAAAAGATCCAGAACCTAATGTGTTACTTAACAAAAATAGCACTGCTTACATTTTGTTGTATATAATACTGAAGGAGTAATATTTGGTTGAACAATACCTTTTCAAAAATAAATTAATTTTAATTTTACATTTCCAGCAAACATGAGAGTATTTGCTTTAAAAATTCAAATGCATATCAGTAATAACACCATTATTTTAATATTCATGATACAATCTAATAAACTGAAATTTGTGTTCGTAAATATCAACAATTGGTGTTTTCAAAATGACAGTGCATAAAAGTTCATGCTATATAGCAATGAGTGCTTTTTCGAAACATCTGACCCTATGCTCTCAAGAAAATCGAACCTCGGACATACTATAGATGTCCCGCAAAATGGCATGTGTTCTATGATATATTTGAGTGAGGGACACGGTTTATGGCAGATCTATGTTATAGACCAGGGGTTTTCAACTCGCGGCTGGTCGGATGATGAAAATGTACAAATTTTTTCACATAAAATAGACGGCCCTTGCTCCCCTGAGGTCTTAAATATGTGAATTTCATACTATTTAATTCTCTTAAGACCAGAACAGCCGGATTTTCGACTAACCGAAATCGCCGTTGGGGGTCAATTGACCCTTGAAAGAAATGCAAGCCATATTAAACTGAATGATCTGTTTATTGACAAATGATGTTGAAATGACAATATATAATGTAATGTATAATACTACACAGCATCCTTTTGCAGAAATACAAGTGATAAGAAAACAAAGAAAGTAAGTACAAATGCATATAATACAAATTAGCATGCATCATGTTTCAAAGTGAGATTACAAAAACATATTCTATTAATAAATACACAATGTGTTCCTAAGTTCGCTAGACATTAGCGTAGGTGGAATGATATGCACGCTTGACCGTGACAGCAACACATTTACCACAAATTGGTTTCTGGCATCCATCAGAGCTGTTAGAAGTCTTATTCTGTCCCTTGCAAAATTCAAGAACACATTTCTTTCATTTTTGGTTCTGTACTCTAACAATTGAGGGGCATCTGTTGTTCAAAGCACCAATTCGTAGTTTTTCACAAGCACAAGAATAAATTCTAGATGTGAAATTTTGGAGCTCGAAGATTCCTTGAAAATTATCCAAGCATTGAAGGCAACAATGCCAAGGACGTTATAGAAAACATGAACAGGCCACCTACGAGTTCCGCATCTTATAGTATATTTCCTTAGAATCTGATCTTTACACCTGCGCCACAGTATGATTGTAGTAAGTAAGAGCGTTCGGCTTCTTCTTTGCACTGTTGTCTGAAAATACATTCGTGTGTATGGTGCTAAGAATCATGACATTCTTTTTGCTTTGATCTTACACCTACATATAATGAGTGTTTTGTTTCTACTTTTCCGTGCAAAAGATAAATGTCGTGGTGACGAAGTGTCGCGTGCAATAGGAGGTACTTTTTTTTTGTTGTTCAGACTCATCCTCCCAACAATTGTGGTTTTCTTTGCAGAAAGTTCATTTGCAAGTTTCACAGAAGTAAAAAAAATTGTCAGTAGTGACATTGAGTCCGGAGCTTAGATGTAGTTGTAGTAATTTGACTACCACACTCTCCCCAAGTTGTAAACCAGTTGGTTGCTCTTTATCCTGTTTCAAATATGGAAAGCCATTCAAAACGTATTTGGATTTTACATTAGTTGCTAACCAGAACTTGATGCCAAACTTGTCTGGTTTATTTGCTATGTATTGGATAAATCTGCATCTTTATTTACATTGCAACAACTGTTCATCAACAGTTATTTCTTGTTCAAGATTATAGCATAAATAACAGTTTTCCATCAGCTTGTACCAGGTGTCAGAAGCGAGAGCACATTTGTTAGTAGCCAGAAGCTCAGCTCTGCTGCTTCGGACATCGAATCTGAGATACCGCATGATTTCACGGAACAAATTATATGATATTATTTCTTTGGACACAGATGGTCCCCAATTCTTGTTCCACAAAACATCTGCATAAAGTTTTGAATGACCTAATGTATCACGGACATACAGGAGGGTGAAAAAGACATAGAATTCCTCCAGAGTAACATTCCAGTTGCCGTCACCTCCAAGCTGACGTTGTGCTTCAGCAACTCTACATGTTTGAATATCACTATCAAACGCCAGGCGAAGGCAGGATTTGTCCCAATATTACGACGAGCAAAAGGCGTTGGTCTACTTGAAATTGTCACAATATTGCTAGTTGGCGTGCGACCTGTTGTGGAAGCAGTGCTACTAAGTTTCATCGGGGTCCAAAAAATACCACTGGATGACATGTACTTATAACCTCATTGCCGCCAGCAGTAATAGTTGATATATTGTTGCCTCGTCCTTTCCCATGTCCACGTGAACGTCCTGGTCCGCGCATAACAGCTGTGATTACATAACCAGAATTTCCCACGGTATGGTTGTCACTACTTTCAGAGGACGACGTATTTTGTAAATTCATATTAGCAACAAAATCTTCGTCGTCGCTGTCCTCACCACTGATATCTAACTGCTCCAGGAGATCAAAGGAATCCCATGTGCTCAATCATGAGGGCATTCTTTATATGGAAAAATGCTTCACACTGGTCGAAATCGAAAGCACCCAGAACACTGCTGTGGAAAGTGGAGTCTAGCTTAATTCTGGATCGTAGCTACGTAGCAATACTAGTTTCCCTTCAAAGATTCTTTTCCAGTGGCTTTTAATTTTCCCTTCTGAGTCCTAATAACAAGAGGTGCGTGGTGTCCCCATGCGCAAAAAACAAAAATAAGGCCTTGTGCATTCGAAAACAGACATTCACTTGAAAATCGGTCATTTTTCTCATATGGGTCAAAATCACCTCTGTTCTCTGTTCTAGGTATTTCTACGATTATTTGTTTTAATAATTAACATATAAATATGAAAAATTGTCACAGTACACTTGGAAGCATTTTACGAAAAGCCAAAAAAATATGAGCCAAGATGCTCAACTGTATTTTTAAATAAATCATGGAAAACTGGAAAAAAGGGTCAAAATGACCCCAACGGCGCTTTTAGTGTTAATAAATACTTAAAATGCTAGAAAACTAAAGTAACAAGCGGGCTTCCCTCAACCAGGTTTCACTTCAGTTTTCCAGCGTAATGGGCATTCGGGGTAATTTTATTCATTTAGTGTGCAACAATGATTTAAAAAAAATAACTCAAGACTCATCGAATTCTATCCTAAGTATGTGGATGAGAATACATTTCTAACTTTTCGACTACATTCTCTGAAAATTACCTAACTATTTTGAAGCATTTGCATCTGCGAACAGTTCTATTCAAGAATTACGTTAGCAAAATTAAAAGTTAGGAGTAGAATAAATAATGTTCATCCTGAAAACATTCTTCGTATTGAAACATCTAAAATGAAACCTGTTATTAAAGGCTTGTTAAAAATAAAAGGCGTCAAAAATCCCACTGAAAGATTTGATTTCGCTTTATATGTATATTAATAACTAAAAGATTTGCAAATGTTTTATGCTTCAATACGTATTTTACATCGTAATATACAAGTTCAGGACCAGGGACGGACCCAGAAAATATTTTCGGGTATGCGCGCAAAACTAATATCCAGACCTTAGAAAAAACCCAGCAAAGATGGGATCCAGGGGGCGCCTCCTGCAATCCCTCGATCCACCTTTTTTCAGTCCTAATGGTACTGTCATAACAGTACTGCTCGACAGCCAACAAAAACAAGCAAAATTGGCCCTTGAAATGAAAAAGATTAAAAATTCCGATCATTAACGAATGCGTTATCACTTTGCAAGTGTGAGGTAGTGGGCGCACACTTTTTTGAAAATTCCGATCTTCTTAAAGCTTAGTAGCCAAACACCGAACTTCCATCAAAAACACTTATCTGCATTTTTTACTTTTTTCCTGTTGTTTTGAAATAAAGAGGTGCATCGGAAAGAATTTTCAATGTAGATTACGAAAATGATCTTGAAAAATTCGTATCACGTCAGGTTTTTTCACAAATCACGAAAATGTGAAAATGTAAAAAAGGTAATTTTTTAATGATATCGATACATCACAAAGGTTGTAACGTGTGCAAATGTTCTCTGACGGCACGGAATGCATGTGTAACGAATAAATGTACACAAATATATTGCAGATTAACGGAAATGAGTCGTACCCATTCATGAAAGCGAACAAAAAAAAGATGGGAATTTTTACAACTTGATACTCCGAGTTTGAAGAGAAAAAAATAGAGAAATTCTATTAGCAACATTTCCTGGATTAGTGTGCAGTTTTAAATTATACATAATATTGTAGACTTTTTGAAAAATCGGAACAACCGAATTCAATCAGCAAGGGTCAAATCCCAAACCCAAACAAAGTCCACCCGGACGAACCCGACCCGCAATAAAATAACAAAGTGATCCAATGGAGAATGTAGTGCCATTTGTAGTGCCGTGATGAAGCAAACGGAAATCTAATTTCATTTAATATAGTAAATGGCATTCATCTTTTTTCCCTATGTCCAGATATATGCATTAATCCACTTATGTAGAAATTATTTATGAAAGTAAAATTCTAAAAACATTCCTGAGAAAATATTTCTCAAAAAGTGATTTTTCATTGAAAAAACAAACAGTTTAAGAATAAAAATTATAGCTGCTCTGAAAGAAAGAAAACAAAATCCGAAACTTTGAGAGAGACGTATGACAAACTTAAATTTCTGTTGGAACATGTGCAGTACAAATGCCATGAATGGTCTTTGTGCAAGGATTTCAAGGTGACCGGAATACTACTCGACCAACCAGCATGATGTAAGCAATTTCCGTGCCTTTTGTGTGAATGTGACTCCGAGGCAAGGAAGGAACATTGGGTTCAGAAGAAGTGGCCAGTCAGAAGTGCCTTCACACCTAGCGAAAAAAAAACATTGTTTCAATTCCATTGGCTAATCCTTCGAAAATGCTTTTGCCAACGTTACACATTAAACTAGGTTTAATAAAGCCATTCATGGCAGCTTTAAGTACGGGCAGTAAATGCTTTTTTGCTCTTAAGTTTCCATAGATTTCGTAGGAAAAAATATCAAAGCTAGATTTTTATAGGCCCACAAATACGAAATTAATGGCGGACACCATATTCGAGAAAACTGATTTAGTGTAAATTGTGAGCATGAACTGAATTCAGGAATTTTGTGCACAACTTTTTGGGATACACGAAGGCTGGAAGTTATACCACTTTGATAGACAAGATGTTGGAATCTTACAAACAGCTAGGTTGCAAGATCAGCGTCAAAGTTCATTTTCTTCATGTGCTCATCATCTAAATTACTTTCCTGGCAATCTTGGTGATTTTATGGAAGAACACATAAAGCGCTTACACTGGGATACGAGAGTGATGGAAAAGAGATACCAAGGCAAGAATGTACATATAATGATCTTGATCCGACTAGTTTTGGATGCTGAAAAGAGATTGTACGGCAGAACACCAAAGAAAATAAAAAAGATGAAGTTTCAAGAGGAGCACAGTGGTTAATGTGACACAGTGGAACACAGTGGTATGTTTGCTTCGAAATGTGCATTTGTGTTTCTCTATTCGTTACACACGCTTACTTTTCTGCCAGAGAACATTTTCACACGTTACAAACGTTGTGATATTATTATCATGCATTATCATTAAAAATTTACCTTTTTTTTTTACATTTTCACATTTTTGAAAAAATCTGACATGGTACTGATTTTTCAAGGTCATTTTCGTAATCTGGAGAAAAAATCCGTTCTGACAGATGTTGCCATTTCAAAACAACAAAAACCTTGCATGCTGGTGCAATTAGTCTATAAGCAATTCTTTTCTTTCTCATCGTGGAGGCCGAACTCAGAATTACAGCACGCTGCGTAAGCGCCCCAGAAACGGACAGAAAACATAAGGATAAACTTCGAGTAAAATGTGCCACTGGTCGGAATGCTGAAAAAAGCAAAGCAAATAGAAAGAAAAATAAGTGAAGTAGAAAACTTAATTATAAATACAAATAGTAGAAGGAGCGAAAGGAGGAAAACAAATTAGGAAATGTTAAAAAAGTAAAGGAAAATAAAGAGAAAAGAAAGTTAAGTAAAAAAATTAATAGAAAGGAATAGAGAAGAAGTAAAAATAAAACATATCAACAGAATAAGAAAAACATCGCGATACTTTTCTACTTTACCTCTTTTTCTTTCTAATTTCTTTGCCTTTCTTCCCTTTCGCATTCAGAACAGTGGCAAAATTTCGCTCATTATGGTAAATCCTGGTAAATCGTTATTCTTTAAATTAAATTTTGAGCGAAGCAATTTACAAATTGAGTGAATCGAAAATAATCTTTCATCTGAAAGTTATATTAAGAATCAATAAGAAACGTAAGAATATAATTATTATAACTAGCACCATGTCGTAAAATAAAGCAACGTAACTATGGATTTTCTTACCTTAAAAATTAGATGAATGTAAAATTAAATATTTTTTATACTAGAATATATTAAAAGTACTTAATGCTAAATACTTAATTTACTTTAGAAACACCGATAGATATTATTAATAACAGTCTAGCGACTCCTCCTCTTCTGTTATAAAACATAAGATTAAAATAACAGTTTAGGTCCAGGTTGCAGTCACAGAAAATCTTGGGAATCAGCAACAAACCAAAGTGATGCCTGGTTGAACAGCATTATGAATATTGTCTTGACAAAATCCTTATGAACATAAATTTAAGTAGATAAATAAAACATAATACTTTTGCAGTTAGAAATTACACAATTTAATGTCGTGACAGCTGTTTCAGTAGCTTCTTGATACTTTTTTCAAACAAAATATACAAACCAAAAAAACTGTTGATTGGTAATGCTTGTCAAGGTTGCCACTATACGAGTTACAAGTTATGCTTCGGAGAAAAATAACCGATTTTTATTGGGATAGGAGAATTTAAGGGCAAAAAACGTATGAAAAGAGATAATCAGTGGAGTAAGTGATGTGATATGCGACAGGAAGAAGAGCAAGATCCGAGAGAGTCTAATAATGAAGAGACCATATTTTCCGCCAAAAGGACATTTCTCTCCTGTAATAAAAGAACGAGTATCATGGCAAAGGATGATCACCTCTTTTAAGTGGACACGAAATATTTTAGTAGAAGTTATCTGTATCGCAGAAATAAATATTTCAACGAAAGTAATATACTTAATTACAGAAATATCTGACAAGGTCACAAATACACCATATATTTCATGAACAATAAATAAATAAACCAGAAGTTCATTTCAGTTTTGAATATTTTTATTCGAATTATTTTTTTCCAGAATTCCTAAATATATATTGTAAAATAACAACATTTTTGGCGTATTTTTAAATATGGCAACATTTCAGTGAGATTTAATTTTGTGACCATTTGAATTCCTGATGAGGGACGGCTAAAGGCCGTCCGAAACGTACGTCGATTTTTGTTATTAAAAAATTTAAAACTACGCTAAAAAACATTGTTATTTTCAATAAATTTTACTGCATAGTGTTACGTCACCCGACTTATCCTAAATAAGATTAAGCTTCAGAACTCCATTTTTTATGATTCATACTAAAACAGAATCTCAAAAACTGAAGGATCCAAGGGAGTACAATAGGGTAATCGCCCCTCCCTTGAGACGGGGTTATATCATGGAAAATGAAATAAAAAGTACCAGACACGTGGCCATAAATAGGAATCGGAAATAAATCACCTCCCCCCCGCACTTGAAACATTTCGGGATCCGCCCTTTATCCCAGCAACCTCCTTTATTTCGTAAGTGGTTACCCCCTTAGGTTATCGTATTATTTCTCGATCGGAAAATTTTACCTTCCCTTTATTTCTTAGTAATTTGTTAGTTTTCTTACTTTTAGTAGAGAGAATTCTCATAAAAATCAATTTTCAATAACGTTTTATTACTAACGGAGATATTCCTCCTGCCCAAGTTTTATATGATATAGAAATAAAGATATATCATATAGAAATATGAGATAAATAAAAAGACCGAAATATTGAGCTCAAATTTAATAATGTAGTTTTATTCTCGAACTCGATGTCACTCCAGACGGTGCTACTTATATTAGATGGTTAGTGAAAGGTGTCTTCAAAGTTTCCGAGAATAAATGCCAACATGTGTCAGTTGTCAGGGGATAATGTGCCTTGATATGATATGTCGGGCTCAGATTATATAGGCTTTTAGTTTGATAGGTCATTGAATGGGAAAGAGTGAGCTATTTATGCCCTTATGACTGCTCTTCTGATTCCGTGATTACCCAAAGCGGTTTCTTCGCCTGGACGTCTATATTCTTTGCCATAGTTATGCGTGGCCGTTTGGATCTATTGCTACCATTATCGTTACAATATAAATAAAAAATAAAGTATAAATGAAAACGCAAAATGGTAGCTATCACGTTTGCATCACCAACTGGCTTTTCCTAAGCTGTTGACGCGATCTTTCTCACACTTGAAAAGTTGTTTGTAAGCAGGGGCTGCTTAAGGCCTGGGTGACCCGGGCGCGATATTTGAATTTCCATAACACTTTTAGCATTAGGACCGATTTAAACAATCTGATTGGCTAACGATGCCATCACTTATAGGTTTGCTACGCAATTTTGGCCGCCAATGTAACAGGCACCAAAAGATCAACCACTTCAGAGTTTACACTCGTTGTTTATGCAAATCAGATTTTAATCGCGGGGGAATTTTAGAACGACACTCTTCAATAATACATCCAATTTATTTTTAATATTACCATGAGTTGATTTTTTTTCTCCAATTTATATTTAAAATGTAATAAATGATTAGAAATCTTTAAAACAAAACAACATTTTTGAAATATTGTGCTGCTAGCTTATATTTTTATAAAAAAAACATGTTCTGCCTCAATTTTTGAGTAGATGGCGGCTGAAATTTAAAGAAGAAAAAAAGAAATCACGTCGAGTGGTATCCCCGTATTTAAAAAATAAAAAAGTTTTCATTTCTTCCATGATGATTCCTGGAATTGCTTTCCTTGATTGTAATTGAAAATTACTATTTTTATAATAGAGTAAAACCTCCCTAAGGCGGCCATCGTAGGTTCCGTGAAAAAGAGGTCGCTCAGAGAGGTGGTCTCCGAATGGAGCTAAATTTAGAATTGGGTCTATGGAGGGGGGAAGGAAATCCATTTCCAAAAAAGGTAGTCGTTAAGGGAAACGGTCTCAAAATAGAGGTGGTCGTTAAGAAAGATATTTCTGTATGTAATTGAAAATTATTTCCGAGTTGTTTTGTATCCATGGCAAATGTGGTTTGGTACCCGTTTTTCATGTAAAAACCCGGGTATTTGCCAACCCTGTTTGCCCTGCATCCAAGTTAAGTCTATATGCATGTATTATTTAATAACTCGCCTCGGTGGCTTTGTGTGTTGACCATTATGTGGCAATTGTGTTATCCCTGTGAAGGGTAATAATATCTTACATTATTTAATAACTCATTAAATGATTTCAATAGCTGGAAAATAGATTACTTTTAAAGACGTTTGCTCAATTACATTTCTTATATTGGAGCATTTGCAGGAAGCACCAGGTTTTGACAATGACATCACTTTCTTTTGTAATTATTAACGGTTCTTTTGGCTCACATACAACCCTAATTTCGCCAAAAAAAATAACGCCAATTCTTTTTGACTGGATTTATGTCGATCTTGGAACCTAGCCACACACATCACCTGCTCAGCCAATCAGATTGCTTAAATTGGTCCTAATGCTAAAAGTGTTATGGAAATTCAAATCTCGCGACCTCCCGGGCGGCCGGCCGGAGCCTCGTTTTGATAAGGGCGACAAAACAAAATCAAGCTTAAATTTTTTTCGTTAGCCCAACAGTAAAAAATCTCTCTAAAAATAGTTTAGAAAATTTTTTAACAGACATCTTTAGAGAAATTCTTTCAGAGACTTTTGGCCAGTTTTATGGGGTTGGTTTTATATGGTTTACTGCGCATATGTGAAAATCTGTTTCTGACGAAGGGGAGGCGCCAAAGAAGCAATCCATGCCAGTCTGCCCGGGTTTACTATCAACCTCGAGCCGCCCCTGTGGACAGGAATGCTTCAAGCAGGATTTAGAGGGTACTTACAATTATATAAAAAAAAGCATAATCTTTCAAATATAAAATATAACCATCGCAGCAAATGCCGCTTTTTGTATGCTTTGCAGGATGCACCTGTGAAGTATTATAGAAGATACATATATGTGGATACCGATCTGTGTTTTATTCACATTTGCAAACAAAACCATGATTAAAGCTCAGATGCAGAATATGGCTACCTCAAACATTAGCTAAATTTTTATTATATGATTGCATTTTTAGGCTTTCAAAGTGGAAGTCTCAAAATTATTTAAAAGTTTAAGCCAAATGACTTGCACTTTCTCCGTAAGAACAAAGGCAAATTTATAAAGAAAAGTAGGCCATTAAATGTATGAACTCGCAAGACTCTAACCGTTGAACATAAAACTTCCGTTGTACAAATAATAGATATGTATATATATATATATTCTCTCGAATAATAAAACAAATCCTAGGGATCATATTTTAAATGCTTAACGATACATGAATTATAAAATTGGCATCTTTAAGCTTGCATTACATTCCAAAAGCACGTCTCAATTATCAGAGCAGAAACCGAAGGAGCATATAACGCCAAAGGAAAAACAAACAAACAAACTCATTCAAGAGGTAAACTGAAACGAAAAATTCAACTACTCTTCCTTTTCATAATTTTCTCCAAGTAAACTTAATACCTTACATTTCAGTATCAGCACAAAAGAATATTTGACGAACAATGATTTATATTCCAAGCTAATCGATAGGTGGTTGGATTTAAAAAAAGCATCGCTGTTTAAACCGGAGAAACGCTGATGTTCTTCCAGAAAAATATTTCCTCTTTCAAGGATAGCCGATCGCTGATACCCAGGGTAAAATATTACTTGAAAAAGCTTTCTAAGCCGTATTTTCTTCTTGGTGTGATTCAAAAAGTTCGTTTTGCTCAATGCTCACAGAGAAAAAGTTCTCCAGAATGGGTGTAGAATATAGGGTATCGAAAAGGTAGTTTAAATTCAGTTGGCTCAAGAAATTCTAACGTCAAATGCGTTTTAGAAAACAGGTTATTTTCGCTGAATGTAAATGGTTTCTGTGTATAATTTATTTACGCAAACTTCTTTTCAAACACTTCTCTGCGTGTTTCGCTTTATTTCACCATGGCACCTGTTACATATGTAGAGTGATTCGGAAGAGATGGAGCCCCTTTTTAAGAATTACTATATTTTCGTTCTTTATAGCAAAAATATAAAATAGTTAAAAAATATATAAAGAAAAATATATAAAAAAAATATATATATATATATATATATATATATATATATATAAAGGAAAAAAATAAAATATAAAGTAGTAAAGAATAAAATATAAAATAGTGAAAAAATGGCACCATAGTATCCTGAAACTATTTTCTAAAAATGTCTATCAGTATAAATGCCCGAGACACTTAAACAAGTTTACTATTAATTTACAAAAAAAAATTACAAGGGGTCTATCTATACCATACCACTGTGGGTTAGATGGACCATGTGCTACGGGAGAGATGGACCTACTTAAAATTGAAACAGGAATGAGACTAAACATTAGTAATAAAAATTGATAATTGAATATTATAATCACAACTTTTTTTAACTTTATTATTTAAATTCGTTAGATTCCAGATTTTCTCCACCCACACAGGCAAGGGCGGATTCAGGATGTTATTGTGGGGGCAGTTTTGGGAGCCATAAGGGGAAAATGTTTAGTTTTCGACTGTTAAACAATTTAGGTTAATGTTATATTAAAAGCATTTTTTTATACTCATCAAAATATTTAATTTATGACAATGAAGTAAAGTTGGGCTTTCCTTTAATTAAACTATATGGTTTAAGGCATATTATAGTCAAGTATGACAGAAGGATAAGCTAGTAAAGGAGACATATACAATAACCAAAACGATAATTTACAATGTAATTAATAGAACAAGTTTAAATTTAAACTATAAAAACATTGTAATTATTTTACTTTTTTTATAACAAGCAACTTTTTAAAAAACTTGAAGTTTATAGTGGGAAGTCAAAATATCTTGGTTTCATGAGAGAAATATGAGCGATACACTGCGCAAAAATAATATTTAAAACAAATTACACACAAACGCAGTTTAATTTGAGCAGGAGAAACATTTTACAATTGTTTCGGTGGAAAATCAAGCGTCCACCATCGTCAGAAAATTCGTCCAAAAACAGTTCGGACGAATTTTCTGACGATGGTGGACACTTGATTTTCCACCGAAACAATTGTAAAATGTATCTCCAGCTCAAATTAAACTGCGTTTGTGTGTAATTTATTTTAAATATATCTTGGTTTCTTTGAAAATTTGTCAATACCTTTTTTTACATCAATATGAATGTCTCTGTGGGTGTGTATTAAAAGTCTCTTCTGTCATCCGCGTTCGAAGCCAAGTTTGACGGCGCTTCAAGGATGAAAATCTACGTTCTGCTGAAGTAACGCTTATTGAAAACGTAGTTTGAAGGTCGAGAAGCTTGTAGATTCGTGGAAAAAACGTTTGGATAGCATTTTTCCAAGACTTAGATACTTTGGACACCAGTATAAGACTTTTGTTTATTACAGTCATAACAAATAACATAAGATATTCTTCATCAACTTTATTTTTTTCTATTTAACTCTGAGAGGGAGGGGCGATCGCCCTTTCCGCCCCCTCGCTGGATCTACATAGGTCACATTTATTGGCATATTTGGTGCAGTTCTCATGTAACCAACGGCAACATATAGTACGTCGTATCCAGACTTCACTGCTAGTAGTTGCATTGTAGTTCTCATTACACCCTGCACATTCATTTTCATTCCAGTCGTCTGTGTCATCATCCCTAGGCCTATCATCGTATACAACACCACTATTCGAGCATCCGTCCAAAACTAATGAGTTGTTGTTCTTTCTTCGTTTGGTTTTCGATATCATAGGTGTAGCCAAATTAGGCTTTCGACTTGGCCCACTCAGTTTTGCCTTCTTGACTTTTTGGTTATTTATATTCTCTTCCGAATTCAGCATTTCTGAAATACTTGCTGCCTTATCCAGCAAAGTAGCTTTTTTTTTTTTTTTCAAAATCGGAATTGCAGAAATAGCGTTCAGTAGATTAGTCTGTGTCGCTTCAGTACCTTCATTGCCTGTGCTGGTTTTTTCGGTATAGATGTAGTATAGGTCCTCGTTTGGCGGTTTCTGGCAACCTCCTTTTCTAGAGTTGGAGGATCTATAATGTTCTGGCAGCCCTAGAGGCAGCTTCTTTACTTTCGACTTTTATCCTGTTCATTTCATTCTCTCGACTTTTCATTGTCAAGACGTGCCTTGGATTCCGGTTGTATTGCATATGCATTTTCTTTGGGGATTTTAAAATATTTTACAGCTTCATTGATCCCCATGATATTTGTTATTGCGTCAACAGCCTTCCGCAAATCGTCTCCATTCCTAATTTCTTTAGTAGACTCCACTTTCCTCTCATATGTGGTTAGTTAGAACTTTTCTGGAAAAAATATAGGTTACAGGGGCCATTTTGTGCGAGCGGAGCGTTTTCTCAATATCACACCAAAGGACATTATAGAAGGACGCATAGAGACGTATCATTATTATAAATATAAAATTATTAATCATTTGTCGAAAAAAATAAAATTTTAACTATATAAAACCTGGTCCATCTATCCAGTGTCACCCTGGTCCATCTCTCCCGATTAACAGGGAGAGATAGACCAGGAAGCCATTGCGCCGACTTTGTCACCATCACCACTACGATGCATTACATCTGTTGATTAGCACGACTTACACCTCATGTTAGATACTGGTTCAAAATATTGTCAGATAACTTATATACATCTTACGGTCTAAATACTGCAAAAAACATTTGACTCACTTTATTTGTACTATGCAGCTTTTTCCTTTAACTATTTGCATAAAGACGATGATAAAAACAACGCACTGAAAGATTCACACTCGCCATTATAAAATAGCTCTTCAGCCAGTTCCATCTAGCGGCCGGTTCAAAAACGTTAATGAGTGGTCCATCTCATCCGCTGGTTCATCTCTCTCCCGGAATTACCCTATATGTTATGTTCATTATGTATATTTGACGTTCAGTAAGCTTCTCTAACTTAGATTTAAAGCAAAATATTTATTTTTATGTGATGAAAAATTATTTTGGAAATTTACAGATTTCTTTGGTTTGAACTTACATTAGAATAAGTAAAAGAATTATAATTTACATTTCAAATAACCGCCACAAACACAAATATATATTTTATATAATACATGAAAACCGGTTTCGAAAATATAGGCATATAAATTTGTGATCCGTTTCATTTAACTTTATTTGATCATGAATAATTTTACACATGTATCTAATTACTGCATGGGTCAAATGTACTCTAAATTTCCAACTTTAAAATACACCTTATAATAAGTTGACTGTCGATATTGTATGAATTAAAACGGAATAATTTTAATTCTCTCATTCTTATACGAAAAACACTTTTCCGCGGTTTTAATTGTGAACACACGAGGAGTTCACAAGATGGTGTGACAATCCTTCATTCGATGGTGTCAGCTGTGCAACAACACCCGCGGACACCACTATAGGCAGCTACTTAACTCCTGGAATTGACTCAGAAATTGGTAAATTACTTTCATTTACCTGTTACACTAGTACTTACCTATGAATTATAGTGTATTATTTTTTCTGACTGACTAAATAGTAAATGCAAAAATTTTGAAAATTATTTATCTTGACATGCACATACTATCACCCCTCTTGTTTTGTCGGCAGAGTTCAAGACCACCCGCATTATCGTAATCATCAAAAACATAAATTTTTGCCCCTACACGATACTTCTCCTGTATTCATATCTATGTATAGGTGAAGTAGCACGTAGGGGCGATACATGAGGGGCACATTCAGATAGCCGCGTTTATGATGTCGGCCATGTTGGTGACCTATCTTCACAAGTTGCCTCTTTCATCAATATTATGCGCACTGATATACAGTTACCATTTACCAACCGATATTTTATTTATATGAGTGTTAGCACACACTTAGGCGACCCCGTGTTTGGTACCATTAATGTAGCACATGTTCCATTCTCTCAAACACACCTAAAATGGACTGACGACAAATAAACTGCAACTGCGTGTTGCTGACATATGATGTTCTATGTTTTTATAGTGAAATGCCGTATGGGACGTCATTCGATATTTACCCTTAATATCTCTGCAATGAAGTAATTTGGAAAAGTTCAAACGATTCGGGTATCAAGATGGCGTTATGTACTACACCTTTTCGTTTGTCGGTAGAGTTCAGGTCCACCATGCATGAATAAATTCTACTCCATTTTCTTTCGCAACTGTACAAACTTTAAAGCTGTCGACGGAAAAAATAACCAATAAAATCACTCGAAAAGTTCCATTGGAACTTCAAAAAATTGGCATCCATATTTTTAGATATCAAAAGACTCATTGTTGTTGATTTCGTCTAACAAAGTTCAGCTTCTTACCCTCTTAGAAAAAATATCCTAATGGCAAATCAAACAAACTTAAAATATAAACTATTTGAGTTAATAAATTCTGCAGTGAAGTCTCGGATTTAAGGCAGCATATTATTGAAATTCAAGCATTTAATAATTAAAAGGTTTAGTTTTGAAGATTTCGCTGATTCTTCTCAAAACTAATTACTGAAACATTTAATTTCAATGCACTATTTATTTGCGAGGAACATACGGTTGCCTGCTATAACGTAATTAGCAATATTGGAAAAGTGTACAGCGGATTTGTCTTGATGTAAAAAGAAGGAAATTGTGCCTTTCTTTAGAAAGCTTTTGAATTTTTTTCTAATTTTTAGTTTACCATTTAACTGTTTCAAATTTTCCACTTCTTTCTCCTCAGGAGCTGAAAGCAGAAAATATTTTATAATCAATGTTAAATGTTTTCGTCTAATTAAGGAAGTCTGGTAAAACTTTTGGTTCAAAAAATAGATTTTTCATTTTTTGCATGCAGAAAGGTATGCCTTTCTGAATGCTATTTTTTTCTCTGAGGCACTTAAATCCACCACCAAAATGGCAATTATTGTAAAGTTGTAACAAGAATCGACGTTGTACTCGACAAATTTTAAATGCGTTTTTCTCAAACTGAAGTTTCTTAAATGTTACGATTTCAAATTAACATACACAAAACCAATTGAGATAAATATTACAAACTTCCAAGGTGTTTTGTTGAAATATAATAGTTTTCTTTAACACATCAATGACTGAAATTAAATGATGATGTTTCATTCATTCTTATATTATGGAAATCAGGATATTGAATTAAACTATATTGTTGTATTTATTTTATATAACGGTTAAAATACCTAATAAATGTGCTGCTGAAAGAAAGAATAATGAATTATTTGCAATTTCCATTGTCATATAAATGTGGGTCCTGAAAAAGTGACATCGGACGTTAACGGGTTAATTTATCTTCGCACAATTTTTATAAATATATTACAACCTGAAATATGAATTTTAATAAGAGTTAAAGTGCTGAATTTCGCAAAATTTCAATTTTGAAATTTTTAATATTTTTTAAACAACGTATAAAAGTTATTCAAAGATATATTCTTTTCATGTTCTCCACACATTCTTATTTATAAAAATATATTTGAATTCCATGAAGTGTCAAATAATATCTTGAGTTATATCAAAAATGTTAGACATTAGTTTTTCGAGTTAGTCACATATTTTAAATTAAGACAAAGGAAAATAACAAAGAATAGTTTTGATTACGATTATGCTTTAATTCTTACAAAAAAAACTGTAAAGCATATCTTCAAAAAAATGTTTTTCAAAAAGTGGAACTGACGGAAAATTAGAACTTTTCAATTCAAACGTTGATCAACAACACAGTTTCACTAATATTCGTAAAGGGAACTTTTAGTCTTCGCCGGGACAGCACCGTTACAGTTTGGTGTACATAAAAGGACATCAAGGTAACGTATTATACATTCGTGGGGAGTTAAAGTGTGTAAAATACTTCAGAAACACAAGCTTTTTCGAACTAGAGCTGTACATGCACGCCATCACAATGTAGGATTGGCTACAAAGGAAAAAAATCGCATCATTTACTAACACTAACAACAATAGTTTTGCTACTCTCCAATGATTGATAATATAGGTAATATCTTGATATTTTACCTTTTCGTTTCAAGGTTAATTGCTGGGATATGAATTTTAAAAAATAGAAAAAATGAACCGATAACAAAATATATTAATAAACAATAAAATATAATTCCTCTGCAATGCTCAACAAAAAATTTGAGTTAAATGCATGCTTAAAACAACAAAAAATACCATAGTAGATATCGTTGTGGCAAATCATTAAACATTTCTCATAATAATTACATTTAAAAGTGAGCTCAAAACACTTTTACAGCATGTGCCACTAAGATGATTTAATATACAACGCCGCTTGTGTAAAATGTCCAGTGTTACAAAAAGATCTCAGCAAGGAAGTATACCAAATTCGAAAACACGTATTAGAATGCATTGCGGAAGTCCAAAACTTCGGTTTATACGATCGTGGAATACACTAAAGACACGTTTTCTCAACACATACGTTACAGTATAGTTTTTGATTAACGTTTACACGTATCTTATCCCAATAACTATAATTAACGAAATACCTCTTAGACTTACAATAAATATCATACCTTGAAGACCGTATGCGCCCCAAATCACCTGGACGTTATTCTTTCTTATTAAATCACCACAATAAAGAGTCGATGCTTCAGGAAAAATGCCGATCTTGTTATCTTGAGTATTGACATAAATTGTAAGGAAGAGATTCTTGAGGAAAGTGGGTATCAACTTCTTCGCTTCCATTTCTTGTAATGGATGCATGAACAAAATTGTAAACAAAGAAACATTGGAGACGATACAGATGCTATATACAGGGCGTCCAAAAAGACCGACCCTTTCTCGGAAACGGTTGGGTAGATGGAAAAATTGGTGAACACGTATCCCATTATTTTTGGGGCACACTTTTTGAGTGAAAAATTTTTGGTGTGTGATCCCTTGGGGGTTGGGAGTGGGGATCAACTCAAAAATTTCAAATGGAAAGGTAGGTCAAGTTGTATGTCGTTCGAAAAATCTGAATAAAAAACAATTATTAACGTTGGTCCCAGGTCAATACACCCAACCCGTCATGAATGGCGAGCGTTTAAAATTTTCGTATAAAATCCCCTTCTTTACTAAAATTCCCCATACACAGGTACTTAAAATCCCGTTCTATACTTGTTTCTGAAGAGAGTGCGCTTCTGAGCATGTGTAGATGCAGAGGAGATTTTATAGGTGGTGGGGGGGATCTCCTCAGCCCCAATAGGATCAAATTCCTATTCAAATTACACGGCGTACTACTAGATTGAACTTTATATCAATAACTGCTCAAAATGCACACAATTCATCTCCTGACAATAAAACACACGATTTTCAAATTGCTGACGAACGTGCTG
>QLNU02015003.1:94839910-94851185 GCA_006491805.2 Dysdera silvatica
AACAAGGCATTTTTCAGAACATAACCCACTCCCTCACGCAAGGATTCTCAGAAACGCTTGCACCAGGTTGACACAATTCCTTGACCTGCCCAGAAGGCAGATTTATTGTCGATTTAGTATTTATGACACCAATACAAAAGCCTGCTTCTGCAAAAAATTGCAGAATATAGAGGCCTAGTTGTAAGATCTGTGGACAAATGTGCCACAGGATATCATACGGAACTTGCATGACTCCATATCCGTCCTTACCTCATTTTGTACCCAGGCTAGGGACAGCTAAACAAGGTGATAGATCTTTGAAATCCTTTGAAAGATCCTTTGAATTGTAGAGTTTTTCGAGCAAACTTACCTTTCCTTCCGCATATTGTAATTCCTTTTATATATAAACATTACCATCACCCATGTAAAGTTTCATTCGATTCCAGTAATTTCTCCTTGTTAGGTTTTCTATTTGCCAATAAGCGCATTCTATGAATACTTGCTACAAAGTATCCAATAATATACACATCTATAGCGAGTGATTACCAAAAATAGTCTGATTTCATTTTTTCCAAATGCATTCCAATTAGCGTAAGTTAGACATCACAGTATTTAGAAGCAGTCATTACTGTTACATAGCAGTATTTACAAGAAACTTGCTCCGTTCTTACTCCCAGAGTATATTGAATTCTATTAATAACGTTATTAAACGTGGTATTTGATATTTGGTCATGCGTGTTAACATGTTTCAAACAGATACCGTTTTCTATCCTTAAGATTTACTTAAATTATTCTTTGTTATGTCATATATCTATCCATCTACGATGGTAGGGGAAATACGAAGAAAAGGGAAAGAAGAAAAGAGAAGAAAGAAAAATATGAGAATAAACAATATTAATGAGCAAAAATCTTTCCTTCACCTTTATGATAAGAGGCGAATTTTTAGCGAAGTATATAAATTAAAAAAAAAAGTTTTGTCGTGCAACTCTTTTTGACAGTTGAGAACAAATCGAAAATATAACAAAACAGCCAAATTTATGAATAGTGTTTTGAAAGCAACTTTAAAAACATAAACATAAGAAAGAGGGGGGGGGGAATAGGCAAATCATTCGAAAAAATGATGTGATGCATGAGAGAAGAAGACTAATAAGGAAGTGGGGAACATTATCACCGCCAGACGTCTTTGCTTCTTACAAGAAAAGGGTGGGACCCATTACAAGGGGGGGGGGGACACCTCTTTAACCTGAATGCGGAACATTTTGGGTAAAAGAATCTTTACTACGGAAATCGATATTTCAAACCGAAGTCAAAAGTTCCGAATTAAATTGCAGATGTCTCTGAACGGATCAGAAATACACGTTGCGTTTCGTGAATTTCTTTAAAAAAGTTCTATTTCGATTTATGAGGCTTTGCTTTTGTATTTTGTTTATACGGAGAAGTTCTCGTTTGCTTTAAATTTCTTTACGTTTGCGTTTTATAGGCATGTTTCTTTTTGTTTCCTTCTGGGTGTAAAAGTAATCTCCAACAATTTTTCTTATTAACGGAATTCTCTTATCAGCTCAGCTTTTATGATACTGAAATGCGAAGAAAAAAATCTAACCTTTGGTTACAATTGATATATATATAAGGAAGTTTCGTTTATTGAGAAAAATTAATTGATTGGACACTGCATGTTTATCCAGAATTTTGAAATAAAATCCCGCGTTGAATACGTATTAAATAAACTTAAATGTATTCAAACATTATATATTTTATTATGTACATTAGGTTTTATAAAGTTTTACATATTATCACCAAACATTTTATATAGGACGTTAAATCATTCTTAATAAATGTTTATTTGTATATACCTACGGTTATAAAATGAACAAGCGAGGATTGATTATGAGACGGAACTCTGATTGTGACAACCAACTTCTTTCTATGATTCAAACTTATTCCAGTTCACAAAATAGTGTTATTATTCTAGACTATATTTTTCTTTCACCAGAAAACGATAAATAAATAAAAATTGGGGAGATAAAGTAGAAAGTTATAAAGTATCAATCAGTTGAAAGGAAATGACATTTCATATAAATACTGAATTTGGCGCTGCGATAATGTACGGATGATGCTTTTGCTTAGTGTGCAGTTATCCCATGGCTAAACTCTAAACTGTGCAAAAATAAAAAAACACGCTTGCTGACTAATCACGGTAATTCAGGGGTTGTTTCCCTAAGTTTTAAGAAGTTCAGATACATCAAAAATGTGTAGGTACCAGAGAAACCTGACCCTTGCTGTCTTTCACCCTAAAATTCACAAAAACAAATACTGTGTCATTAATAACAATGTCGTGTAAACATTCACCTAAGAAACACACAGTCTCACCTTAAAAAATAGATAGGAAACAGTACACATTTTCCTATATGCGCTCGGTATATACTCCCTCAACCATAATGCAAACTCGTTCCCAAGTCAGAGATTCTCGTTTAGTGTTCAGCAGCATTTGAGGTATCACAGTGTTACAGACATCGGCAATTCGACGTTGTAAACCTTCCAGAGCAGTTTTCTCAAAGTGTAGTCCGCGGCGGCTTATCAAGTGGTCCGTAGGATCATCACCAAATTTCAGAAAAATATGAACTAGAAATTGCCGTCATAGCTAGAATTTGCATTTTGGCGAGATTTAAAGAATTTCTTATAAATATTACTTTTTATTAATCTTACCTTAAAATGTGTGTGAATGTTTCGTGAAAGATCTGAATTTTCCGAATACACCCATGCTGTCTACATTGCTTATTATTATTTTTAAATTAATGATGTCATTTTCATTGTAAATTTGACAAAATAAGATCGTAACTCATTCTCTTTATCAAATAGCATTACTCTAAAAATTATTTTGTTCCAGGTGGGTTTGACAACCAACCCATATTTTTTTAAGAACTTGATCGGAGATTTTAGAGATTTTCTGCCAAAAGCTAGTGTTTTTTTAAAGTAAAAAACTAAAAAAGCAAATCGCAAAAAGGGCGCCAGGGAAAAAAGTTATAGAACAATAACAAGCTATATAAATGTCGAAAGTGCGCCGAAGCCATATAATATTAGGCCGTAAAAATCGAAAAGGAAATCTAAGGAAGGCGGGACGAAGAAGGAGGCTCCGTAAGGTCGAACGGGCAAATGAAACCGCAGGTCGAGTGGTCGGTGAGATAGGAGGAAAGGACGTGATTGGAAGGGAGAATTGATCAAAGCTAAGATTGGCCAGAAATATTTTGATGGACGTGAGTGTCGTTTTATGGATGAGGGGAGTCATGTGAGATTTTTCGAAGGAGAGCGGGTCTGATCTACGGAGAAGTAAGGTCGGAGAGAATTCCAAATCGGATTTTTGAGGTGAGAGATCGAAGAATCAAGAAAAAAAATCGTCGATGCGAGAGAGTTGGTAAAGTAGGATTAAGTTTGTGTAAATGAGCGCGAACCTTAAAGTCGCCGGTAGAAGTTGGAAAACATTTTTCCAAACCCAGCGTAAGATGTTTTTTACCTATCTATCTTTGGCTGCGATAGCATTGGAGCAGTAGCACACGAGTCTTTAATTTTTCGGCGCATAGGAGGGAGCAGACGATTTCCTGGAGCCACATTTGCCGGACCAGTTCACGAGACGATTCCTGGAGCCGTTTTTTCCCGGACCACTCACCCGAGTGTTTTCACTGCGCGTAAGACGGACGTAGATGGATGGTGGAGGAGACCTGTGTAACGTGAGTTTTATATCTCTTTTACGTTTGATATGAGGTGTATCGCGGCTCGGTAGTAAGGATAGTCTACAAAGTCAAGTCTCGAATAAGATAGGCGTGGAACAAGGGAAGATAAGGTTTTTAATTAGTGCAGAAAAAACAATTTTTATTGCATAAATATTTGCATTGCATTTAAATATTGCAACAATTTTACATGTGCACATTAAATGTAATAAGTGTTTTATAGTATATGTTTAAATTAACTGTGTCAGCTTTCATGAGTAATCACGGGCTCAGCCCATAAGCACTGTGCTGTCGTGCAATGAAGGTGAAAACCTTAGTATATTGCCATTATAGCTTCCTGCTACATTGAATATATCAGACTCAGTTTCTTATTGCCGTCCCAACGTTTATTTGTATACTCTACGGATCATGATGGTTTTTGTTAAATCTTGGGAATACATTAAAAATTGTTATTGTTTCAAACAGTCTCATATCTATCTTAGCGCCTGGCTATTCACTAGCTATTTACAGGTAAAACCCCAGCTAAATAGGTATAACTGTATCCTATTAATTGACATTGATCACATTTGTTCAGTAACCATTTTATTAATAACACCTAACGTTTAGCATATTAGTAATAGCAGAAGTAAGCAGTATCTATATTAGTATATCATTTTATACTGCGGTCGTTTAATGACGGGAACTAGCCATTTGCGATATCTGACAAAGCCTGCCCCACCCAGCCACGGTCGCTGATTTCCAGTTCATTGTTTTTTCTGAAATTTGGTAATGATCCTGCGGACCACTTAATAAGCCGCCGCGGACAACCCACCAGTGGTACGTGGACCACACTTTGAGAAATACTGGTCTACATGTACTAATACTCTATATGATATGTATGTGCTATGCTACGACATTAAGGTTTACATTATATATGTTATTTCAAACGCTCGCAGGATCTGAAATCCAATCTAAGTTACGTATGGGTGAATCCATCTCAGGTGGTACAATTTTAAAAATCCTGATTGCTGGACCACTTTTCAAAATTTTTATTTTTTGTCAATTATTCGTCCTGTGTATCAAAATTTAAAACCACTAATATTTTTTCTTTACTCACTTCCGTTTAAAAATGGCGGCCATCTTTAAACCATACCTGACAGCGATTTCCGTGTTAATAGATATTTACTCAATTGTAAATATCTTCAGATCGGGAGCAGTAGAGCTCTGAAACAAAAAGCATTTTTCTGAACGAAGTTTGGGCTATAATTTTTATTATATACATTGATTACCTTATTTCAATTTTTAATGGCGAAAAAGCGAGCTCATTTAAGGCAAAATATTTGGAAAATTGTGATTTTTTGGGAGTCGATATCTCAGCTTGGAAAGAAAATTGAAGTTTCCGTTTTTTCTGCATGAGAGGTATGTACTAGCACTTTGTTCTGAAATCAATTCTAAGTCTTATATGTAAATTCTACCTTTTTTATGTTACTTTGAAAATGAGATTTCGCAATATTTTACGAAATTTAGACTCAAATATCTCTTGTGGGCAAAATAGAAAAAGATCTAAATTTTGGCACAAGGCAAGCACCGTGTAATGATACTAAGCTACCATGAAAATTTCAAGTTTGAGACTTACGTGTAACAGGAGTTATGCGTGGTAGAATTTCCAAGATCAGTGCAAATTCGGCAGTCAAAAAAAAGTTAGTTCCACTTCTCCGAAAAAATCTAAGTAAAAGATATATTTCGTTGAAACTTTGTGGCAACAATAAATACATTTGTCTATAGCACGTGAAATAACGGCGTTGACGTATCAGCATTTGTTTGATTGCTAGTCAGTCATAAACATGCTTCGGCAGCCGGAGTGGCGGCAAATTTTAAGTGCGTACAATTGTTGGTTTTTGTGGACAAAAGGCTGAAAATTGCACTTAAAATTTTCAGCAGTTGCACGAAGTGTACGGTGATAAGGCAATGTCCTGCCATGTTATCGTAAAATGGATCAGCATGTTCGAGAATGACCATACAAATGGAGTGGAAACATTCCACTTCCCCAACTCTTAAAAAGTTCCGAACAGTTCTATCTGCGGGTAAGTTAATGATAACGCTGGCGAGAGAGAAGCTGCATGGCATACTGAGTTCATGCCGAAGGGGTCACAATTACTGCAGCGTCTTATTGTGAAACCCTGAAGCGATTGCGAAATTCACTTTAAGACCGACGGCTAGATAAACTTGCCAAAGGCATAATGCTCCTGCATGACAATGCGAAACCGCATTCGACCACCTTACTGATGGATATTCTGTTTAAAAAAAAATAAATTGGAAATTATGGGGGCCCCCTCCCATTAGAGCTTGGACTTTGCACCATATGATTTCCAGTCTTTTCAATCAAGTCTTTGGTACCATGAAACAAGAACGTGCAAAGAGAAGTTATCATTTCGATCAAGAGGTGAAAGCTGCAAAGCGAAAATATCGCACAAGGAATAGAAAGCAAGTATCACGCCTCGACAAATATTTAAATAAAGAAGGGGATTACGTCAAATGTAACTTTTGAATGGTACTTCGATGTCAGCGAAACATCATTCTGTATTTTCAACCCAGTTTTTTTCTTTGGAAGAGTGAAACTTACTTTTAGACTGCCCTATGCATATAGCATACTTATTAATATATTCCTATGCATTCCAATTTTGTACTTTTTCTTTTCCTTCCTGTCTCTCAGTTGACAACATTGACTATAAGAGTCAGTTTCCTAAAATTGTAGAATGCAGTGAAGTTCTATGGTTGGTAGTGATGTGAGATAAAAATGGAATCTGTCCCATGTAAATGGTCAATATTCAAAAGTAAATCTGGCTATCGTTTTAGTTAGAAGTTTTTACGAAAAAAACAATTTTTAGTTCAAGGTCTGGATATAATACCAAGCGAAATTTTTAAGCGCAATTTGCAGCCTTTTGTCCACAAAAAACGAACGAATGTACGTACTTAAAATTTGGACACCTCTCTAGCTGCTGAGGCATGTTTATGACTGATTAGCAATCAAACTAATGCTGATCCGTCAACGCCGCTAGTTCAGGTGCTACAGACAAATATCTTTATTGTTGCCACAAAGTTTCAACGAAATATAAATTACTTATATTTTTACGGAGGAATGAAACTAAATTTCTGTCTGCCGAATTTGCAGTGATTTTGGAAATTCAACCACGCATAACTCCTATTACACTTAATTTTCAAACTTGAAATTTTTATGGTGACTTAGTATTATACAGAATTTGATTTGTGCCTAAAATTAGATTTTTCGTCGTTTTCCCACCAGAGATATTTGAGCCTAAATTTCGTAAAATCTTGATTAAACCTCATTTTCAAAGTATCATAAAAAACGTAGAATTTTAATATCAAACTCCGGATTGAATTCGAAACAAAGTACTAGTACATACGTATCATGTACAAATACCGGAAATTCCAACTTTCTTTCCAAGCTGAGATATCGACTCTAAAACTGCCGAAATCTTTCAAATATTTTGCTCTAGTTGAGACCTCTTTTCCGCCATAAAAAATAAATATGGTGATCAACATATATAATAAAAATTATAGCTCAAACTTCGTTTAAAAAAATGCTTTTTGTTTCAGAGCTCTACTGCCTCCCGATCCGAAGATATTTAGAATTGCGTAAATACCTATTAACATGGAAATCACTGTCAGTTATGGTTTAAAGATGGCTACCAGTTTTAAACCAAGTGAGTAAAGAAAAAACTATTAGTGATTTTAAACTATTAGTACATAGGGCTAATAACGGAGAAAAAATAAAAAACAAATTAAAAATGTTCAAGTAACCTGCATCGGCCACTTCATATGGATTGACCGGTATATAATCTGCTATTTACTATCAAACAAACAACCCAATTAAACTGTTTAATGTAGTTCTACTTGTTTCGTCTACGTTATCTCATAAACTTGAAACGAAATCATCTGATACATCCGGAAAGCTTCCTGAAAGTTTAATGCATTGACGAGTGGCGCAATTTAACCGTAGATAACGTAGATAGTTAAATTGATTATCAACAGGATCAACGACCCATTTCTGAGAGCTTGTATAATGACAAGTATGTAGCATTTACGTTTAATTTAGATCACCTGGTTTTAAAGCAACGATTAAACGCATATGAATTTCAGAAAGCAATTCAATAATATCGAGGCAACATTTGTTTGCCTTTAAATAAATGAAACGATTTCATTTCAACTAATCTTTTCTTTAATCTCCGGTTTAAATCAATACTTAATAATCATTAACTTAGTGCTTATTAAAAATAGCATCATAATGCTTAATAGGCATTGCTTAAACGTACTCATATATAGATGACTTTATCAAATAGCTCATATTTTCCAGAGCGAAGTTTACCGAATTTCAATAATCAGGTATTATTTTTCTGAAATCTCGATAATTTTGGAATGAAAATAATTTTACACGAATTTCATAAAGCTGGTTATTCTTTCTAGAGCAAATGATACGTCTTACTTATTAACATGTGATATTTATTAACAAATGATAATTTGATTGATGATTTGATTTATTAACAAATGAAATGAACTTATTAACATGTAATAAGAATTTCACGCATCTATTCCGAAACTTACGACCTAAAGTCTTGGACAAGATTGTAAGACTAAAAGTCGTTATCCATGCGAATAGAAACAGGAATACGTCCATATTGCCCGCCAACCCCCGAATCAGAGAAGGCACTTTATGATGATTCAGACGTAATGAAAATAGTAGAAATTTTAAAATACTGAAAATTATTTTAATGCATGTAGTTAAAAACGGGAATGGATACTTCATGCACATTAGTTCTGATTGCTGCTAATGTACCCTAATGCATTATGTGATCTATTTCATTTGCTATTTTACGAGCACCTGACTTTTTGTTTACAAAAATATTTTTTTTGTAAATTAAGCTACGCCATTTTTTACATTTATGAACAAACATATATATTTTGATGTATTATATGTTTATTTATTTATTACTAATAATTGTTTTAATAATTCTTACTAATATTAAAACAATTATTACTAATAATTGTTTTAATAATAGCATGTACAGATACACAAAATTTGATAAAATATGGAGGTATTGGGACCACAAAGTTTATAGCGAATATGTATAATCATATGTCCTTTCTCCTTTTTCCTCCAACGTTTATAGAAAATGTAAATTTGTTATAAAGAAACCCATTTCCGCAAACTTTCATTGAAGTCTAAACAGCTTCAAACTTAAATGTCACAACTGTCAGAACAGAACATGAAGGAGCATATTATCATAAAATAAAAAGTAGCTGAAACCCTCTTTCATGAAGCAAGATGGAACGAAAAGTCAAATTCTGTTCTTTTTAAAATTTTCTACCAAAGAAACTTAATATCTAAATTTTAGCATAAGCATAAAAGAATAATTTAGAAGCACCATCGTATATTTCGGGGTAATCGGTAAAGGTCCGGATTTAAAAAAAGCCGCAGTTCACGGTAGAAAAGTTCTGATGTTCGACATGAAAAGATTTCCTATTTAAGGAATAACCGATTGTGAATTCGCTAGCAAAAGCTGTATTTGAAAAAGCCTCCTAATCCGTCGTTTTTTCCTGATGTGGTTCGAAATATTTCGTTTCCTCCGTACCCATAGGGGACAAAAATTCTTCAACGCAAATGCGGAATATGAAGTTTCAAATGAGGTGTTTTAATTCAATTTTCTTCAAAAATTCTGACACTGTGCGTTTTTGAAAACATTTAATTTTGGTTCAGTATTAGTGGTTTTATTTGCGTCACTCATTTATGATAGCTTCACTTATAATATATATATATGCTTCGATTTATGTGACTGGAGTTTTTATTTTTCTATCTATTACGAAAGGAATGGTCTTACATTACAATAGATGCAACACAAAATTTTTAATTATTTGTGATGTTAGTTTAGCTGCTTTTAAAACGACACTCTCTGTTACTGTCATGCCTAGACGAAGTGCCATTTAAAATATTTAGTCGTATTCGCCAAAGCCGTCAGCAGCAGATTCAAAAGAGATCCACATGCATAACAGAAAGAAATCCAAAAATGGTATGCCTATAAATCATCGAATTATTTTATTTGCAGTTTTGATAGATAACGCATGGCTTTACAAGTATCTAATTATTGTACACAACCGATACATACTACAAAATTTCTTCTATTAAAATAATTTAACTGCAGATTTAATGCCAATTAAAGAGAAATAATTTTAAAGTTACTTATCTGTATAGGAAAATAGGTTTCACACAGCTGATCTAATTATGTATCCTTAATGCTTTCGCGTGTCTAGAATATTAATGTTTTCCATAATGCTTGTTTAAAATCGTTGCTGTATTTCTCAGAAAATTTGTTTTGAAATGAACCAAACTACATTCAAAATCATTTTAAATATCTAAAAAATTAAGCGACCTACTTTCAAAACTTTGGAGGTTGGGAATAGCGTTTCATCGTAATAAAAATTTGCTCAAAAACATGAAATTAAATATACAAAAATTCTCTAAAAAAATCATTTTGCAATTCTCAAACAACTTATAAATTAAATATATGCATACCATGTAAAAATATAATATAAAGCATAATTTTTTTACCAGATTTGTAATATCACCAATCAATGAAAATGTGGGGATCAACATGCATGAAGGGCATGCTCTCGAAAATATATTATTCATAAAATTCAGAATTACAGGAAAAAATTCCACTCCAGTGCTGTTTTCAACGGGTATGTTATATGACTAGAACCTAAATTTGTATAACTATATCTATTTGTAATTATCTGACATAACCCTATTTCAATTGTAAGTAACTAAATAAATTAATGAATTTAATACAAATTGGAAATATTTTTACGATCTAGTTATATCTACAACGCTTTTCTTACATTATTGCTGCAATCTTACATCTTTTCTTCTGTTATACTGCCTAAAATCATTGAGCTGTTCGGGAAAACCTTTACGGAAATCAATACTGGAACTTTTCTCTCCGTTTACTCTCCTACAAAGTAACAAGAACGACGAAGACACCGGAGAGCTCTGGAGCATCTGAGATTAATGACAACAAAGGATCCAAAAGCCCCAGCACCTGTTCGAAGAAAAGAGATTCCCACCGCTTCCATTTACTGGAGATCTTTTCAGGAGCTAGCCGAGAGTATTGCCAATAACGTATGTCAGGTCATTTAAAGAAAAAACCTAAAATCTCGGTACAAGCACAAAGTAAATCTAAAACCACCGCAACCGGAGAATTTATGCAGATGGCTAGGGAAAGCATTACCTTAAGAACGAGCATTTTTACCTTTGCAAGTGATCGCCTATATTTAAGTGTCGCTTTCTCATAAAACACCGAAACGAAATAGCGTATTTTCCTTTGTATGCCGTATGTTATTGGTATTTCTTTTTCAAAAAGGTAACCAATTAAAATCACTTCAACTTTTGAATTAGATCTTGTAAAAATTGGCATCCATGCTGACACAGACCACATAATATCTTCATGGTACTAATTGATCGTAACTGGTTTTCTATTTTCGTAATGGAAAAATTGTCACACTTGAAAACGAATGCCAAC
>QLNU02015003.1:94851285-94878721 GCA_006491805.2 Dysdera silvatica
AACGATAAATTGAAACGTAAAAAGTAGAAAAATGTTATCAAAAAGTCAAACGCATAAATGACATTATAAATCAAAGAACGTTTAAAAAATTACAACGTAATGAACTGCAAGTAATATGGAGCTTTTCGATCCATAATGGATGAGAGAAAGAACGCAAGACTTGAAGTAAGATTGGAGACTTTTCATTGACATCACAATTTAAAAGCTGTCCTCCACAACAAATACACATTTATACGGGTTGGCCATTTAATTCATTTTAAAGAGAAGTGTGATTTTCAACTTGAACCTAATTAAGCCTAACCACAAGGAATACGAATGAACCATCTGCGGCCATCTGAAAGTGACAGCATAAATAAAAATGACTTCACTATTTCTTACCTGAAGAAAGTATCGGGAAATAAATTTCCATACGTTGAGAATTCTAGGCAACTGAACAGGGCTGATATATTGCAAATACAGCCAACACCTATAAAAAGGTGTTGTCATATTTGGTGAATTTGCTGATGCATACGAGTAGATCGATATCATACGCCTGTACAAAGTTTCAATTTTTTTTTGGTGTGTTGCAAGCACTGGCGTACGCAGGGGGTGTTGATGGGGGTTGTAACCCCCCATTGCAATGAAATTTTGTATATTTAACATAGGAATATGTGAGTCACAACTATGTATACTCCCCACTGAGCCTATAATCCCCGTTATGAACTTCCTGCCTACGCTTACGATTGCAATTGATTTTTCAATTACATTTATGCTAAACCTAGGGCTCTCATATGAGTATTTCTATGAGGGCTGGAAAAAATTATTACCACCTCCTCAAGGTTGTCAGACATTTTAGTGAATATTCAAGATACTGAAATAATACAAAAATAATTGATATTGCTTGACAATTAGTAATGAGCTAAAAAGTACCTTATTTTAAAATGTGACTGTAAAACTTTTGAAAGTAAATGCATAGCAGGTTCGGGCAAATCAAATTTTTAAACGGCTAGTGGGGGAGGCTCTCCAGCTCTCTCTCTTCCTCCTTAAGGGCGCCCATGAACTCTAACATCTGTACTTTGTACACAGGTTTTATTCCAGTTATAGTTAGTAGTAATGTTTGTATGGGGATTAACCATTTACACAAATGCAACAATATATTTGAAGTGCACATGCAATTTTCACTCTGTCACATAGATGATCACCTTGGCACATACATGATAGCATGCTCAAATTTTTTCGTCAACAGCGCTTTAATTGTATGGGTGTAAGAAAAACATTTTCCATAATTTCAGTTCCTCTTTCAACTGAAAAAAAAAGCGTTCAAATCATTGTATATTTACAAAAATAAATTCACAAAGTATTGCACTTAACATGAACTTCCAAAAATTGTCGAATATGTAATAGTTACAAATTTAACTACCATATTGTTAATTATTCTAAAATATGTCTGAAACATTTTTTATATAGATGCAAGAGTGTAATGTGTAGAATAAAAAAGATAGCTTCGGCTAAACGTTCAGTTTTATTAGCTTTTAAATAATTATCTTGGGACAATATGATTTACATGTCACATATCTGATCATGGAACGGCCCATTAAAAAACAGATTTGTTAAGATAACTAATAATCAAAAGTTTATTAACCAAAAATCTATGTCTTCGTATTCGCTACCAAGCGTTTATAATAGGGTATCCATGCCGACAAGGATAATCTAAATGAATCTTCAATATGGGAATCGGTAAGCGGAGAATTTTGATTTATCGTCGTTAATTTTAAATAAGTTATTAAGTTAATTAAGTTATTTAAGTTAATTTTAATTAAGGAAAGTCATTCCACATAAACATGCGGATTTAAAACAAGAATAGACGTATTCACAGTAGTTTTTAATATACGAATAGCTTTCTAATTATCTTCTTCAAACCTCTAGCTTTTTAAATTTGATTAGATTGCAGAATTATATCATTTTCTAGTATAGTGGTTCACATATCAAAAACGTCAGAAAATTTTCCCGAATTACGTTTCAGATTTAAATCTTCTTTAAGAGAAAAACATGGATACTGAACAATATCTTCGATTGGCTCCGACTGTTTAATTTTCGCCTTTTAAGTTTTGACCGAATAATCGTTTTTTATTCATTATACTGATGATAAAAATATAAGTAAACAATTTTCTCTAGTATTTTTGTTATGTTGAATGATAAATCTGAAAATTCCCGGAAGTTGAAAGTAAAAACAGGAAAAAAAAGACGAACTGAACTAAGAGAAAGGGGGGTGGGAAAAGAAGGTATTTAGAAGCTATGCACCGGACCGACGGAGGCGATGCTTCACCCCTTTTGGATGGGGAATTCGGGGAAAATCGTACGTGGGCAAAATCGCACTTGGGCACATAACACATAACCCCTCGGAGAACAGTAGGTCCCGATGGAAAAGGACTTTTGCAGTCCTTGTGGTGTGAAAAGACAAACGTTACCAATTATGTTTGTTTGTTTGTTTGAATTTTTTATGGCGCAAGAGCATCTAGGCTATACTGAGCCATCATGTCTTATGGACAACTGATGCGCAGTCCAATCAAAAGGAAGATTACTGAAAATTAAAGGAAACAAAAGGGGCATATAGGAAAATGGGTATTTAAGGAACCTAGAGGAAATGGCGTATGCAGGTATTGAGTTGAAGTAATAATATCTGCGGATAGCGTTTTTGCTGTTACTTAGACAAAATATATAGGTTGGTTGGTTGCTTTTTGGTTTTACGGCTCAAAGACTACAGTGGTCATGCTGCGCCGGGACCTACTGTTTTCCGAGGAATCCGAACCTCTTAAGGCCTAGGGAACCAAACCCCGGACTACAGTGAGCAGTGCGATCTTTATGAGATCTCTGAGTAAGCGTTCTTTGCACTGCTGGGAGTCGAACCCGGATTAGCGGCGCACTAGGAGAACGCGTTACAACACTGCGCCACCGAAACCCAAAATATATAGAAGGTGTACAAAATATATTTATACAAAATGTATGGTAGAAACATGCATAAAACATATTTAGACAAAATAGTATAAAAGGTGCATAAATATATTTAGACAAAATGTAGTATAAAAGATGCATAAAATGTATTTAGACAATGTATAAAAGAAGCATAAATATATATTGAAAAATGTCTAAATGATGTATAAAATATATTTGGATAAAATGTATAAAATATCAATATGTATAAACATATTTCGACAAAATAAATGATGTTTAAAATATTTAAAAAAGTTAGACAAATATTAAGGACATTAGCTTAGTAAGACAGTTAGTACTTGGATGGGACTTTTCAGCAGAACAGAAAATGATTGAATAGTATGGCGATTATACAGCACATATCATAAAACTACTCTGTTCTACATTTAACATTATCCAATGTTATATACTGGAGAAAGGAACAAAACACATATGTGATTGATGAGATCGACATGTGCCATAGTCTACAGATATCATATATCTGTTGCAGACAACCAATATTAATCTTTTGGGCCTTGAATACTTGGCATACTTTTTAAAGTCTTGTTTTTGTACGATTGTATAAACTGGAGTACGGATACTGCTAATAAAATACATAAAAGTAACATTAAATTGTCTAAACACGAACAAACCATATATGATGGCAGATAACTTAGCAGATAACTTAGTGAAATAATCAATAAATTATTTATAAACCTTCTTCAAAATATTGACAACCACATAGAATTTATAGGATATAATAACCGAATAATTTTATACCTTGCTTTCACCGCATTCTTGATTGGACTCTCCTCTATTTTGTACACTGTGTTTTTTACTGTGTTTTACTAGAATTCTTTTCTGAATTTCTAAATCTGCTCTTTCATTGAAGGCTAGTAATATTACTTCTTTTCGTCATAAGGAGAACGTTTCTTACTACATTATTTTGCAATTTCGAGACCCACTGGAATTTATTCTATTAAAAATGCATGCAATAAAGCAACAGCGTTAGCCGGAATGTGAATAATTTATTCTTTAATAAACTAAAGCAGGGATTAAACGAAAAATAGGGAAGGGAGAGAATACAGAAACAGTTTTATCAGAATTACAAGAGCTCGAGGATACATGTTGTGAGAAACTGCCCTCTGGAAGGTAGGGAAACAATTCGCGTAATGCTCCCAGCGTGAAACCTAGGAAAACATCGAAACATCAAGTATATCAGAAAAAAACGTATGATGTGTAAACCGAAATAAAAATTCGTGGTAAAAATAGAGAGAGTTGAAGTGTATAGTAATGGACAGCTAAGAAATTTGGAATACTCTTCACAGTATATTTTCTTTTCTTTGTTTCATGACGAATGGGAATAAGTCCATGCTGCGCCGAGATTTACAGATTTCCGAGGAAGAGGAATATGTACTTCTGTTTCTGAGGTAATCAAACTTAGAACTACGGTGGGCATATAAGCGGCTTATGTTCGATAATACCATTGGGAGTAGACTCCGGGTAATCAAACGATTATAACCGATTGAATTGTCGTGTAACCACATATGCAACCTTAATCGAATGTTTTGAAGTAGCTGTATAATAAAAGCATATAAGTATTATATATTATATAGTAATGAGAGTAGCTGTATAATAAGGTGATTTCAAGTATTACGTAAGCAATATTTTGGCCATTTTATACCTCCTCCCCCTCCTGGTAAGCAAAAATTAACATTGGCTAACAGGAAAATAAGCACAACAGCAACCCTCTAAAGGTACTTATGTAATATATGAACCCTTCCTTAAAATCATATCATAATCACACTTTTAAATTTCATTTAATCATAATCATTTTTTGAAATTCTTAGGTAGTCGTAATCATAATCGCTGTGATTATAATCGTAATCGAACTGATTATTTCTGATTGCGCGCAGGTAATCGTGATTAAAATCTGTAATTGCAATCATGTTTTCTATGTGTATGCATAATCCTAGTCGTAATCGAAAAATGAAAATTGGCTAACCGTAATCAAAACCTCAATCTAAATCTTGATACTTAGCATGATTACGATTACAATTACCTATGACGATCGTTCCACTGTCTGATTGGGAGTCAAACGCGGTTTGATGGCACGATAGATCAAGGCGTTACCAATACACGACTGTAGAGCAGTAAAACTAAGTCATTTTTCCGAAGGGAATGGAGCTCCTGAGATCTAGGAAGTTAACCCGCGGACTGCAATGAGCAGTTACTCCGCAAGCGTTTTTTTCCGCACTGTGGACAGTCGAACCCGGTTTAATGGCACGATAGACAAATGCGTTGCCAATACGCTACTGTACAGCAATGAACCTTGGTCATTTTTCCGAAAAAATGAACCTCCTGAGACCTAGGAAGGCTGGACTTCAGTGGTCAATCATACCGCAAACGCTTTTTCCTTCGCCATGGACAGTCGAACCCAGATTAATGCAGAAATGGAAGACTGGGTGAAGGCGCTATCGCTGCGATAAAGCAGAGTCTCTCACTACTATAAAATGGACTGCAAGCATGTTGCACAAATAATACTGCAGTGCATATTTTATATATACATCGCTGAGGATATATCTAGATTCAGAACATTAGATTTGGTCGCAATATATACGACTCTGAAAATTAGGGACCTGCTATTTTCAAAGGAAAGTGGCAAGGCTTAATTTAAAAGTAAGCACTTCAACATAGCGAATAGCTTACAATGCAATCATTAGATTTTGTTCTATAGCACTTACGGCGGAAAAATTTTTATGAATTTCAATTGAGAATTTAATTTCTTTTCAAATCTTGCTGCATAAATATTGAAACTATTTAAATTCTCAAGGACAATGTAATTTCCTTTGAACTTAATCATTTACTTTCCCTTTAGAAATTAATTTTCTCCTAAAATGATTTATACTTCACGTTTTGTGATTAATTTCAAAGCGTTCCTCAGCGGTGAATACAGCATGAAAACCATAAAAATTACCATTTTTGAAAAAAATTATTCGCGTACGCGTCAAATAAAATTTTCTTTCTTCAACCGCAAAATCGACGCTGTTTTTAATATCCTTTCCATTAGTGTTCCTTAATTAAAATTGAAATGATTACAAATGAATGAAGAAAATGTTTGAATTTAAGGTCTCATATATATTTTAGGGTTTCTAGTTCCATAAATATTTTGCATTAAGAAGGCAATTTTAAAATTTGGCAGTATTTCAAAATATCCGTTATATTTTCATATCGAAATACCAGAAAGGAAAATTTGGTTTAGGCATTTACTTAACAATGTGTGAGAATAAAAATATTTTTATTGGTATTATGGTAAACAATAAGTATTTAATTAACAAGATTGAGCCACCCAAAAATCAATATTTTTTATTCAATTAAAATAACATGGTTTTTAGAATATGGGTGCAGTCGAATTCCGCTAATACGAACTATATCCTGAACTCCCGCGCAATTTCATCCTTCTAACATTCAGCGTGGAGAGGGTCCTAAATCCGTTCTACTGCTACCAGAATGAAAAGTCGTTGTCCAATTTAAAGAATATTCTACATGGAATTATGGGTTAAATAATAACAAATAACATAAAATATTTTTTATCATCCCCATTACGTCTGAAAATGTAAACAAAAATTTTGAAAAAGTTATATTTTTCTTGGACATCAGGAGGGTATAGAAATTCTCGTACTTTTAGTTCTTTTAATATGAACATGATTAAGACTAAAATTCCGTTTAACACTGACTGATAATGAAAGGCCGTTGGAAAATTTTCTCCGCTTAATACGGACAAAATGCGCTTTTCCAAAGTTTTTGGATATAATTTTTTCAAGCACTATTTTTTTCGAAATCAAATCCTAAATAACAATATTTTTTATTCAACTATTCGTAAAAAAGGTATTCAATCAGTTGAAGTGTAATGTATCTAGTTATCTCTGTCAAAGCATTGTAACCTATTCAAATTTTCAAACCGTAGAGAAATCTACCTGTTTATTCTTGCCAATATCATTGCACTCTGGAAAAGGACCTCGTAGAAAGCTTCGGCTTTATATTCTCCGGCAATTCTAACCCAACAATTTGTCTAATATAGTAATATGTATAATCTTACGCTGCTATAACTCTTATACTGTCCATATTATGGGCTATATCACAAAATATATATATATAGGGTTGGTTATATTTTTATAGTGTAATGACAACAAGTGTTATTTTGTCCCAAACAAGTTGCGACCATACAAGAGATCTTAAAATAAATACAAATTTAATGAGATAAAAATGAATTAATATAAATATTAATACAAATTTCTAAAATATAAAATTATATATAAAAATAAAATATATACACTGTGGTCCGGAATTCTACCGACCAAATAAGACGGTTTGTTAGGAACACCAAATAAGGCATATTTTCCCATATCCCCTGTGTCCGCAAAGGAGCCGGTTTGGCTGTAGAGCCTAGCTACTGTTTATGTCCATGTCTTTTCTACGTAGCCAATTACATGAATTAAATACAATTTTTGAGATATAATTTAAATAATTGTGCTAATCATACAGAAGAGACAAATCTGGAATTAGGTTTCCTGATCCTGATCTGTGTAATTATGTAGTGCAAATAAGCCTAAAACTGCATATATAACACCAGAAAAGAGTTGTGAACTGCCAAGTATATGTACATGTTTAAGAACTGTACTTAAAGCAATGTTTGAGAGAATGATACAGGTTATTGAAAAACAAGGCGGACCAACTAACTATTACTTTTTGATTTCCTGGATTTTCAACTTTGAGTTTATATTTCGTTTACAAGCTGTAAATACTTTTCTTTATGACCAAAATTGTTCGCCATTTTTAAAAGTTTTAATTTGTGTGCAATTGCGTTGACACATTATTTGCCTAAGTTTATATTAAAACGCTTATTGCAATCATAGGTTATTTGTGTTTTAAGGTTGAATTTATAATTTATTTGCGTAGCGCATTAAGATAAGGAGCAGAATAAATAGTTTGTATTTACGTTCCACCTTATATAACTTTGACATACCATTAAAAACATTGTGTTCTCGTTTCTTAAATTATGTAATGAATTAAAATATTCATACGTTTGAAATGCTTACAAATTAATTTATTAGCAAAACGCCTCTATTCGATATAAACGCATGTGTTATGTGCATTGTACTGAATTTAAATTTGTTTTAAATCCGTAGTACACTTATGAAAGTTTTAGCGCTACCTCACTGTTATTTTACTAAGGCGAAAAATGCGGCCTAAGTAGAAATTTTATTATTTATGGGAGAGAGAGAGAGAAACATCTGAGAGCATTCTGCTGTCAGATGTTTCTCTCAAAAGAGCAGCAAACTCCAATATTTTACAAAATTAAATTAAAAATTAAAGTAATTTGCAGATACAATACTCAAAAAAGATACAGAATTCTCAATATTACAACAAGCTTTTATCTTTTTCTCTTGAATATTCATTCTCTTTCTTTTTTAATCCCCTTTAATCAGTTGTTGTTTTTCTCCTCGCAAGTAGAAGCTATGTTTCAGAAAAAAATTCTCATTGATTAGCTTTATGCATATTCATGGAAATTTTAAAAGCTGAACCTGCCTAATTATTATGTGCTTAATTGGCAACATAACGCCTTCTTAAATCCAAAGGCCCGTGCGAGCGGTTATTAATTCAAATCTTACGGATTTTATATTTGTTTTCTTTGCCTTTGTATCTTTCTCTATAGAAGTAGAAAAAAATTGTGAATTCGCTGGAAAATGTTTCGTTGCGAGTTGAATTTTAAAATGTTCATTATTCCTCTCAGCATTATATACACTAATACCAGCATGATATACACTAATTGCTGCAGGATTTATATGTGATTTATGAGATTCTTTTAATTGGTAGAATATGGTAAAATCAAGATTAACTAACAGCGAAGAAACGTTTTAAGCATGTGCCATCATAAAAGTAACTCAGTTTTCTTGTCTATGGTACGTATAAAAGTAATACTCAAATGGACTCGATATTTAGTAAAGTTACAAGTCTAAATTTTTAGAGATGTAGCTTCAATACAGCTGCTTAATATCGCATGTTATACTGGACGAAAAAGCTTCGAAGTTTTACCTATTTCTCCTTAAATATCCTACCATGCGTCATTAGAAATCCTCTCGGCTAACATACAAAGAGAATGCATTTAAATAGAAGCCGCATTGAAGCTATTTTCGTTTAATCAGGTTCCAAGCATTTGGACCCATCTGTTGTCATTAATCTGAATTCCTGCATAACTATCAATCCGTTTCGTCTTGCTTGTTGCGTGTGGCTGGAAAACCCGTGCAAGAAAAGAATACATCAGCAATTGATTTCTTTAACAACATATTCGAATCTCCGGAAGCATTCTGGGTATAATAGTACAATGGATGTAATTGTCGCACTCTATAGTAGAAAAAGATCTGTAGTAACAATACGTTTAAAAGCACGCGCCGAGATATTTGAACGCAGTATTTTACTTGTAGTTTCCACAGTTTAAATTAAAACAAACGCAACAAGAGAACCTCCACACGCATAAAGCGAAAATTCCACCAGAGTGCAACAAAATAAACATGCATATATAAATAAGTCGAAGCAACCATCTACTTCGAACGAAATTAACCTGTTTTTTAAAACGAACCAAATGCTGGAATTTTTAAAACCAACTGAATTTAAGCAGTTCGTTCATTTGGACTGAAATCATCGTTCATACTTACGATTTTTAAGATATAACACAAACTAAATTCTTTTGAATTTCACCAAAGAAAAATCCGGCTCAGAACGCTTTGCCGAATAGTATCTTATTTTGCCACCGTATCAGCCATTGTTTATCCTTTAAAGACGAAGTTTTTTCGGGTCGCATTTCAGCTCTATTCTGTCTTGAATAAAGGCATTTCATAACTCCAGATTTATATCGATTAGATTGGAATATTAGTAGATGCTTCTAAAATATTCTTCTGTGCTTATGCTAATTCAAAAGATGGGTTTTCTTTGTAAGGATTCTGCAAAAGGAGCGGTAGCTCACAATTCTATTTCAGTTTACCTCATGAAAGAGAGTTTCAGTGCATTTTGGTTTTTGACATTAATAATTAATGATCAGTGTTTCCTTTTCTGTCAGCTGAGAAAGTTCCTTTCAAATTTCTTTAGTCCCTAAAGCCAGCTTACGGAATGGAATTATTGGGATTATTTCTATGTAGGAATTAATTGAATATTTTCCATATAGAATTAATTAGATTATTTATATGTAGGAATCACTAGAATATTTTCCATATAGAATTAATTCAAATTTTCCATATAAAATTAATAGAATATTTTTCAAATAGAATTAATTGAATATTTTCAATATAAAATAAATAGAATATTTTCCATATAGAATTAATTGAATTATTTCTAATAGGGATTAATTAAATATTTTCCATATAAAGAATTAAATAGGTTATTTCTATGTAGGAATTCGCGTGGAAGTGAAAGATATCCGTCTAACGTTTGTAACCAGTCTAATCTTACTGGTAAAGAATCTAAATAGATGAGAAAATAATGAAAATGCAAGTAATATTTTAAACAACCATATTCTACAGCTAAGCTGTACTCGGCTGTGTTGTTGAATGTATGTGTGAAGGCAGAAAATACTTGTATCTATCCGACACGTAACTCAAAGTGATAATATCTACATATTTCATCAAAATGTGTTTAATTACTTTTCATTTTATCAAATAACATTAGTAGCTAAATTATTAGTTTTCAGTATATAAAACTGTAGTTCTTTTAAATATTACAAATATGATTATATTAACTATTATTTGAAAACATTTATTCAAAATAGTCCGTATGAAAATATCGTATACCTGCGATATGACAGTAGGACATTAAATGGCAGATTAGTTTTAATGACCGTTTCGGAATTAAAATGGCTGATAAAATTTTAATAAATTAAAATTTGCAGCCAATTTTTGTATATAAAAAACTTTTACTTACCTGATATCAAGTGTATTCTATATATATATATATTAGTTGTAATAAAATATATGCAGTTTAATGTTATGGAAATTTTATAAAAGTACATTCATTCAAAATCTTAAGTCGCTTTTAAATATGAGTATATATATATAAATGATCAAGGGTAAATATAAAAGCTCAGTTGTAAATTTGTGGAAAGAAATTAAACTAAGTGTAAGTTTACGAAATACTACAGAATTTTTGATATTGCGTACCTATTTTACTTATGGGTAGAGCAAAGAATTTTATGGAGCTTCTTGTTTAATACTAAGTAAACGCTAATACACTACAAACTGATAATAAAGTAGTTCTGAATGCTAATTTTTCCGATACTTCCAACACCTTTGCAAATTGGTAAATAATGTGGATTTTTGTACGCTAACAAAGAATAATTACGATTATAGAATAATTTAATTCGGTAATAATTTTCAGTAAAATTTTCAGTAAGTAATTGAAATAAATACATTGAAGTCAATAATTTTGGCACCTTTGAATTATCGCTTTGGTTCAAAAAGCAGTCGAATCACTGCCTCTAAAGTTATGAATTTGTATCTAGAAAAGCTTTATATTCGTTTGCAGAGGTTTAGTTGGATTGCCGCATATAGCTCCGTGAATTAGAACACTTGACTTGCTGTCAAGTGGTTGTTTGTTTGCCTCCCACCAGGCGCCGAGAAATCATTCCTTTCTCTACAAGTAACATATTATCTAATTAAAATGGGGTTAGAGAATATTTGTGTGGGGACACTTTGGATGCGTGTATCGATTGACATAGCTAATCAAATAATTTCTTATAAGCCGAAAATAAAGTAACTTTAAATTTTAATTGTTAGTTTGTAATGAAATAATAAATTCTGTAAAGGAATTACAGATAACATAATAAATTATTAAATCTCAAATGTTAGGTGCATAATAAAGTAATTAAATAATAAATAATAAGTAAACGTATTTTGATGCATTTATTTTAATTTTATACCCGTTCACAACGAAAAGTCATTGAAATTTCCAAGATGGAAATGCACTTTTACAAGGTATTCTCTCTCTCCTTAACTCAGTAGAACCTTCTTTATAATATTCGAGCTCCGTATTTTGAGTTTTGTTTAGTCTTACTTTAATATCATGAATGATTGATGATATTCATGAATATCATCAATCATGGCTGATGGGGTGTCGCCGTTAGTAATAAAAATATATTGAATATTAGTTTTTACGTCTGGGCTTACTCCCAAAAGAAAACAAATTAAATATGTTATCGAGAAATAAATAAGAAATAAATTAATGCACACGAAAATTATTCTGGATAAAAAAATATTTCCAATGCGAAACCTTTCGAGCAATATACTTATCGCTTCATTTATTCACGATCCTCTCAGAAGAATTTGCAATTTAATTTAGGATTTTCATTTTGGTTTAAAATATCGATTACCTTTGCTTAGGCTATACCTCCTAATGTGGTCCGTGCCCACGGGAAAGAGGTGTTCCCTCCCTTGTACTGAGACCCACCCTCTTCTTTTAGGGGAGCGCAATGTCTTTCTGGCCGAGAAGTACATCTGTCTTCTTCTTAGCCCACCATCTCGCTCTCTCTCCTCATGAATCTCTTGCCCTATATTCTCTTATGCATCACAGCACTTTCTCCAATATTTACTTCATTCATTCATTTCTCATTCATTCTTAAGTTGATGTTTCTAAGAATGTTGTCAAGGCAGTATCTACAGTACATGTTATCCAAAAATTGTAGCCAAGCGATTTTTAGTCACTACAACTGGGCTTGAAATTTAATATATTTTAAGCCTATATTTAACAATACCTCTTATTTTTACACAGATTGTCATTGATATTATTTATTCATTTTATGCCTATGGTAGTTTTTAGAGTTGATTTCGTTCACTGTGCTTTATAAAAATGAACACATATTTGATATTTTAAATATGGATCATGGTATATTCAGTACTGGTTACGAATTTTTTGATTATATTCAAGAACGGAAAGTACGTTAATATAATATGCCACTAATATTTCTAGAGGAAGTGCGTTTTATATTGCTAAATACTTCGGTATATCGTTGCTTACAATGAGTATTACAAGTGGCACAATTGTACCAACATAATAAAAACTTCAAGGACAGATTTTTTAAAATTTATTTAATTTGCATAATGCATAATGCATCAGAAATTGCATTTTCACACTTTTATAATTGTAATTTCAGTTTTAATAATATAAAAAATAATTAAAAGGTGTTACTCCTCTTAATAAATATTTTAAATTTTCAATCATTAAATTATGGACCTTTGTCCTTTGAAGAAGATTAAAATAAATATATATAGTGTTACTTCTTTACCAGGGAGAATCACAATGCCGGATAATTTGCCCTTTAAATAGAGGTATCTCTTCTTTGGAGGTACATATGTTGATCTATAAATGTAATGAGATTAGGGTAATCGTCCCTTATTTAGAGGTGTTCTTTATTTGGAGGCGTCCGTTAGAGGAGATATCTATGTATGCATGTAAAAGGATTTGAGAACACATGTATAATTCGAACTAAAGTTAAGATTCCTTCAGATTCCAATTAAGCAAGTTCAACTGTATAACAATTCCTCCCTCACAATGTTGTATAGAATATAATTCACGACTTGAGACTTTTGTTTACTAGCGTACAAATTTGTTTATATAGTGGAAGTGCATACATAACATTTCATACATATTTCAATTTTAGACGCCTTTTTTCATGAGAGCTTTCCACTAAAAGGGGATAGATATGTAATCCCTCGTCGAAACAATATATTTTGTTTACGTTCATATACGGTTTTTGGGAGTTACCGTTGGATTTTGGCACGGAAAGATAGTACTGAAAATAAACGACATTTTGAAAATTTTGAGCAGCCAAACTTAATCCTCTGTTAGCGAGTTGTCCAAAATATTATTAAACTGACATGCCTTTACAAGTTTTGATTTAGGTTTCGTAAAAACATATATGAATATAATGAAATTACTTTAGTTATTCGTGTATTTGCAAACATCAGAAATAATTATGTTTTGTTACAATAATTTTTAACCATTATTTGTTTTTTAGATTCTTTATTGAAAACATCAGTTTAAAGAAAAATATTCGAGCAAGGCAGGAAATGGTTCCCATTAATGGATAGCTACATTCTGACAATAATGGCTTCCAAAAAGACAACCAACCATACTTCACTTCAATGACGAATAAATATTTGCCTTAAGTCAGAGGGTAGATATTTCACAAACACAGAATGATTTGCTATATACGTAATAGGGAAAATGTATTTCCAAGAATCCATGAACCTATTTTACATATATGATGAAGCTGACATACCATTCTGGAGTTTACACTGATAATTTAGTAATTATTGTAACCAATCAGGCGTGCTTTCGCCGATCGTAGAGCGTATAATACTGGTGGTCTCGTAGAGCTAAGTGACACCGTGTCAAGAAATTGACGGACAAACTTAATAAATCAGCTGGATTGCTTTCAGTTATAATATATTAAGGCCTAAATCTCTCCATGCCATTAATATAGTTGTCCTTTTCTCATAGGATAATGGCATTGCTGTCCTTGTGCCATAAAAATGCAACCAACCAACCAATATAGGATCGGATTAAGGTTTCGTGGAGCCCTAGGTTAGTTTTTAGGGTAAAAAGTGGGCACCGGCCGATCTTAAATTGGGCTGGAACCATCCGGAGCTCGGCTCCGGTACTTCTTCATTTTTGGCGATTATTTAAATATTAGCCGGAGCGCCTACAGGGTCATGAATTGCCAAAAAAGGTCATGAATGTCATGAAAAAGTAATAAATTTGAGATTAAGGTCAAGCATTTTGTTGTCCAGAAAAATGGATATAAACAATTAATATGATATATCGATTCTTTTGCAGCCATTACATTTTTTAATCGATTTATCATAATATTAGGGCTCCTTCACTTTTTTTTTGTTAGAAATTGAGCCCTTGCTACAGTTAACATATTTGCATACTAAGTGTATACAAAAAATTCTAAAATTCGCAGAAAATGTTGCAGAAATTCGCGTTGCTATAAAATACTGCTGGAGAAATAAAGTCTGATTGGTAACAATTATGAAGTAATGTTTAGTCTTCATTGTGATGGGCCCTAGAGATTTGTCTTTTTAGTTTTATGTGATAATCCGGCCCTGAACAAATAGGATAATTTTTATGTTTAAGAGGCTATTCAAACATCCTATTATTCTCACATAAAATTAAAAAATACGAAAAAGCCGATTAGAATGCAAAATAGCACTGTCGGATAGAAAACCTGCAACCATTTACTATGTATATCGTAAACAACAGCTTAACTTGTTTTTCAAATATTAAAGGGGAACAGAGCCAAGATAATTCTAAATGAACATTAAATTTTAGAACGGATATGGAAAAAAAAAATTCCGATACTATAATTGTTTATGTTCAAAACAGAAAGATAATACTCATCTGCAAATTATTTTCCTTTATCTGCTTGAGTCTGTAACAACGTTTCAGACTGGAGTTCATTAGCAAATACCTTTCAATGTCTGAAAGTTTAAGGTTAGTTTAAGAGTTAAGTAAGACGAAGGTTAAAAAGATCGTCGTGTTTATTTAAAATTATTTAGGGAAGACAAATAATTTTAAAATAATACGATACATTTACATATTACAAAATAGTAAATGGATATAATATAGAAAGCCAACAGGAATTCCCACCTGATGTTTTCTGAAATAATTTCGTGATTTACTGGAAAATTGTAATAAATTTTTGATTTAATTTTAACGTGAAGCTGCTTTTTAAATTAATAATATAGCGTATTTCATTGGCATTACATATGAACGAGTTAAAAAGAACTTCTATAAAATTTGAACTCGTTCGAAAGAATTTTAAAAAATATGCAATGAACGTATAATTTTCAGAATTAAGCAAAATAAAAATTACATAATGTTCCCCGTAATCGCAGCGAACATTAAATGTGTTTCTACAGGAATATTTCAATTCTTATTAGACTAAGAAAATTATGCGATACAGTACTGTAGTGCAGAAGATTGGACTTAGCTCTTTTAACAATCATTCATTTGTATACGTGTTTTTTGTATTTTTTCGTTCTTGAACTCGGTTTTCTCTGTGTGTGATGCGGATTTCCTTGTATTGAAAATATTTTCCTCAGGCACTCGCTTTACTACAGCTTTCTGCCAAGAAATGAGCCTACAGACAACATGCTAAATACTTTGTATTGCCAGAAAACTTCCTCCATAGTCTAGAAGAAGACTTTACGTGATCTCTTGGACAAAAGATAATTACAAATACTCAAGTTTCTTAAACATCATCCTCTGTCTGATTGGTTTAATAGTCCTGATAGTGAACACTGGAGGGGATAAAAGGGGATTATTGGGCAGACTTAGGCAGCCGCTTTCCCCCCACCTCGTCTACTAATCTTAATCGTAATCTGAGGGGATAAAAAAATAAAATAGGGATTAAAGGGAACTTGCACTAGTGTAGAAAATATTTCTCAACGTTTTAGGAACCGCTGCTCCTTTTAGCAAACAAGTAACGTTACTCGATAAACAAAATGATTATCTATTAACCTAACTCTATTTAGCTTAAGGGTTATTGCTCTAGCTCTGCTTTTCTTTTGCTCGGCTGCATATTTGTCATACTACCAGTTATGAAATTTTAGTAATTTAATTTAATTACTTTAGTTAAAATGCAGGATAATACTACTAATAATATGCCAGCGTAGTTATTTTTGTTTATCCCGTTTCCCGTATGTATGTTTAATTATTCTAAGCACCAGCAATTTTTCAAATATAAATACGAGAGTCACAAAAAAATTCGGAAATATTAACGTTAATGTCTGTGGGAATCTTTACACATTTCAGTTTTTAGATAAATTAAAATAAATACCCGCATATACAATACAATATAAATTCATTTATAAGCACAGGATCTAATAATCAGTTACAAAATTAAGTTATATATGAGAGCTGAATAGGACACAACGTGAATGACAAGATATTACGAAGTTATTACAACCAAATAGAAGGAAGAAACCAAAATATGAGGCTACTAATCGTGGGTTACTATTTAGATAAATATAATGCAACTCTAGAAAACTAGTAATTCTAAACCTGGGCTTAAGGTAAGGAGCCCCAGAAAAGGATTTATCAAAAATCTTGACAAAAACTGCCTCCCTCAATAAAAGTAAAGAAAAAGCAAAAAAAGAGGAAAAAAGAAAAAGGCGCAGGTGAACAACGGCAATCAGTACAAAGTTGTTGTAATTAGAATTCAAACGGCATTTATTTGTATATGAAATATGTAGCTGAAGTTAGTTTCCATAATTTTTTATGCGCTTTAGTTTTGTAAAGTAACTTAAGCATTTACTCTTATCTTTGAAACTGTGGTCTGGCGCAGTATAGCCCAGATGCTCTTGCGCCATAAAAAAGCCAAACAAACAAACAAACAAACTGTGGTCAAGATTAAATACTTTATGCTTTTCAATCAACTGACAACAGATTAAAATCACTATCAGCACAGAATTTGAACAATATATAAAGAAGGATTTGCTACGGATATTATCAACTTTTATCTGAAATTTTCTAAAATTGTCATTTAAGAAACGACAAATATTCAATTGTATAACCTAGAAACAATTTTATTGAAAACTAAATTCAATACAACGTTGGTAGCCATTTCTTGCAAAAGTATCATGAAGCTTTGTCCAAAGCGTCGTCTTGTTTGATAATCTTTTATACAGAAGTTGTTCTGTTTCCAACTTTTCTTCTATGGCAATATTTTTATACGCCATTAACAGAAATGGAAGAGAAGAAAAAGAATAAGAGATAATGGTGAAACGGGGACAAGGGTTGGTCCTCTAAGAGTTACATCAACACTTTAGATAACAAGATCGATCTTTTGCTTGACCCATCGACTCTTTTGCCATGATGATTTAACAAGAAAAGAAAGCGGTGAATCGATTCACGGCACACACAGTCTTGGAAGAAGGTCGTTTGTTGTTAGTGAAAGAGGTATTTCGTTAAGTACAGTTACCGTGACAGGATACGTGAAAGTTTTACCCAAAAACAATAGAGCACTTTAGTCGGAAAGGAGCGATAAGATTACTCCAGTTTATTTCAGGATGAAACAAGTGTGGGATTACTGAAATGCATTTTAGTGCTCGCTTTCTTACCTAGTATATTTCTTTTCCAAGAATTTTTTCCCATATTTCACGTATTTCATATAATATTTTATATACTAAATCAAATTAGCGATGCATACACTAAATATATTTCATGTATTCAATTCTAGAGTGCACATATTGCCGGAAATGTAAACGTTGAGATGGTTATTATGACACTTATTTGTTTTTTGAAATACTTTTTGCCGAGCCGTCTGTATTTTAGTTTTATTCGCTCAGAACACATATCCTAGGGAGAAGACATGGATATATATATTTTAGGGGCAGACATGAACATATATCCCAAAGAGCAGACGTGAACATATATGCTAGGTAGAAGACATGAACGGCAAAACAAAAAAAAAAACCAATTTTCAATATCTGTCATCTGTCTTTAATAGGAATAATGTTAAAGCTTACCATGTCTCATTGGGATTATTGATTAATCGAAACCGAATTTAATTCAGATTAACAAAACAGTACAGAGTTTGCGTTACTATTGCGTGTGCTAGTGTGTATACCCTGATGGGGTATTTCCCCGCAGTGAAAACAACTTAACCTAGCTTGCGGATATCTCGAGTTCGACCTCCAACTGTTGGGAACGAAATGTGAAAGCTTGTTGACTGCTCCTAGTAGTCCGAAGGCTGGTTCTCTACGCCTAAAGGGAGTCAGACTCCTGGGAGATCTCTAGATTACTTCGCAGCATGATCCTTTCTACCCTTTCGCCATAAAACTCGCAAATTCTTTTTATTTACTTTTTTATGTATTTCTTTATCGATATTGAAGGTGAGAAAAACTTCACGAACATATGCACATAGGCACATCGGCATATTCGTAGTAGCACTGGAATTAAATAAAAATGAATTTAAAAATGTGATTTTTCAGAAGATAGAATCTTGCAATGTACAATATTTGGCACAGGAAATCATGGAAAATGTCTTTGGCATATTACAGTAAGAAAAAATTGGGAATAATCTAAGCACTCAATTTTTGACGAGACTGGGAAAATTCCAGTAAATGTTATTTGTATACTTCAGCAGAAATTCACATTTTTGTACCAGCATACTTTATAAGGATATGATAAAATTGGGAACGAGCACACACTGCGAACTTTAAATTAACTTTCAGCTCCTAAGATGACAAATCGAAGGACAAAATTAGCCAGAAACACAAACACCAGGGGATTGCTTATAAAATTTAAGGACTTTCTGATTATTTATTCAAATTTAATGAACAACGTAAATAAACTTCTCGTTCTTTGAATGTAATTTAGAAGGAAATAATACATTAAAAGACTAATTTTGAAAAGCGATATCGCTTTTTTATCATGCTGTTTAGAATAGTTGAATGAACAACTCAGTTGCAATACAAAAGACCACATTTCGCAACTTTAAACAATCTAATTTCTAAAAGCATTTTCGAAACAGTTAACTTCTTTCTATTAGTCACAAATATTACTTCATTTAATTAGGTTTGCAAAATTGGAATATGTTTCATTTCGTTAAAGTAATCTTAGTAAGTTTCTCTTCGCCTTTGATTTAAAATATTGATCATGTGACATGTGCGTTCCCAGGCCTGTGGTGCTTTTAAACGCAAGCTGGCGTTCTAAGGAAACTAATACGGATTTAAGTTTTACTTGTACATTTTACTTCCTTTTGGTAACTGACTGCACAACTTTTACGCTTGGTGGCCAGCTATTGTCCTGATTACTGATTTAAAATGTTTGGTATACGTTTGAATAAAAATGAATTGTATATAGACTGAAATATAGCATTACTGGAGGTCCACGGTTGCCCTTTTCTCGTTTTTAATCATTTCGTTTTCTTATATCTCGTGTTATATACAAAAACTGTTCATTGTAGTCCAGAGGTTGGTTCTCTAAGCAAAAAGATGCTAGGATTCCTCGTAAAATTGTAAGTCCCGGCGAAGCATGTCTCTTCTTTTCTTGCGCTGTCAAAGCACAAACAAACGAGAACATTATTGTTAAAAAAGTTTCAAACAATTTCACAATTATTTCATAAGCCCTCCGTAAATGTCGCCAAGAACGCAGATTGACGAGAAATAACTGCAACAATAATCCAAGTCCAGTGCGGCCCAAATTTTGCAAACTCTGAAAAGTGTCTGTCCTAGTGCAGCATGCCATTTTCTATTCTTGTGCCATAAAACTCCCAAACAAAACCTAATTTGGATATCTAGGCGACCAATGACATTCAAAGCAAACATTGAACGCCAGGTACTGCCATATTATGACTGTTCAGGATTGAGAAAACTATTTCAAGTTTTGAAGTTTAATATTTTTATCATTACTGCATAGCTCGAGATGCTATAATTTTAGAATTTTGAATTAGTTAATTTTGAGACCCATGTCGATTATCTGGCATCTAGAAAAACATATGAAAATTTTATTCAATTTTTTTATGTTTTAATTAAGGATGTTATATCCTTTCTATTTTTTTTTCATCAGTTCTTGCTTTAAATTATAAATTGAAATGTAACAAATTATGTCAGAGTACTATATCATAAAATACTTCAAAGCAATTAGTTGATTTTTATAAAAGCATTTTTCAGATTTTGCATTTGATCTCATATCCCTTTCGAGTATAAATTTCATTGAACAACTTCCGCCAAGCCACAAACACATCTTTACTATTCAATGCCTAAAATATAAAAAAATGTAATCCAACTTCAATATCTCGCAACTTCTAAAATTCATAGCTACTAAAGGGTTTGCACTTTAAGCAAAATTATAATATTGGGGCAATAATTAGTATGCACAGATCATATAGTTTCCAAATATGTTAATACGGAAAGGCTTATCCAAAAAATCTCCAAAATGAACTTTGTCCGATATTTTAAAAATTTCATTTCAAAAATATTATTTGAACTTTCTGCTCAGGAACTTTAAAATATTGAACAAGATATACATACGTTCATGTGAACTGATATTTAATCATGTCGTTCGAAGTAAGACTAGTTTTCACGGTTTTCTCTTTTCTTCTCGGGTAACAAGAAGTTTAATATATTTGAGGGTTTCGAAAAAACCAATTTTGACTTGCCTTAGAGAGAGAGAGAAACATATCGCATATCTTATTGGAAACTTGCGATAACTAGTATTCTGATATATTAATGATACGAAAACAGTAACTAGATCGTTAGAAGTATAAGTTTAAGAAACTGTATTTTGTTGTTTTGCTGCTTATTCCACAGTTATGCCTTTTCATGATGTAGGAATGGTATCCTTGAATTGAGATTCGTGAACTCGTTGAATATAAATGCACATTGTTTCTGACTAAGTTTGCCATTTTATGATTGCAAGTTGATGATTGAAGTACTCGGATGCCGAATTCAAGCTGAATGTTCAGCTTCTCTAATAATGTATGCACATCGTTGGCTATGAATTCCAGAAACCAAACAGCAAACAATTTCTTTCTTTCACTGACACGAAATCAATCCAGCGTTTTCCACATAGAGTGAAAATGAACATTTGTATAACTAGGTAGGCCGAATTATACTTTACCACAATACTGCCCAATTAAATCCTTATAACATTTTTAAATATTCCTAATAAAACGTGTACGGCGGCAAGGCTCTGTGGGCTTTCTTGGCTGTTATATTAGGCAGTTAAAGACTTCGAATGGCGGCTTGCCAGTATGTCGCCAATGGAAATTATTCGTATAGAAATAATTACTTCTCATCTTATTTAATATATTTATTTAAAGCACTTTGCTTCAATATTAGCGTACTGCTAACTTGATACGAATCTTGGTTACAATGGCAACGTAATAGTGAGAGGAATATTAATTTAGAGGTTGGCCATTTTGACGTCTGGCCTCCCTGAAAGCTCCGACGCTTCTTCACACTTTTTCCCGCGAATATGCTCGTTACGTCACATCCAACGGCTACATAACAGATTTGGCGCGAACTGTCGGCCAATTAGAGATTCTCGTGATTAACGTATATTTTTTTTTTCGCGCGCATGTGTCCTTGACTTAAGGAAGAAGGGCAGTCCGTAATAGCGATATTTGAAATGCTAAAAATTGATAGACGCGGCCAGACAAAACGCTTCCAGGATTTCTATAATTCACTAACTTACGAAAATACAATGGTTTATAAAATCCAAAATAAATTTAATACCTTAATAAACGGGCCTGTATAATAATATGAGAGTGCAGTTTATATGAGCGATTTGCCTCTTTCTAATTTCCTCTCTATTTTTTTCTTCATTTTAAGCTTCACAGAATTCAAGCGACAATTTACCGACTGTTAGCCATATACAATATCATCATCATTTCAGCCGTTGTCAATCCACTGCAGGATAAAGGCCTCCTCCGCATCTTTCCAACGAAGTCGATCTTGTGCATTTTGCTGCCACTTGTGCCCAATATATTTAATTATTTCATCCACCCATCTCGTCTTTGGCCTTTTCCTTGGGCGTATGGTGTCCAGTGGGATCCATTCTAGGATGATTTTGGTCCATCTGTTGTCAGTTCTTCTAGCAATATGGGCTGCCCACTTCCATTTCAAACTTTTTACCTTCGCAATGATATCACAAACTTTTGTTTGATCTCTTATCCAACTGAAGGTCTTTCGATCTCGTCGCGTGATACCAAGCATCTGCCGTTCCATGTTCCTTTGTACCACTCGTAACTTTTGGATACCTTTGGCAGTCAATGTCCATGTCTCACTACCATAAGTCAGAACAGGTAGGATGCATTGATCGAAAACTTTCCTCTGTAAAGAAATAGGGAGCTTTTTTTTAAAAATTATTTGTAGCCGGTAGAATGCTTGCCAGCTAAGCTTGATACGACGTTCGATCTCTTGATTTATGTCGCCTTTCATCGTAATTCGTTGACCAAGGTAAATGTAATTTTCAGCTTGCTCTATTTCTTCTCCCAAAACAAAGATTTTCTTAGTTTGTATAAACTTATTAAACATGATCATGCTTTTCTTCAAGTTGATTTTTAAGCCAGATGTTTCTCCTTTCATTCTGAGATCTTCAATGAGTCTTTGGAGCTCTTCTGGATCTTTTGCGAAAACACGATGTCGTCGGAGAATCTTAGATGGTTTAAATACGCTCTGTTGATTTTTAAGCCCTTTTGATCCCAGTGTAATTTACGAAAAACTTCCTCAAGGCAAGCTGAAAAGAGTATGGGCGAGATTGTATCTCCCTGTCTTATACCTTTCTCAAGGTTAATTTCAACTTTGCCATATACAATATACGCGAACGTATTTCAGTTCATGTATGAAAAAAAAATTTTCAATATTAATAATAATTTCATTTATTTTTTCGAATGCATGATACTTAGATGAATCGGTTTATGATTTACAATCAGCAGTAGATTTTCGCATGATATATTTTTTATTCATATACAGAAAAAAAGTTAATTAATCAAATATATTACAACATTCAATATATACTCATAAATATAAATATATCATATAGATCAAACATACAACATTATCAATATTAATTTTATGGGTAATTAATATTAGTACTTTATTTCTTCTTCTCTTTCACAGTCGCTGTGACATAAAATGACAACACAAAGAAAGGTCTAAAGAAAATATCTAACTCATGTAACAAGCTTGAGATTTCACACTGATTAAAAATATAAAGAATAATATAAAATAAAAAATGAAAATATAATATGAATTTTTCCTACATTTACATCGACATATACTGTATCAATTTTAAAAATTCAAATTTCATTACTATATAATTTTGTTCATAATTAATACTGTATCATTTTAAAAATTCAAATCAAAAATTTAAAAAATTCCATTTGATATCAAAATAGAGCAAAATTAAATTCCATTACTTAATGAAACAGAGAAACAATTGGATCAAATACTGAAAAAAGTAAATATATAATTTGAAGTACTTTTTTAACTGTAAAAAAGTAGCTTTATTCTCAGTAAGCGTAAATACGCGTTTATTTGTTTTATTTTCAACTAATCTTTGTAATTGCAGTTAACTAAATATCAAAGACCATTTTCTTTGAAGCCGGTCCATTTTTACATGAAATAGATGAGGACATCTACTATCTTTGAATTAGCCAAAGATAAGAGGTAAAGAGATTTATGTGTTCCGCAATAACACATTTAGTGTAATAGCTGCGAGTCGTCTATATGGTCTTTGATTTACACATTGGATGGATCTTAGTTCTTCCTTTTGCTTTTCTAACGACTTGCATCTTTGAAATTCCAAAATAACATTAGCAGCTTCTCCAATGGGTCTTAACAGCACCGAAACCATTAACAGCGGCTCCGAAAGAGCAATTATGGAGGCGAGATAATGTCAACATAACCATTGGTTTAGATTTATGCATATTTTATCAGATAGAACGTTAAGTAACGTGTTTGTTGGAAGAATACTCTCAGAATGGGGAGAAAACTATGTTTGTGACTTTATGAATTCTCGCCAAGTATGCTGTTTAAGACCATTGTACCTTTCTTGGAGAAATTGCTAAGTTCATATGAAGTGCATATATATATGCCTAGTCTATTACTTTCTAGACATTACACAGTGCTGTATATTACATCAAGTATATATGTTCAGTATGCAACAATTATCGCGATAATTCCTTATATTTATAACATTGTAAATGCGTGCTAAACATTATTTACCAATACACTATTATTCGTTTTTGATAAAATGGTATACATTTTGTAATATAAGGCATAGTGATTTTCTATAAAGGTTTGTGAAGTAACTTACACAAAACAAATTTACTGGGATCAATTATAGATGCAATACTCCAAGAAACACTTTTAATGTGGATATATTCTTGCCATAAATTCCGACAGTACTTAGGATAGAACAATTATGTACACAAAGTAGTTTGAAATTTAATTCCTATTCATGAAATATCTCCAGATTACAAAATAACTTAAGTCATTTTACAATATAGTACAATATAAATTTATTTATATGAACAGGATCTAATATTCAATTAAAAAGCTGAGTATATGATAAAAATTATATATATAAATTATAAATATTACATATGATATGAGATAAAATGAATAACAAAATATTACATTATTACAACAGAAAGTGAATAAACTAAAATATAGGTCTATTGATCATGAGTTGCTATTTAAATAAATGTAACACAGCTTAAAAAAACACGTAATTCTGAAACTGAACTTAAGGGAAAGGAGCCAGAAAAGAGTTTAAAAAACCTTAATAAAATTGGCTCCCCTCAATAAAAGAAAAAGAAAAGGAGAAAAGAGAAAGGAAAAAAAGCGCAGGAAAACAACGGTAAGTGGTGTAAATATAATTAAAACATATATTGAAATTAGAATTCAAACCAAGCCATTTAAGCCAACATGAAACACCACTAGGTTAGAAGATATATAAAAGTAAATACAAGATCTAGTGAAAAAATAACCCATACTTTAAATGTGGTGGTAAATGAATGTAATTACCAGTCCATCAATAAATCAATCTTGATTCTTTTCTTGAAAAGATACATGCTATTTAGTAAGGAGATCTCAAGCCGGAGATCGTTCCATAGCTGTGCACCAGCAAAGTTTATATTCAATTTGAGCAGACTTGTTCTTGGGTTTGGAGGCAATAATGCATGTCAATTTCTGGTTTCATAGTTATGTAAATGTTTATTAATAAATATTATATCTGTGTGTTCATTCATTTTAATTCTACTAAACATACATGATAGAATTCGAAATTTATATAATATACCTATTGGAAGGAATCTTATAATGTTTATATGTATCAATAGTATTGTTCTGTGAATTTATTATAAGTCTAATAAAAACGTTTTGGAGTTTAAAAATTCTTAAGTTCTCCCTTACGCCATTACTCAATAGTGTATTTCCCCAAACAGCAATGCAGTATTGCATGTGTGGGAGCAATATGGCATGATATAAAATCAGTTTGATGAGTAGAGGAAGAATCAATGATGTTCTGTATATGATTGCAATGCCCATCCGAATTTTTGCACAGACAAAATCAATGTGTTTATTCCATTACAGATCAGCCTCAAAAATCACACCAAGGAATTTAATAGTGTCTGTATAGGGTATAGTTACGTTTCTTATTTTAATTTCAGGCAAAATATTTGGGGCGTTTTTACGTCTGGTAAACACGATTTTGAAACGTTCAGTATCAGACTATTTGATAGAAACCAATTACCTATATCTGTGAGTCTGGAATTTATATGTAAAATCGAGGTTTCCAAATCAACAGTTGATGTACATTCAAAAAAAAATTAGTGTTATCAGCATATAAAATTTTTCTGAGATCATGCGTAGTCAAACGAATGTCATTAATAAATATCAGAAAAAGCAAAGGGCCAAGAATTGATCCCTGGGGAACTCCATAGTTTATTTTTAGTTTTCCAGAAGCATACCGTCCACGTTGGACAATTTGATATCTGTCGGTATAAAATAAATGAATGAGCTCTAATTGAATGCTACTAAGGCCCAGACTAATGAGTTTTTTCTAAGGATGTTATAATTTATCGTCTCAAAAGCTTTATAAAGGTCAAGAAAGACCCCCAGTATTTGAATATTTTGATCAAGATTAAGTTGTAAGAAATTTAAGGCCTTCAATAATGTTGATTCAGTAGACCTATGATCGCGAAATCCATACTGGTCAGGATCTAATAAATTAAATTTTTTCAGATAATTTGTTAATCTTTTGTAAATCAATTTTTCAATTAGTTTACTGAAGACAGAAATGTTAGCCATGGGCCGATAGTTTGAGAATTCATTCTGATTTTCGGATTTATATATTGGCGCAATTATAGCACTTTTAAGTTGATTGGGAAATATGCCAGATTCGAAGATGGTATTAATTGTATTAGTTAGGTAAGGGACTACAGGATCCACGGTAGAAAATAAAAATAGAAGCATCGATCTCATCTAATTCTGTAGATTTAATTTTCTTCAACCCAGATGCGACAGTGATAAGTTCAATCTGAGAAACAGGGCGAAGGAAAAAAGATCGTTCGCAAGCTCCAAGAGATGAAGGTCGCAAAGAGGAAGCAGGAAGATCTGCTAAAAGTTTATCTGGTAGTTCAGAAAAATATTTATTGAACGCCTCGACCATGGCGTTACCCTCAATTCTAGTGCCATTAACATTTATGTAGAGGGAGTTAAATTTTCTACCTGATTTTAAAAGATTACTTAGATTTTTCCAGGTTTTAGATGAGTCAGCACGATTGAAAATAGAAAATAAATAATTCTTTTTAGCCCTTCTTATCTCAGTATTAACACTACTTCTCATTAATTTAAAACGTTCATGAATATCAGATTGTTTGATGCGGAGAAATTTAGAAAACAATCTGTTTCTTTTCCTA
>QLNU02015003.1:94878821-94913365 GCA_006491805.2 Dysdera silvatica
TCTATAAATAAATTCGTATAAATAAATAAGTAATATATCGTATAAGCAGTAATTTATAATTGTAAGTAGTAATTTCCGACACCCACGTTTGAGCTCAAACTAGAACTTTGAAAGTATAGGAAAAAAAGAGATAGTGTCCCGGCCTAGAATCGAACAAGACTCTTGTGATTAGATCCAGGCTTCCTAACTTGTTAGGCCAACGAAGAGCAGGAATGACACTCCCTTTCTTGGTACATAAGTTTCTAAGATATTATAACCTTACTCAGGATTAACACAATTGCTTAATAATAGTAAAAGCACAAAGCCACGAGGCGTGTTTTTTTTATTTTTTTCGTGTAATATTTTATAGGTATTTATCGTGTGTGTTAAAGGTTACTACTTATAAAATTCCCCACAAAAAAATTGCAAAAACACGCCCAGGTGGCTTTGTGTGATAAGCCTAAGAAATATAGTAATACCTTATAAATTACTATTTTATAATAAGAAATATTTGTGCCACTCACGTCTATAATTGTTTGATGTTCGAACATGTGATGGTTTGCAGACAAGCTGATATGAAATAATTAGCAGCTGTGCAGAAATAATTTTAGAACACATAATAGGAGAGCTACATGATTCCACAATTAATATCAAATCATACTTTTATGTCAGAGGTTTTCAAAATATTCATCTGAGGTTTTGGTTAAGATCATTGCGACATTGACTAACGTTTAACATGACATGTTATGTGGTAATATTCTTAGTATGTGTTGTGATCATTGTGTATCTTTGGAAGCCGTCAATAATTTATGAGAGGTAAAATGTACAGTGGGGCAAAAAGGTTTGAAAACCTTTTTCCAAATCACTTCTTTGATACTGTGTTTGATCAATGCTCTTTTAATTTTGGTAAGAGTACCGAAACTTGTGTTTTCATTATTCCATCGAACAAGAATATTTGTTTCCATTGGATAATCCAACACCAATAATTGTTTCCAGTAGTTTGATTGGATAAAAAAAACAAGAGCTCTGCATTAATTATCCTAACTCACGTTTTCAGTACTTTATAATGTTATTTCTATATATAGCCAATGTAATATATTTAAAATTTTCATGGAATACTCACCACCATTATCAATGCTCTGCAGGATGGAAGGTTCTTTGTAGGTATGGTGAGAGATAATGTAGTGAAGAAATACAGAGTGTTCGGCCTTAAGCGCAACACGCTGGACAGACAAACGTATTAACAAGCTACACCTATATTTTAGTCAGGAATTCAAACTACGGTTACGACGTTCCACGTGTCACCCTCTCATTGAGTGACCCTTCCTTTGGATATTGCAAATTATACCTAAAATAGGATCCGGTTTTGCCTAAATAACGGATGTGATAATTCATCAACTTCCATATGTAATAATATAAACATAAAAAGTGTACTTTAAATCGAATAATGATATCTTTTATTCCAGACGTACTGAGTAAAAGAAAGTTTTCGAAACGATATCAAAACGAAAACTTACATCGCAAACAACGTAGCAATTTGCTATAGGAACCCTTGATCAAGATCATAAAATGTTGGCGGCGCCGAAAAAAATAATACCACTTTATCATTAAAATACAGCGTATTTTAAAATACATATGCAAAGCAAAGTTGTTCTCGCACACACACAGTCCATAATATTTCATTTTGATTTTTTCGTTATTTCTATCCATTAAAAGTTTTTGAATACTTAAAAATTTTGCTGAGTATTTTTATACCGTAAAAGTGAAAATAAAAAGATTTTGAAGTTATCTTCAGAGGTCAGAAAATCCCCGCGTTTACAAATAATTTTTCACCTTCGCCAAACCGACGTCTTTTCTCAAGTTTCGAAATCCCAGAGCCAAGTTTCATAACTTTAATCTGAAAAGCGGGAAACACATTTTTCACGTCTTGCAGGAAAAGAATTTTACCTTTTCTTTCTTAATACGAGTCATTCGCACATGTTACAAAACTGACTTTTCTTTTTGTTTTGACCCATCAATGTCAAACTATTGCTATTCCAAGACGCTGCTATTTTTCATTCTTCGTAATAATTTAAGCAACAACAAAGATTATTTGGAATTTTGTAAAAGTGCGGTTCTTATATTTTGTGTACCTTTTAAAAATATTAGTCAAAATGCAAATGCGAAGCTACATTTTGTAAATTATTGCAGTGATTTCAGATTATTATGGCATGCTAATTATACTAAATATTTTGTATTACCGGGAAACTAATTTCATTTTTGCTCATGACAAAAAATTTGACCGGAATTAATAGCAGCTATTTCGACTGAAGTGTGCCTGATTTCCTTAAACACTATTGACTTATTCTCCATATCAGATATTATTACCCTTCTCAGGGATAACACAATTGCCAAATAATGGTCAACACACAAAGCCACCGGGGCGAGTTTTTTATTATCCGTGGGGGAATCTGCTATGCGTAGTAATTTTCAACACCCACGTATAAGCTCAAGCTAGAGCTTTTTTAAGTATAGGAGAAAAAGAGACGCCGTCCCCGTCTTAAAGTCAAACTAGTGCCCCTCCATTTATCTCGGAGTGCCTTGACAGCTAAACCCACGAGGGCAGGAACAACGCTTTCTTTCTCCGTATATATATATATATATATGCGAGTGTCGAAGATTGAGTATGATAAATTCCTCCTACGAAAAACAAATAGCCCCGATGGCTTTGTGTGTTGACCAATATTTGGCAATTGTGTTATCCCTGCGGAGGGTAATAATATCTTACATCCTTATATACGGAGAAAGAGAGCATTGTTCCTGTCCTCGTTCGTCTAGTGGTAAAGGCTTTCCGCGTTCAACGGAGGAACCATAATTTAACACTAGGACGGGGACGTCGTCTCTTTTTCTCCTATACTTAAAAAGCTCTAGCTTATATGTGGGTGTCGAAAATTATTAAGTATACTGGTTCTTCATCGTGATTAGCATTTCTTACGATGAACTTATTTCTCATGATGGTTAGCATTTCTCACTATAATAAACACTTCTCATTATAAGTAGCACTTATCATTATGATTAGCATTTCTCATTTTAATTAGCACTTCTCATTTTGTTTAGCATTTCTCATAATTACCACTTCTCAGTACGTTTAGCATTTCTCATTATAATTAGCATTTTTAATTATGCATATGATTTCTCAGGAAGATTAACATTACCACCTAGAAATTCTCTTCTGTAATCTTAACATCATCTTTATACTTCATTTAAGGTGTAGAAAGTGTGGTAATTAATTTGAGAAATGTTGGTTCAATACTTTTCCATATTCATTCACGAATTTTTAAACATATATTCAACCCTGCCTTAATAGGCTATTGGTGATATTGAGTTAGAAGCTGCTTATTCGTATATTTACCTTGAACAACTGATATAAGTCGAAGGTAATATTATAAAAGGACTCCACGGATGTATTAATGTTAAGTGGATTGCATTTGGAAGAAGCAGTCATGTAGTGGAGGAAATATTATCCTTGTATCTGAAATGAAAGATCGTCAAACAGTGTATATTACCAATTCTCTCTTATGGGTTAGACATAGGGTATACGACGAAATCTGAAATACAAATATAGCAAACAACTCAAAGGAATACAGAATGGTGAATACTTTGAATAAAGATGACATATTGGAAAGGAACTATTTCGATGAGACAGTATTTAGCTAGTAAACATCATTATTAAACTTATAAATTTGCAATGATAAAAAAATGGGCATACCAAATGAGGAGCAGTTCAATGGCAGCCAATACGTATTTTTAACTGGATTCCAAAGGACCATCAAACAAACAGTGTAATATATCTTTGAAAGACTGAATCATGTGAACCAGTTTTTTGTTTATGATAATTGGAAAAAATCGTTCATTTATACATTCAGTGAAAGATTTGGCTCACATTCACATCAAATACCCGCTAGAGGTTCTTGGATGAGATGGGGTAATCTAGTACATCGTGGGATGGGGGTATTATGGAACTTCTAAGAATTTATTTTTGTATAGAGAAGTATAAAAGAAATTTTCATCTACCAGTGGATAAGTTGAGGGTAGACCGCCCTACTACCGGAGACAACACCAGGTACAGAACCTAAGAACACTAACTGCAGCAACCCTTAAAATAACAGTTACGAAGACTGGCAACACATCTCGTGTTTGCTGTTCTTTTGTACGCATATGTGTATGTGATTGGACAGATTGACCACCGAGAGCGATACTATTTTTCCAGAAGAGTGCTGGGTGTTAGCCTAATCAGGTGAGCTACGTGAAGTATAACAAACAATGTTTTATCTCCTGTTGAAAACCAGCGCCTTACTAGTAGAAAGGCCACTGAGTGTTTTATTTTTATGTGTTTACATTTTATGTGCAATAAATACGTTGTAATTTGTATTTTTATTTATCATTTCAATGTTGCGTACCACATCGATAATCATCTTTTCAGGTAATGGTTTGTTTGAAAGAACACATAATATACAGGGTGTCTGCTAACGCATGGAAAAAAAGTATATAGCGCGATCCCTTGCAAAATTCCAAGCAAAAAATGTTAGTGCGAAAATGCTGAGAAATTAATAATTATGGAGTAATTATGATTTGAGGCTTATTCAGTCTCACGCCGTGTCCATTTGTTAAAGCCTTTCATAGTCCTGTCGAAACAAATTAGAGAAGACTTGTTTTTGAAAAGGCGTGAAATAAATGTTTTTGATCATTTATTCTGTAAATTTACTTTGAAAGCTAAGGCTCATACGAATTTGTTTTTCCCCGGCCAATACGGTAGCAATTACTTCACACATTCATTATATAATTCTAGAATGTCCTGAAGTCCACGGGGAGCATAGAAAGGGAGCCAATGGATTAAATAAGGGTGAGAGCCACCGTATTATATATTCAAATATTGAAAGGCGATTACCTATATTTTGTATCTTCTACCCGGCTGTGTGTTGTAGAGGTATTATTGTGTCGTATAAGTATTGCAGTTCTCTCTGGAAGGTTGTTATGTTGCGTCTTTTCTATTATTTTCTTCGTCTTACGTAAGAATGTTTCAGAACTCTTCCCCGCTGTCAGAAAAAATAAGCAAATCTAAAACCCAACCCCTAGACCAAAGGTGAGTACGTAATACTTGAACGGTCCTCTTATTATATTTATATTTTACCTCAAAATTTATGTTGTTATTATGTTTTAAAAACTAATGATATTTACAACGTATAGTATAGTAATAAAGCAGAGATAGTTAACTTTTTGAGAGTAAAGAAAACATTTTTGATCTAATGTATGCACCACAGTAATCCTGTAGTGATGAGATCCTAGTCTGCGGGCCCAAATTTACCTTTTCCAAAATATATAATTTGTGGTCAAGCGAAATTATTTTTTCCAAAAGTATAATTTTTGTGCTATTTATCATTTTACTTTCTTATTTAAAACATCTAAATATGTAGTTACATCCTCCATAAGTAGACTTATTTTAGTAATGAATGCCTTTTTGCCCATACTGAACATTCATATCCGGCGATGTCAAAAATAATTTCATGCTATTAAAACAAGCGAAAAGTCGCATGAACACTGCACTTCGGAAAACCATCTAATGTTAAATAAGACACAAAAAACAACGTTTTAGAATTAGAGTTTCAGAATTAGACACGTGGAATATCGTCAACGATATTCCACGTGTTCACTCCCGAAGAAGGGCGAACTGTTATCGCCCGAAACGCGTAGATTGAACTCAATCTTGACATAAATACGCTTCTAAAACGTTGTTTTTTGTCTCTTATTTATATTGCGTATTGTTTCGTCGAATATTTCCACATCATCTAATGCTGTTATTTAAAATAAAGTAAATATATTTTCATCTGATCTTGTGCTAATGTTAAGACATGTCCAGTGAAATATTGTAGTTAATCATCACGTTATTTTTGGTTAAATCATAACATTGCGGTATTCAATATTATCGTTCTTATTTTTCATATTGCATTGACCGTAATTGTTAATTATAATAAAAGAAAAACCATATTTTGTATTATAATTTTGTATATATATATTATGTATATATATGATTTTGTGGCTAACTATAGAAGAAATTGTATTTTAAATAATGTTGCACATAGCGAAAAAAATGTGTGACGCACACTCCAAGTAAAGGTAATCAAGTAATTATAATAGATTACATTTTCGCGAAAATTACGTCTGCAATCGTAATCGAATATTCTGAAGTAGCTGTAATCTAACTGTAAACCAAAAGTGAAACTTGACTGTAATCGTAATCAAAATAATAACCTGAATTTTGATACTTAGATAATTGTAATCCTAATCATAATCCTACTATAGTAATCGTAATCATATAAACAGATCGTAATCGTTCCTAAGTCTGGTGTCAGCAGATAAATAAATAGTCGTAAATAAATAAAGAGTAGCATATATATATAAATCGAACTCAATCCGAAACATGCTAGTTTTTAAAATAAGAGAAAAATTGCCAATTCCTGCAACCCTTACTAACTTTTGGTATAAATACGTATTTTCCTTACGCCACTAGATCCGTTTTTTTTCCTTAAAAGTAGGTTGTTCTTGAAAAGGGGAATTTATTTCTCTCTCTCTCTCTCTCTCTCTCTCTCACACACGCATACTTATATATCAGGAGCACTCCAGCACCTGGAGACTAGGGGCCATGGTTTCTGGTGTGTCAACATAATGGAGGAATTAGCCATAATTTCACCACGCTGGCTAGACGGGTTGGTGAATTAGCCCTCCCCTTCCGCCTTTCTATCCGTGCAGCAAATATTAATTTGCCACATAAATAGAAAGCTCAGCCTGCACCACTTGAAGGCGGGGTAGGACACTAGGTTACTGGCCTGGCCGGTTCCACACATCGTCACATATGTTATATCATCATCATCATGATATAACTATCATGTATATATATGTTATTTATATTTCTTCTTTTGCAAGGGGCGGGACTTAGTAACTTGTTTCGTTAGTGGTTTTCGTCAAGAAAATGGCGTTCAATTTTTTCTGTGATTGGCTAGATTTAAATTCATTATAACTTCATAAATATTAATTTCTCAGCATTTTCGCATTAACATTTTTCGCTTAGAATTTTGCAAGGAATCACGCTATATACTTTTCTTACGGTCGTTAACAGACACCCTGTATACGTGCATGTAAAACTACAACACATGCAGATTTTCAAAACGAAATATTAGTATTGTATTACAATCAAAAACTATGTATAATTATTTGAAACAAGCAAACAAGCAAGCAAGCCAAAAAATTTCTGCCACCCAGGCTCATGTACAGGAGAAAAAGAGACCATGCCCCGAACCCAGAGTCGAACCGGGGACACAACGTATGACTCGTTGTATTTCTACCTGCTTAGCCATCAGGGCAGGAAAGATGACCCTTTTCTCCGTATATAATGTTTTCATATAAGGTATTATTGAAGGTAATAGTACAAAGGCTTAACACAATTGACAAATTGTCAACACGCAAAGCCACCAGGACATGTGTTTTTCATTCCTGCCCTGAAGGCCGAACAGGTAGAGACACAACGGATTATGCGTCGCGTCCCTGTTTGGACTCCGGGTTAAGGCGATATCTCGTTTCCTTCTATACATGAAAGCTCTAGCCTAGGCTTAAGCGCGGGTGGCAGAAATTGTAATCTGTAAAATTCCCCACGAAAATTACAAAAAAAATGTCTATCATTCTAAACGCTAGCTTTCGTTCCTTGAGCTACAGAATATGCTCTGGGATTTAAATTACAACAACAACACACAAACTATGAGGATAGAAAACTTCTAAGAATTTTCAAATGATGGGACAAGCTTTTGTGTGTCCAAGTTCGGAGTTTAATTAAATTATCCATTCGTGTAATAAAAAATCTCTTTGTTCATTAATAGATTCATTGCTTATTCTCGTATATTTATTATACATTTTATTTTCTGATGCACATTTGAATTCTGCGCTTCTAATCTGAATATATTTGTAGCTTACCAAAGTACTATAATCCTATTAAACTGAATTTAAAGCCCTGCGGTGGCGCAGTGTGGTAACGCGTTCTCCTATTGCGCGGCTAATCCGGGTTCGACTCCCAGCAGTGCAAAAAGAACGCTTACTCAGAGATCTCATAAAAGATCGCACTGCTCACTGTAGTCCGGGGTTTGGTTCCCCAGGCCTTAAGAGGTTCGGATTCCTCGGAAAACTGTAGGTCCCGGCGCAGCATGACCACTGTAGTCTTTGAGGCGTAAAACCAAAAAACAAACAAACAAACTAAATTTAAAGGTTGACTGAATTACACTTCTAATCCGTCTACTTTAATGCTGTGTTATTAATTTCATAGAATTGTTCACTGTTCACGCAACCAAATATCTTATTTGTTTTCATTGTCTCCCTTGGGAAATAATTCCCCATCCCCTTTGCTGCAAATTCTTTTTTTTTTTTTCCGAAACAGGAATGCATTTCAACTATTTATTTTTGTATGTTTATTTGTTCCAATTACAGGAAAAGGATTTATAGCTTTTAATACGTTGCTTATATATTTGTGTTACGTTCGGAAACAATGCTTGTTTATTTTTTACATTCTATTTGTTCGTTACGAAATACTGGTCTGTAGACAATTCTTATTTACTAGTTTAATTTTCGAAGCAAAAGTCGAATTTATTCAAGATTTGAAAATATTCTTAAATTCTTTACGGAACTAAATATTTAATAAATTAAATTTTATTATATACGGAATGGCACAGCCTAAAGGTTTTGTGACGCACACTTTAATTATTCACAATTACATCTCTTATACGTCAGGCACAAAATATGCTCTGAAATTAGTTACAATAAATTTTATTAATACTTTATATTCAGCAATTACCTTAATGCACAATTTACTTTGAAGAAAATTCGGGAAAGTTATGTACCTTTATTTACTTTTTGTTAATGCTGATATATTAAGATTTCGTTTCATATATAATAAGAGAAGGAATTATTTATTCATATATATGTTATGGCTAATGTCCGACATCTAGACAATTCGCGAAATGGCTGACTACATTTAGTTTTCGCAAAGCCATTGATCCAAGGCCTGAAACAAATGAGGAATTCGGGCTTTGGCCAGCCAATACGCGATGTGCCCGGCAATCTATGGCCAATTCGAACATTGTCTAAAACAAAACAAAAAAAATGGCCATAGTCAGGAATTTCATTGAGCTATATGTAGCGTTGAAAACTACCGTGGTGTAAGTTACAAAAATTAATCTTCACTTCTAGTTGAGAGCTCCTGTACCATGTCTTGGAGTTCTAATGGGTTCGTTGAAAAAATAACAATGTCATCAGCAAACCGCAAATGATTTAAATATTCACCATTTATTTTTATTCCCTTGTTATTCCAATTTATCAGCTGAAAAATCATCTGTAAAGCTGAAGTAAAAAGTTTTGGAGAAATGGTATCTCCCTGCCTCACACCTTTACCAATTTTGATAGTTTTGGTATCTTTATGTAACCGAAATTTTGCACTTGCATTTTTATACACACGTTTCACCATGTCAATGTACACATCCTCAATGTCTGTTGATCTTAAAGAGTTGATGACTGCTGATGTTTTAATAGAGTCAAAGGCCTTCTCATAGTCAATAAATGCAACACACAATGGAAGTTCATATTCATGTGTTCTTTCAATTAATTCTCTTAATACTTGAATATGGTCCACTGTACTGAATCCACTTCGAAATCCAGCTTGTTCTCTTGGTTGAGCTGCATCTAATTTTTTCTGCAGGCGATGTGTTAGCACTTTTGTGAAGATTTTATAAATAGCAGGTAACAAGCTAATTGGTCGGTAATTTTTCAAATCCTCTTTATCACCTTTTTTATGCAAAAGAATTACTGTTGCAGAATCCCATTGGTTTGGTATGTTACCGCTGTTAAGACATTTGGTAAAGAATTTTGCAAGTATGTCTTCTACATATTCTCCAGCTTCTTTTAGGATATCTAATGTAATACCATCATCACCAGGGGCTCTTCCTTTCTTCATACTTTTTATTGCAAATGAAACTTCTTCTTTTAAGATTTTAGGAGCTTTTAGATTTTAGTTTTTCCTTTTTTTTTCTAACGAAGAACTTAAAATTTTTGTTTTGGAATTTTTATTTCATTCCAAAGAATTGTCCGCGGACCGGATTAGGACAATTGGCGGGCCGGATGTTTCACCACCCTGGTCTAAGACGTCTCGAAATCTCGTGATGATCAATCTTTGTTTCGTGAATAGCGGCAAGATACTGTATGAATTCTTTTATCCAGCCAAATAGTGTCAACAAATTCTGAATATATAAAGAATGCAAGAAGAACAAAATTAAACATCTTGTTACGTTTCATGAGAAGCTGAGTTCTAATCTAATTGCACTCGTAAGCCAGAAAAAAAATTACATTAATTTTTTTCTGCAAACGAAGTCAACTTTTTATCCGTGAGAGTTTTTTTGACTATTCACAAAAAATATTGTTTTGATATTTTTTCAAATATACATTTTGCCTTTACACATGGGTTTTCTAACTATAAACAATGTTAGTGCCGTTTTTTTTTTTATGTATTTTTCAACTGGAATGGCATTTTTTTGCTTTCTTTAATTTTCCAATTTAAATATAATTATTTGAATACTGCTTAGGTTTTTTTTTGTTTTAGAAATAATTATTTATACTCTGACTAAACCAAAAAGGTTTTTACATTTGATAATGACGTACATCAGAATTAGTATCATCAACTCCCATAACTGCATGATCAGCGCCGCAAAACTTCCAGCTTTGGCCATTGATACTCTGGCGAAACGCGAATTTTCCGGCCAAAGCCCGGAATTTTCGTTTATTTAAGGCTTTGGCCAAATCTAGAAATGGCCATTTCGCGTACTGTCTAACTTTCCATTTGCCTTCACGAATTGCGTGTATCGGGAGGGGGAGTCATGGTGATATATAACACAATTTTTCTTGTAATTTTACTTTCAAACGTAATTGAAAGAAAATTTAATAAACAGAATCGTGCTTGTGTCTGTAGAGTTTTCGCGATATTTCTATTAAAATAACGTAACTCAAAAATAACATTTTGAGCTTCATGTCAAAACTAATAGCTATTTGTTCCCTTCGCTCGTTATTTGTAGCTATAAACTAGGTCTGATAGTTTTTCACAGTTAACTATTAACTAAAGGCGACTTATCATCAGTATTTTCATCATAAATGCAATATACTTTCACTGATCACGTGTTATACATAGACATAAGATCAAGCATATTTGAACGCCGTACTAAGATTCTGAAGAAGTAGTCTTATTTAAACGAAGGAGAATTTGGATATCATACTTATTGCAAAATATGGCTCATTAATAAAATTAGCAAGTTATGTCTTATAAATGATCTTTTAGTTATTATTATATTATTCAAATTAATTCAATATTTGTTTTCAAATGGTTTACCACATTTATTAAAAAAAAACGAATATTTACACACATGTTCATTTCAGTCAATAATGTTTAGCCCCTGCGGTGGCGCAGTGTGGTAACGCGTTCGCCTAGTGCGCCGCTAATCCGGGTTCGACTCCCAGCAGTGCAAAAAGAACGCTTACTCAGAGATCTCATAAAGATCTCACTGTAGTCCGGGGTTTGGTTCCCTAGGCCTTAAGAGGTTCGGATTCCTCGGAAAACAGTAGGTCCCGGCGCAGCATGACCATCGTAGTCTTTGAGCCGTAAAACCACAAAACAAACAAACAAACAAACAATAATGTTTACTCAAAACGTGGTATAGTTTAGCTTATTGTATATTAATTTTTTTCGATAGCTTTATAATATAAAAACGCACATTTTCTAATTTACATGCTCCCACATTAAGGTCATGTATTAATTTAAGAACTGATCCATTCTGCAAATAATCCATCTGTGATAAATTGGACCTTTGTTAAAAGATTTCTTAAAGACAAATATTGAAAATATTCCTAATATGTCATATCCATCATATGAACAGCTGTTACACTGACAAAATTCATTGACACAAAATTATCGCATTTAAAATTTTAATATCGTTTACCGCTGTTTCAATAACATATCTCTGCTTACTTCGTAATGTAACAATTAATCGGTTGATTAACGATGCCAATTGACGTTGCCGTCGTGTGGAACATAAAATCGTTTTTCGTGAAAATTAATTAACCGAAAGTAAGACTTGGGCGACGTCTCGTGTTCTAACACCAGAAAGTAAGGGAAAAATTAGGAGTGAAATAAGTATTGTAGAACCACAATTGTGAAAGCGATGTAAACATAAATTGTCAGGAACAATGTAAATTTAATGAGCAGTCGTGGAGAACAATTTTTTGTAACGCTCCGGGAGAACACCCTTTTGCCCGGAAAATTCACCGCGTTTTTGCCCATTTGAAAAAAGGTAAATTTCGTTGAAATAATTCAGGTCCGATGGACTGGGAACCTTTCCAAACACTTTATGTGTCACTTTTTGTATATCATTTTATTTTTGTCGATAATTTGTTTATTATTTTTCTAATTCCAGTTTATTTGTTTTCAAAAATTATTTTTTTATTTCCCAAAATCCTTTTCACTACTTTTCAAAAATATTTTTGTTATTGTTTTTAGTAATAATTAGTTTTATTTATTTAGAAGATGTATCATAGTTTTGTGTCGTTCTATCATAAATTCAGTCGTTTCCGGTTATAAAGACATTAATTTGTCATTTGATTGTTTGTAGACTCGTCTATTCAAAAATCTTCCATTTAAGATTTGCACTTTCCTATGGACGGTTGCGTCGGTTCCGAAAGGTATGCCATAAAATTAATATTAATTCCCATTTACGAACTTTTCGATTTTACGAATTGTTTTGCATTCATACGAGTCTGTAAAATATTGAGTTCATCATACTTCCTTATCAGCTATCTTCTATCATTTTCGGATTTTATGATGGCTGACTTTCACGCAAATTTCTTCCACTTGGTAAAATATAAATTTATTATAAAACTATCTAATCTTTCCACTTTTCTGAATAATTATAAATAATAATAATATATTCTGATATATATATTCTGAATAAAACACTATAATAATACTAAATAGAGAAGACTAAACTATTTTCATTTCATTTAGTGCGTCATCTGAAACAAAGTCCGTATTGTCATCCCCATTTCCACTTTCTATATTTTACTAATGTCCATCTTCTACCTGAATAACACATGAATATGAAATGTTCAAATCGACTTAATACGTTATTAAATATCTTAGCTCTCAAAGAAGAAAATGGAACTTACACAGCACCTATAAAAAGAAACACTTAAAACCGTGATGTTTGAAGTTAACATTGTAGGAAATTCTATCGGAAGTCGTTTAAAATACCGGTCAAATGTGTAAGTGTTTAACTCTGAGCCTTAAACACAGCGTTCCCCACGGAACTCAAGTGTTTTAAATGGAAAAACTTAAAATATTAACGGCAGAAAGAAATTGAATGAATAAAACTTTTGCTTTTAGCAAGAGTAAATCGAAAAATGATAAAGAATTTTCCATTTTCAAAAATGAAAATTATGCGAATAGAAGATCAAAAGTTTTGTCAAAAAAAAGACGAAAAAATTGTATAAAACGACAAAACTCGAGTTCCGTTAAAAAGCCATCATCATTTAGTATCTAAATTACGTTAGAATGTTTTCACCGTTTCTAGCGAAACGCTTTTTAAGTATATGAAAAATTGAGTTTTGCTGTAACTTGCGATCAATATTTTGGGAAAAGCAGCGGAATGTTTAAAGTTATGTGACCTAACGTTTCAGATGCAGACACACATATAAATCGATATATCTCTAAAGATAATTCTCTCTATTGGAATTTATCTCTGCAGAGATATCTAAAATCTATCTCTGAAGAAATATCTAAACAGAATATCCCTGAAGAAATCTTTAAAGAGTATATCTCTGAAGAAATATCTAAAGAGAATATCCCTGAAAAATCTCTAAAGAGTATATCTCTGAAGAAGTCTCTAAAGAGAATATATCTGGAGAAATCTCTAAAGAGAATATCTCTGAAGAAATCTCTAAAGAGAGTATCTCTGAAGAAATCTCTAAAGAGAGTATCTCTGAAAAAATCTCTAAAGGAAATCTCTATCGGAATTTATCTCTAAAGAGAATATCTCTGAAAAACACCCTAAAGAAGATATCTAAAGAGAATATCTCTGAAAAACACCCTAAAGAAGATATCTAAAGAGAATATCTCTGTAGAAATCTCTAAAAAAATTTAAAAGAGAATATTTGAATGGTATTTATATTCTATAGTTCGATATTGCGCGCATTTTGAATTTCAATAAGCAGGGCCTTATTAACGCATGGACCTTTGGGCCTCAGCCTTTGGCCCCATAATTTTTTATATGTGATTTTTTTTTAGCAAAAACGATTTATGTTTTCTTAAAAAAAGATAATGCTTTCTTATAATATTATGTTTGTTCTTAATTGCAACTTGGGCGTAATTGAATGGCTTTAAACTATTATTATGCTGATAAAGAATATAATAAGTGTTTCCAGTTTTTAATTACCTATTAAATAATTTTGTTGTGGGTGCGTGGGGAGGGGCTAAAATGAATACTGGGCCCCGGGCCCCACTTTTGCTTGATCCGGCCCAGTTAATAAGGGCCATGTGGGAAGGAACACTATAGTCAGAGACGATTTAAAGTAAAACAAATTAATGTCGATCTAAGGCCGCGAGCTATCATATCTGGTAAAATATTTAATGTAAATAATTATTTCTACTTTTATAAATTTTCCATTGATGTGTCAAACGATGCCTACATATTTGATTTTCCCTCTTAATATATTAATTACATTATTGTAAGGTTCGTTAAAAATACTGCAATTCCGGTCAGTGTTGTTTGAATATAACTAATATCATTGCAGTCGGACATCGTTAAGACGAACATTAAGGGGAAGAGGAAATCTTTTCGTATTAAGGGTAATTCGTTTAATCCAGAAAGGATAGGATAGTATACTATACTTCTTCAGAAAATGTTACTTCAGAAAACGGTTCGTATTAAAATAATTAGCCTTTGTATAAACGAGGTTCGACCGTAGGTAACTAACATTTATTATTAAATTATTCAACATCCGAGTGCGTCCTGGGACACCAATTAGTATATCTAAGCTATATATACTGATTTATTTTAAGGCAACACACTAATTTACGAAGTGTAATATGGCCAATATTTATAAATATATTTCGCCTATTTTTCAGATTTTATGTCTCTTCCCTTGAATTAAAGTATTTAAAGGAACTTTCAAAACTGAAGTCTCGTACAATATACACTACATAAGATCCCTCACTTTTTTCAAGTATTCCGGAGTATATTTTTTAAGTAATATTTTTTAAATATTCAGTGAACTGAAATTATGGGGCTTACTTAGTTATACATACTGTAAGATATTATTACCCTTCTCAAGGATAACACAATTGCCACATTGTAGTCAACGCAGAAAAATTTCCGAGGCGTTTTTTTCGTGTTTTTTCGTGGAGAACAATCATACGTGAAAATTCCGAAACCCACGGTCTTTAGCTCAAAGTAGAGTTTTTTTATTATATGAGAAAAAAAAAGCATTGATCCCGAACTAAATTCGAACTGAGGTCTCTCCATTGAAATCGGGGCGCCTTAACCGCTAAACAATCGAGGACAGGGGAGGAAGCTACTTTTCTCTTTACATATAGGTTGCAAGACATTGTTACCCTTCTCAGGGTTTCGGGATAATTATGTATAATTATTTCCCACGAAAACACAAAAAACTCACTTCGGAGACTTTCCTGTGTTAACCACTATGTGTCAATTGTGTAATCTCTGAGAAGGGTAATTTACAAATTATATCTACGGAGAAAAAAATAGCTTTATTGTCTGTCCTCGATGACTTAAAGGTTAAGGCATTCCAGTTTCAACGGAGAGACCCTAGTTCTAATTTAAGTCGGGGACGATGCCTCTTGTTCTCCTATAACAAAAAAGCTCTAGTTTGATGTAAAAACCATGGTGTCGGAATTATTACGTATTAGTTATATATACGTAGTTCATATAATTTATGTCTGACGCTTGGCATGAATCTTAAAATGTATTTACCAAAATTTTAGAAATACTGTCACGAGACAGGGGCGCAGAGCCGTAGCAAACCTGGTACTAGAGGAGGGCTTAGCCTTCCCTGGAAAATAATTTTTCAAAATAAATTAATTTAGAATTTTATTTTGAATATTTTGTTTTGTATAAAATTGTACATGACACTGTGAATTGGTTTTAGACTTTAAAAATATATTCAAAATACATATATTTATATGATAGAGCTTGTGTACATCATGTATTTTACAGATGCTTGAGTTTTCTCTATAATACTCTATAGTACTCTATAGTACTCTATAGTACTCTATAATAAAGTTAAGTGAAATTATAAATTTTATTTTACCCCTTTATAAATTTTACATGCGAAATGTACGTAAAACATTTATATTCATCGATGTTAAATGTATTACTGTACTTAGATATTTAATGTCTTGAAATATATTATTAAAATCTATCAAAAGATTAAAGGATTTTAAGCCCTCGTGTAGCTTCTGAGCTCCCTGTAATTTTCAGAGTCCTACCCTCCCACTAACAATTGCCTAACTGCGGGCCTGCAGGTATGGATAATTTAAAAATTATGTGGTTCAAACAGAGATCTGTATGTGTACGTTCAAGCGTTAAAGAGAAAAATTTCTTTAATATCAAATAGAAGAGTTTTGAGATCTTTAAGCGGCCTCCCCGCCCCCTGCCCACGTCAATATTTCGATACATGACTTCAAGGTAAAAACAAATTTAAAAGGATGACGCCACTTTTATAAATTTTTCGCTTGACGTTATAGGACAGGCTTTTCTCTCGATTAGTCAACCGAAAATTCGATGAAAAATTCTATCTGATATCTGTATTAGAAAGAGATTTGTGTTCTTGTTCTTAGTCCGTCAAAATTTAGTATATAAATATGGGTGTTTTTAGTCATATTACAATAAAAAAAAAATATTTTCTTGGACGTATTCTCCTTACTCTCTTATTTAATTGTGGCAGTTCTTTGAATACAGATTTGTGTGCAGTGTATTAATCTCGATACAGCTTTTGAAATAAGAGACATCGGAATGTTAACTTATTAACGTCTTAAATATACGGAAGTCGCTTCCAAGTCTCTGCAAACTGCTTAACAAATTTCTCTAATTAGAACCGGAGGAATTAAAAAAAAAAACAGAAAAAAAAACTGAAACGAAGTCCGTGCAATCTTTCCTCTCATAAGAAGAGTATTATTATACATTGAAGGTCATTTGTGTTGTAGGGCGCAAGGACAAGACTGATCATGATGTGATAGGACCCGATCCTCCGCCGACGAGGGTTTCGGACCCCGTACTACGGTGGGCAGAAAGCGACACGCGTTCGACGACACCATTGAAGACGAACTCAGGTTAGTTGCACGAAAGACAAATGCGTTAATAATTAATTAATTGATTAATGTTACTAATGGTAATGAATCTGCTTTTTTTTTGCAGCTGGGGTTGTCAAATTTGTTTGTTTGTTTGGATTTTTATGGCGCAAGAGCATCTGGACTATACTGCGCCAAACAGGGGCTCTTAAGACCTAAGGAATTTATAAAAGAAATTAAACATATTATATGTAATTTCTTTCACCCTTTAATTCGTGGGCAGAGCATTTTGTGTTCATTTACCCAGTGTTTAGTTTATCCGTAGGAATTCCCATTTACGGTGCCGTAGAAACGAACACTTTCCCTAGTACTAGCTACTCAATATAAATCGGAGATTTATTTCTTAGGTTTTAAGAAATTCAGATTTCCAAAAAAAAATAAATAAATAAAAAGTATTAATAAGGGGACATAGGGCTTTTAAGATTTTCAAGAAAACTTTTTATTTTAAATTAATTTAATTAAATTTAATTTAATTGCGCAATTAAATTAAATTTACTTTTTTAAATTATTGTGAAAAAAAGATATGCACTTTTCTGAACATTTTAAAATAACCCGGGTGAAAATTGACTGAGTATTAAGCTCAAAAATAGCAATATCGTAAACACCAGTAGTATATTATTTTATCATTTGAGTATGAATTTTAAATTAAATTTTTTTTAATTCCCAATTTTTAATTTTTATTAATTTTTTTAAATACATTTTCTCCAGTAGGAATAAATATTTCTTCCATATAATTTTCTTTCCAGTAGGAATTTTAAAAATCTTAGTGGGACATATATGTCCCGTAAGGAGTTAAAAAGTTGAACGTAAATAAAACTTTGAAGCTTGTTTTCACGAAACGTACTTTATGAAGTTTGCACGCATATTTTCTGAAATGCCATTTAATCTAATTCAACGAAACTGTCTAAATATCTTTAGCTTATGAAACTTAAGCTTCCCAAGCTAAAAAACATATACTGTATTTTACAAACACGAGGCAGATTCATAAGCGCGAAATTTTACATAAATATCATATTTAAAAGTTAAAAAATTTTAAATGTATCTAATATTTTTCATAACTTCGTTTTTTTGGTAGGGTGCGAAGTGACAACATGTTTAAACGATAATTATTAACAAGAATAAACACTGAACCGGAATTTAAGTTGTAATCATTCGCGCAGTGGGTTTCGGTGTTTTGTTAAGTAGAAAATAAGCATTTCATATTTTGTAAATTAAAAAAAAATTATAATGTGTTCAAAAATAATACTGACATTATAAGAATGCAGAACATATAACTATTTTAACTGTTGTTATTTCACTTGAATTCACGTAATACTTCCTGAGGTTGCAAGTTCTGAAATTAATGAAACATTTGGTATTCTTTTGGATTTTAAAAGTCTTATGTTCCCTTAAAACTATATTAGCGTAAGATAGTGAATTTCCTTTTTTTTTAAATTTAGGATTCTGAACCTCTTGAAGCCTAAGAAACAAACCTCCGATTTACAGTGGGCAGTTAGTTGGGCAGTTAGTTGGTAACGGCCAGCGCCGTTAGGGGCCCAGCCTTCAGATAAACGTCACTCTGGTTAAATGAACAAACAATAAGCGGTCCATGAATTCAAGGATAGAAAAAGTCGAAAAATACGTTTAATATTTTTTTATAATATTCTTTCATATGTTTACAATGAAGCTGAATTTTAATAAAGGGATCCATACTGCTTTGGAGCTATTGTCAGAGGTTATTATAATTGCGTGTCTGACGCTTTTTCTTGGTGTACACTAATGTATCTGCCCCGTTGTAAACTAAGGACTCTTTCACCAACAAATTGAAGTCCGAAAACTTAGAGAAAATTCGATAAAATCAATTATCGTAAGAAAGTAAATTGAAGTAAAAATTCTTATTTTTAACATTTATACATTTAAGTAAGCAAACTGAAATATATTCTAAAGAAGAAAAGTTAGAAACTAGCCTTAGATTGAATCAAAGATTTATATACCAACAAAATTTAATTTCTGTACTAAATTCTGGGGATGAATTGTACGATAAATTTATGGATACATTGAGGATTACATAGGAAAAATGTTTTGTATATAAGGAGATCAAAACAACAAAATACTTAGATAAACCATGGTTTGGAAAACTGATCAAAAAAAATTAAAAAGTAAAAGTAAAACATGTATTAAATTCATGAGAACAAGAAACTAAAATGATTGGAAAACATTAAATAAACGAAATCTATTAAATAAAATAATTAAAAGCAAAGAAATATTCATTATAATAATATATTTATGACAAAAGATCCAAAAAAAACAATGGGAAAAAAGATAAAAATTTAAATACAAAATTAGTAATAAATATAAATAATGTCAAAATAACGGACCAACAAATCCAGGCAAATGCTTTTAATAATTTTTATATAGATATAATGGACGAAATTACACAATCAAATAATAATGGCGTGGATATAAATTATCAGCGAGTAGAATCAGGAGAAAATAGCATGTATCTTGCAGAATTCACAAAAGAAGAAATAAAAAAAAGGAACTTCAAAAAATTAAACAAAATAAGGGTGAAAGGCTTGATGGCATTAAACTAAAATTAGTAAAATTTTGTGCCGGAGAATTAGTAAAGCCACTAAATATGATTTGTAATAATATCATTGATTATTACCAATAAAAATGAAAACAAATAAAGTTCTTCCAATATTTAAAAAAGAGGGTAGGAAACATTTATCGAACTATAGACCAATCTCAATAATTCCTATATTCTCAAAAATCTTTGAAAAACTATTATACAATAGGCTATTGAATTATTTGGAAAGATATAATATATTAAATTTGAGACAATATGGGTTCAGGAAAAATGGGACAACAGAGGATGTCCTCATTAAAACAGTTAATAAAATTCAACAAACAATTGAAAATAAAGAATTTGTTATAGGCATATTCTTAGATTTAAGCAAGTCCTTCGATATTATAAATAGACCAATCATTGTTATTAATTAAAATGCAAATGTATGGAGTTAGAGATAATGTGCTTAAATTGTTTCATAGTTATTTAACAGGTAGAACTAAAATTGTGCAAATAAATCATATATATATATCCTACTCAAAGCAAACTATAAGTGTAATCCTTAAGACTCTATACGTGGACCGCTATTGTTTCTCATATAAATAAATGATATTACTGACATTGACGATGATGTAAACATATTTGTGACAACATAGGTCCGATTTTTGGAGATATGTCACAAGAAAAGCTCTTCATCAAGGCAAAATTAAAACTAGAAATTCTAAATCAGTGGTTTAAAAATAATAAACTAATAGTTAATAGAGAAAAAACTAAGCATATACTTTTTCATAATATAAATAAAAAATTAGATAATTTGGAAATATTAAAGTTAGATAATGAAATATAGTTAAAACAGGGGGAGTTAAGTTCCTGAGTATTTTATGAATGAATGGCCCAAATTGGAGTAACATACTTTTGGAAGGTGTAAAAATTAAAAAAAAGTGTAGGAGTAATACTACGTTTAAAGAGTCTGTTACCCATACACATAAAAATTCATTTATATTATTTATTGATATATAGTTATATTTTATATGGATATAGTGTCTAGAGTAATATGAATACAAAAAATCGAAAAAGTATGAAAATGATATTAAAAAGATATTGGAACAATGTAACGCAAAAAAAAAACAAAAAACAAGAAATAAAAATTGAAAATAATATAATGAATTTAGATCAAATACATGGATTTAAAATTTTGATAATGATATTTAATCGAATAAAAAAAGGGAAGTATATTGAGGACATAAATATAGAAAATAAACCAAATATGAACAATAGTTGATCAAGGAAAACTTTAAAAATTAAAAAAATAAAAACAAACATGGGTTCCGGTAATATAAATTATTACGGCATTAAGATGTGGAATTCATTACCAAACGAAATAAAAAATATTACGTCAGAAACTGAATTTAGAAACAAATTAAGAAGACTAATTATAAGAAATGAAACTTAAGCCAGTGTAGGGAGAGAGGGTATTGACCTTTGGTCTTGCAACTTTTTCTGCACCTACATACAGGATTGACAAACCTATAGCATGGAAAATAAAATATTATATTTTATTATAAATTAGAACTTGAAATGAAAATGAACGTCTGTAAATCATGTGCCAGGTTTTGTGTAGGGTCCCTGCAAATGCTGTCTTATCCACAGAAACAATGTGTCGTAGCAGAAATTGCACTTGTCTTCAAGCCAATATCTAAAGAAGTTCAAATAATTTTTAATGCAGTTTTTATTCAAAAAATCATTTTTGTATTTCATAACGGTTATTCTAATATCATATGATTTGGTTACATTGTACACTTATATATTTAATACACTGTCCACCTTTCCAGGAGGTCTAATACATCATTTGTTTAAAACATTACTACGGTATTCTATTATTCGGCGTAAAATGCTCCTTTCTGTCTTTGCGTCATAAAAGGCCAGCCACCTAATAAAAAATATTTTTATCGAAATTAATACAAAATTTAAACATTTTTAAATGTAATAGGTATTCAAAACGAATTTATATATAATTTTAATTATGAAATATTTATATATATAGTGAACTTCCTTAATTATTCGAGATAATAACTGATAGGGATATATAAAAGTTAAAAAATAATAATAATGGACATATTAAGTAAACCTTAACTATTTTGAAAAATTACTCTCCCTCACTGCAAATACATGTACATTATATAGTATAATCTGCAATTGTAGAATAAAGAAAAAAAAAATATAAAGACATATTTGAGAAAACCCAAATCCAGGTTTCGCTGAAAAACCCATCACTCAGCGATGGGAAGTTTTTACCTCATAGTGGTCTCTGATGATGAAAGACCCGCAGGCTATTGTTATGTAATATGTTGAAACGCAGTTGGTCATCTGCCAATGTGTTTAGAATTATTTGCTGCAATTTCGGGCTTCACAGTTCCTTTCGAAGCGAATAAATGAACTGTAGTTTGAAAGGATGTCAAGGATTCAAACACACACACACACACAAGCTTAAATTCAGATAAAATTTCTAACTTGAATTTCAACGTCATTACATAACGCTAATCTCTGGTGATATGAAATAATGTTGTTTGTGACAATCAATCACCCTTGTTGTTTAAGTTTAATTTTTTAGCTCATTTCTGGGCGTCGGTAATTGGGAGTTCACCATATTTTGTGTACTTAAATTAAATCCGATTAATATCTATGGAAAACTCCACTACGAAAAGCTCTAAATTTACACATGCATTATATATATGCATACATGATCGTTAAAATTTTATCTGTTAGCAAAACCGATTTATCCCAATTTTCTTTAATACTACTTTTGGGTTAAATTAACCATACTTCGTATTTTACTACAGCGGTACAATTTGTTCAATATTGTTTGACATCAATTATTTATTCAATATTTCAATATTGATTTTTTACTTTACATACGAACAAAAGGTTCGATTGCTTCACACAGAGTCAATTTTCTTAATTGAGCTCTTACTTTCTTGAACTCTTCTCTAACAGCGTCTTTTCTATAAGAGCTAAGCTATAAACCTGGAGCCGGAAACGGATTGCCTTGCAGGAAAATGGGAAGTTATTGGTAGCTACAAAATAAGAAAATATGTTCTTTGGAGTAGCATAAATAGTGATTTCTTCTTCAACGAAAAAATAACTATATCATTGTATTCCTATATATTTTACTCTCGCACCACTTTAGAGTATTTGTAGTGTAAAAAATAAGCATAAGGTTAGTAAATGAAGAGTTTTTTATTTTCGAAAGAGACTCATTTTAAATTTATGGAATTTTAAATCAAATTAACGAACTTTCCTCCATCATCAACAGTCTGCTCACACATGACAAGTGTGCTGAAAATTAGAACCTTACATTAAACTAAAGCAGACACGGAAATTTAAGACATTTGTGCAATAAATTCAAGCTGGCGAGCAATTATTTTGGCAAATACGTCGCGAGTATTCCCTTATTTATTAGACAACAACACAAATCACTTCTGCCTGTGTAATAATGGGATCTTAGTCAAATATTTATCTTTCTATTATTTAAAGAAAAGCATGGGTAGGGTCATATCCTCATGAAAAGGCTCTCATAACTAGCTCAAAGTAAATTCGCGCATATGGAGCTGGAATGGTACTTCGTCTAAATAGCGAAATTTTGAACTCGACCGTAATAACCCGAGACAGCCCAATCATAGATAATTACTTCTGGGTACGTTGACGTTTACGACGTGGAGTTGGGCCGACCTAAAGCAGGGGCGAGCGTGGTCCCTGCCCCAGGCCCCACGAAGCGTAATTCTCAAATTTTTAATTTTTGTAATATTGAAAATTTCCCCAAAAATATTTTTGCTTCAGCTCTCGCATTTCATGATATCTGGTGGTCATTTATTGTTCCATTTATTTTTGTTTTCTTACTCGTATATGTATGGGCCCCCGAAATATGTTTTCCCCGGGGCCCACATTAACTATGGATGGCCCTATTTGGAGTGTATATATTACTTCAAATTTATGAACCAATTTGGGTAATTGCATCCTCATATCGCCATGTATATTCTAAGCATAACATGTATTGATAATAATTCTCCATAATTATTTAATTATCGTACAATAATTTTATTGATACACATTTCATTAGCTTTAAGGGCAAATTTATCTACTGCCATGGAAATGGAAACCAATAGTACTAATTTAGAGAACAATATCCCATTATCCACAGAAATACGATTTCGATTGAGCTAACTGTGTTTCATTTGCGCTTCTGCCGATAAACTGGATTGATGAGTATCTATTTATTGGTTCATCGGTGTTCGACGTTTGTTTAATTAGCACACTGTATTCTAATAGGATGTTCCATCTGCTTAGTAACATACGAGTTCTGTTGGAATATTAAACACAGTTTCTATAATATGTAAAGTTGAAGCTACTAAGTCTTAAATGAAATATCGCAACCAAATGAACTTACAATTACTTCAGGCGACTTAATTTTCTAGTTAATTTTTCAATAGATTTTTCGCGTAAAATATGAAAACAATTCCGTAGGATAAATTCTGAGATGCAATCTATTAACAGAAGTATTTGCGACTGGAACCAAATGTATAAGACAGGGCGTGACAATCAAAATTATATAGGGTTCAAGCAGCCTCTAAAAAGACTACTCAAGAGAAGAATGTTCGTGTGTGCTTCTGTATTTTTTTTTTTTTGGCAAACGGGAGAATTGGAAAGGGTGGCCGCCGAATGCGGTACTGTAACCCCAATCAGGACTCTCAAACAGCGAAGGTTATGGAAACAGAAAGGTGGTATTCGAGATTTGTGTTTCAGAATTAAGGGTAAAAATATACTTCCTTATCCAATGGGGGACTTGAGCTCCCTGAGATCTTTCCTCCAGTACGTCACCAACGTGAGGTTGAACCGGAGAATATGGCTGCACATTGGGTATGGTTTGATCTCACCTCGAAGGAGGGGCAAATAAAAATAAATTGGTTACATATTGGTGAGTACAAATCCAAGTTACCTACTGATTTACTTCTAATTCAATGAAAATAGCATTAATGCATTTTGTTCGGAGTAGAATTCTTGCACTTTTTCATTTTTTAATTTATCATTTCAACGAATGTGAGCTTTTGATACGGATATCTGTATGTGTGAGGAAACACTTTCTAATATGTTTAAAATAGGATGTATAATATCTCACGGTTTTCCTATGCTTTAATACATTAGAGGAAATATTTTGAAATATGTTTAAAATAGTATGTATAATATCTCACGATTTTCTTGTGCTTCAACACATTATGTTTTCTTCACTCTGTTACTTTGTGAGTTGTCAGAGAGGAAGTAATTAGCTTAACGATCACCAAACCACAATGCAGTAGAACCTGTACCTTAAAACCTTTACACTGCGAAACATGGATATTACTGCATTTTTAGCTGCATGGTATTCATTATACATTGAAACCTTTATATCTCGAAATCCATATATTTTGTCACTTTTCTCGTTTCCGAGAATTTTAAGATAATCCAACTTTATCTACTGCATTACAAAAAATTAATTTAAGCAGAGATCTCATAAAAGATCGCACTGCACACCGTAGTCCGCTGTTCGGTGCTTTAGGTCTTACGAGATTCAGATTCCTCGGAAAACCGTAGGTTAGAGAGGTTCGGATTCTTCGGAAAATTGCAGGTCCAAGAGATTCGGAAAACTTTAGGCTCAGAGATCCCGATTCCTCGGAAAATAGTAGGTCTCGGAGCAGCATGACTCCTGTAGTCATTGAGCCGTGAAACAACAAATGCAAAATTAATATTATTGTAAATTTGGTAACAATTCGAAGAAAAAAATCTTTAAATAACCATTACGAAGACTTATATCTTTTTGTATACAATAAATCGAATACAAAATTCTTATACCATGCAATCAAATCACCAAATTGACATTCTTCTTGTATTGAAAGATAATGTGAATTATCCAATACGGTCTGTGCAGATTAAATCAACATAAGGAGAACTTGTGAAAGATGGAGTATTACTATAGTAGAAAAAACGTCTTTACTTCTAGTGTTTTTAATGGAAGAAAAGATGTTGAAATAACACAGAACCCCTTATTATGAAAGCAAATAAAGTTAACGTTAGTCCGTGTTCCATTGTTTTTTAACAACCGGTGGGTTTTGGTTAAAGAATAGATTTCTTACTATTCAGAGGAGGCTCAAGCGGATGATAATATTTTTCTAACCAATATAAACATTGTCAGTCACCGTTTGAATATGCTCTTCCTACAGTGGTTCTAGAGAATATATTTTGTTAAGATACGTAATATGAGAGTGAATATTTTAATATGGTATAAAAATCACACATACACACACATACATACATACATATATATATATACATACATGCGCGTAATTTACCTATTTATAATTTATATTTATAATTTGTTTTAACATAAAATATTTTATTTTAATGTTTCTCCAAATGATATGAAAATTTATAAATACTTGCGTCCGAAAACGTTTGTTGCAACTAATTAAGTGAAATAAATATATTTGGCTGAGATATATCACGTAGAAAAAAATTGAAGAATGATTATAAAGATGCCTTGGACTAGAATTCCCATGGTGAGAAAGAAGGAAAAATAGAGCGAAAGGCACTTAAATGAGAAATGTAAGAAACGAAATTAAAGAACGGAGAAAAATGTACGGAAGATAATGGTACTTGTAGAATACTCAGGTGAGTGCTAATTTTTTCTTTCGATGGTTCTGTATTCCTTTAAAGAATAGAAGAAGTAAAAAGTAAAAAAAAAGAAACCAGTCATAATAAAATGCAAACAAAATTATACAATATAAAGGTAACTTTTTATAATAATAAATCAATGATTTGCAAAGTTGCAATGTACTTGGATATGAATTGATGGCAAATAAAATAAAAAAAGTATAAATGATAATATAATATAAAATAATAAGCGAAAAATAATATGTTGTCATGCATACCTGTTATACATAGGGATATGTATATTTTTTATACATATACATAAGGAATACTCAAGCTAAAAATAAAGAAACGTATTGGTTAAAAACGCTTTGAAAAATATATAAAGAGGTAAAAATGCAGAGTTGTAAATTTTAAAAAAACTCTGACAATTGTTTCGAAGGGTACATCCCTCACCTTGAGAACGATTTAGTGTTGCAGTGATTTAGTACGAGCCACATAGCGAGATATGCCAGAAAAGAATAAGGAAAGAAATGATTTAGATGGAAAATATTTTTATTTTATTTCAGTTTTTATCCTAGTTTGTTTATTTTCTAAATATTTAGATACTTCCTTTTTTATTCTATGCTAATAGGAGGCAAAACTGTCTGCCTAGATCAGTTCTTTTTCTTATCCTTTTCTGCCATTTCTCGCCTAGTTATGTTCACCATCTGTCTATAATTATTCTGAAGATAAAGAATATATCTCTCGAAACAATTGTCACAGATTTTTATAATTTACCATTGTGATAGATTGCCTTTTAATTAATTATAAAGCCATGTATGCTTAGAATATAACTCTCTATACTTTGTATGTTCACAGTATTTCAAATCTTCCATAATCTGTTTAAAATTGGAATTTGACACAATTCTTAAAATCATATATCCAACCCCATTAATTTATTTAGGATATGTTAAATGTACGTTTAATATACTTGGTATCAGAAGTTATGTCCCTATTTTTATGCCTCCCGTGTTTGTAGTTTTGAATAAATTGATTTTCTTTTTTTGAATCCATTCTGGTTTATTCTCACTATGCTACCATAAAAAAAAAAGAAAACGAAATTGATTTTTTGAACGAAACCACCGGAATTTCGGAACTTGGTGTGAAAAGTATAAAAGTTTTTATTAGATGGGAAGTTTCGCATGTTTTTTGGGCGCAGAATGGATGACTGTATATCTCATTTCGTGCTGCAACGCAGTTTATCTTCTATTATTTCGCCAGAGATATTTTGGAGTCTCTGAAGGGCAAAGATGGCTATTGAAATGGAAAAAACAAACTACCTTTGAATGAAATTCGTAAGGCTTTCTCTACCAAGAAAAAATAATTGATTATGCTTTCTTTTCAATTTCAAGTATCTCATTATATGCATTTGATTAACCCTAGATGATCTTCGCTGTTAATTATGAACCTAAATTTAATATCGCTTTTATATTAAACTGGTCGTTTTATATGTTGAACCAAAATTTATATTTTCATCTTTACCACAAAGACGGTGTACATAAAATTGTGATAAAAACACATAAAATTTTATTGGGCGACGCTTTGTGCTATGAAGCCACAGATGTGTACATTCCAGATCCTTTACACTGCAGTGTGTACTAGAAAATCGAAATTTTAATTCAGAAATTAATTTTTAGTTCAAATGCGCAAAATATGTACGTTAATATGGTCAAACTAGAAACTAAATTGCTTATAAAGTACAAACACCTCTATCACCTACTCTCTTTTATCCGGAAACCTCTCTTAACCGACCTTCGATTTGTAGTGATTTCTGATCCTCAGGATTTCTTCGTAGTTGGAGTAGCAAAAAAATCAAAGCCAACGGAACAAACGCTAATAAAAAAGTTTCGTGACAGATACCTGCAGAAGAAAGACCATCCATATTGCGTCAAATCAAGTTTCATTTAAAACTTTTGTGAGACGTTTTAAATATGTACTAAAGAAAAAATCTCGATTGCAAGTATTAAGATTGGTTTCGGACCATGACTATTTACAGGCACATTTACATAGACTCGGGTTGGTAGAATCGCTGACATACCCACTCTGTGTTTTACCGACATGGACAGAACACAAATCAGAGTGTGCCCAAGAAAGCTATTGACCGCAACATGAAAAACTACGTCACTGGATATCTGGATAAATCCAATATGTATTGGGTTACCAGAAATAGACCCATAGCTAAAAGACTTTTGTCTAGCATAGGATAACAAAAAAAGTCAAAATCTTTCTTTCCCTTTTTCTCTCAAAGAAATCTACTTATTTTTATAATAACAACATCCCATTCTTGATAAACGTATGCCTAGGTATGCTTATATGAATATATACTTTTATTTACTATAATTGGTATCAGACTTTCAGAGTAATACATTTCAATTACTTGAAAATTTAGATTTATCGCCCTAGACTTGCTCCCAGTTGTGATCTTCAGATAATAATGATTCTAATGTATATTTAAAATAACCTGGGGATTCCTATTCATGCTCAAATATTTATGGACTGCTGTATATCATGTAGTTTATATTTGTGTATTTAACCGAAAATTAAATAAATTATATGCAGTGGAACCTTTTAAAATAACCGCCTTTTGGTAAATTGACCCTTGATTAAAGTATCACTTTTTATAACAGAAAGCCGCTACGGATTACTCATGCATATACGTAAGTCTGTCGTGCATAGTAGCCACCTGTCTGTGGTGTCCATTGCAGCCTATTCCCAACGGTTGTCACTTTAAGCAGGTTTTGCTGGGTATGTAAATGTTGAAACACGGTATTTTTGAAACCAACGGATATGTAAAACGGAAAGTAGAAAGAATAAGATTCATAAATATTTCAAATCAAATCGTCAGATGATCCAATATTTGGAGGAACAAATTTCACGTAAATAATTATAGTGGGTCATAAAGTCACACCAACATGTGTTCCATTATCAGAAAAGGTTCTAAAAACCAGAAGCGAATGCGGGTGCGTAGCGCGACATTATAATATTAAATATAGACAATAGATATCGTCATGCATTGTCTTGATATAATATTTCTTTGAAATGTTTGTATACAGTGATACTTCCTAATAAGGGACACATACGGACCTGACATTTTGTTCCTTAAATTGAGGTTCCCGTTATCAGGAGTTGTCACTTGCGTAATACTGTATTATTTATTGTTACCAAAATCTGATATTCAATAGACTGATCTGTTTATTAATAGATTAAAATAATTGGTGAATCACAATTCGGATCTGTTAAAGGCAAACCAACAATACATGCACTGCTTGATATAACAACAGAGATTTGGTATTCACTTAATAATAGTTGTATAAGTTTGTGTATAATTTTCGATTTAAGAAAAGCTTTCGACATTGCAAACAGAGACACTCTTTTAAAAAACGCATATTAGAGATTTAGGGGTAAAATACGTGATATACTGAAAGCTTACTTACAGGAAAGAAAACAATACGTAAATAAAGGTATGTAATGTACCTGTGTACAGGTACGTAAATACACCTGTATTAATAAGAGTAATAATGAATATATATGGAAAACATTTATAGGGTAACCCAGTGGTCCATTTTGGGTCCTTTATTTTTTCTGTTAGATAACAACGACATAGCAAATATCTCTGAAAGAGGGGAAATTAACTGTATACGCGGAAGGCACAAGTATTTTCATTCAGGGTTATATGATTAAAGGACTTGATAGAAATCGATTTCATTGTAACGCAAAACTACGGATTATGGTTTAAAAGCAATCTCGTGGAAATAAGCGAATCAAATATAAAAGTGGTAGTATTTCGCACTAAAATAGGAATATCGTTATCTCGGATAACACAAATGACTTTTGTATCAACGAAAATAATTAGAAGTTTTTAAAGAGATAGCTTTCTTGGGATTAACGTTAACCCATGATCTTAATTGGAATAAGTATACGAGCAAAATAGAGAAACAAATTTTTAGATATAGGAGTATTAAAAGGGTTGTTGTACAGCCATACAAGATGAGTAACATTAAATTTATATTACCCATTTGTACATAGCCACTTGATATACTGTAATAGCTTATGGTGAACTTTAAATAAGAGAAAACTGATTAGAGTCAGACCATTGCAAATAAAATTATTAAAAATTATTGAGTCTAGAAACAATCATAATTGGAGAACATAATTTATTAATTATGGTATACTACCAATTGTCAGGGTAAATGATTATGGTATTTTACTTATAATGTATGAAACAGTCAAAACATATTAATGACACTGTATGCAATATCAAGATTTCGATATAAATCTTCGGAAAAAGATCACATATAACTATCGAATTTCAGATTAGAATTGTACAGATGTTTTGAATACAGAAGCACAACTTTGTTTAAAACTAATCAGATGACATTAAGAATATATATATATATATTATTATGAAAATTTATTTATTTAAATAAATCGAACACTACGCAGATTAAATTAAACAACAATATTAATCAACGTTTATTGGCGTAGTGATACCAGCGCCGATGTTATGGCGTGATTAGATGGTGAAACGTTCGAAAGAAAATAAATATTTCTGCGTTCGGTGGGACCTGAACCCACGACCTTCCACTTGCCGGGCGGAGGCTCTACCATCTGAGCTACGAAAGACAACATCTAATTTGATTTAATCTGCGTAGTGTTCGATTTATATAAATACATATGCTGCAACGTGCATTTCGATCAATTTAATACCAGTCTCTTTGCAATTTGGTTTAAATAGTAGTCCATGTACTACACCATTCTGCGAAATAACTGGCAACAGTATATATACGTTCGTAAAGAGATTATATATTGTCCTTCGTAGCTCAGTGGGTAGAGCCTCCGCCCGGCAAGTGGAAGGTCGTGGGTTCAGGTCCCACCGAAGGCAGAAATATTTATTTTCTTTCGAACGTTTCACCATCTAATCACGCCATACCATCGGCGTTGGTATCACTACGCCAATAAACGTTGATTGATATTGTTGTTTGATATATTATTAAAATGTTTAAAAGAAAATGATCTATTTACCCGTTAATCGGAGATTACAGACTGGCAGTAATAAAAATTTAAGGTCCTCGACTTGATATATCTTTAGTTTTAGCTGGGACGCGTAACAGAGTCAAATGTCATATGTATTACTATTTTCTCCTGCAAATGTGGTTTATCCTTTGCAATACAGAATTATGTCTGCAAATTGTATGTACCTACTTTGGCAAATAAATTTATTAATATTATCGCATTTTGCGTGTTTTTAAATCTCCACTTTCGTATGATCTTTTGTACACAGAGAGGTTGCAAGTAAGAGATTACGGTGGGCTAAATCATCTTTAAAAAATGATAAAGTTATTCCACGTCAATGAGAACAATGTATATTGTTATTTAATGTTCCATGTTGGGCGTCCTGAATCCCTCCCTTTCCTATGCTACTTACCCACTTTATGCAGCCCTTATATGCGCCCTTATATATATATATGTGTGTACATATTCGGCGCGGTCTTGACTTCATGTCCGGGTCACCACTTGGGCGCGGTCTTTCAGAAGGTTGCGTCGGCGGAAGTTTGCCTCGGCCGGCGGCCACCGGCTGAGAAGCGGTGTTTCTTAGGCCTGTTCTATCAGGCGCGCACGGGACAGCTAGCGTCGAGTTATCAGTCTCCTATTCTCTCCAGTCGGATGTTAACTGAGACACGAGTTCTGTGGAACTCGCCCCTCTTAAGGAGAGTGATTTGTGGGAACTGGTTTGTCTACTTGCAGTTAGCTAGAGGGCAAGGCGCGTTTAGCTATTTTCGCTATAATTTCTAGCTAACGCCTGCTTTGCATTATCATTATTTATTTATGTGGGGCTGCCCGCCCCATATATATATATATATACATATATATATACATAATACCCCCTTATTTCCCGTTACGCATGTATGTAATATAATGGTATATGATACAACGGTGTATATAGAATGCAATGAGACTAACACATGTCATACAATATATATATAGTCTATATTTTTTTATTTTTATATTTCTAAAACATCTGGCTCAATATCATATGTAATCACTCAAAATCAAAGATTTGAATACATTGTATGATTAGTAATGATCATATGAAATATAATGTAAATATATAAATATTCCCATACTTTTTAGAGACAGAAGTTTAAATATCATCCATCTTGCACTTACCATTTCCTGAAGAAGGCCAAACCGTATTTATTTTTTGCAGGGAAAATATACTTCTTCCAAAAATAGCTGATCTTCAGCGAAATTTGAAGCAACATGGCGAGCTGGTACATTTCGTTCTCGAGTTTCACGTTCACAGCATTGGCTTCGTCAGCTATTTGCAGTTGCGGCATCGGTTATTATTGAACGTATAGCTTATACATATAATAATATACAATGAAATTAGATTATGAAGAAGATAATTCTATGTGTTTAATACTATGATAACTTTATTATACGTACTACTTGTCTGTTTTAAGGAATCCAAGTGGAGGTATTTTTTAGAACCACAGATTTCGAAATGTAAAAAAAAATAATATTGCAATGAAAACCGAAATTAGATAAAAATTTAAATTGATTTCACATGGATAATTCAAATAAATTCTTCAAATTTGTTATATTTGAAGAATTTATTTGAATTATCCATGTGAAATATATGTAAATCTATGTATCTGTACAGAGTGAGCGAATGTTCTTGGGTATGTACTTAACGCTGATATAATAATAATAATTGTTTTATTTATTCTTCATCTTTAAATTCGTAATAGAAATATACTACGTAACTATAGACAATAATACAGACTATATATTAAAAGCACATCGTATTAGACTCTGTAATGAAAGGTCCGAAGAAAATATGTGCAGGGACATAACACACCTGGGACCTTAAGATTATAATCTGATTCCAAAGATGACACTTAACTATCTGTGAACCACTCATTCTTTTGATGTGTTTTTTCCATTTTTCTTTTCTTTTTTTAGCTTCTATTACCCTGTATCAAATATTTTCTTAGACTTTTTTAAATGTTTCTTTACTTTTCAATTTTTTGAATTCCTCTGGTAGTTCATTCCAAAGTTTTGCACCTTTATAATTTACATTATTACATCCTATTCCTGTCCTTATTTTTGTGAGTTATAGAACATTGTATTTACGACATGTATTTCTATCTTTTTTATTTAATTTTATTCTTTTAAGTTCAGTGTGACTACCTTACTTTATTCCTTCATACATTTTAACCAAGACACTGTATTTGTGTAAATGTTCTACTGATAATATATTATACTTCACAAATAAGTTTTTACAGTTTAAGCTTTTATCACCATTAATTAATTATATTGCTTTTTCTGAATGTTTTTCAATATATTTTTATTTACCAATCCTATGCTTCCAGATACACAATTACAATATGTCAGATGACTGTAGATCAACGAATAATACGTTTCTACGCAGGTTTTTTCCATTATTGTTGTGTTAATTCTATTTAGAATTCCTAAGCTTTTACTTATTTTGTTTGCTGTTTTATCTATATGGTCATTCCAGTTCGATTTATTAGTTAATTGAATTCCTAAGAATTCAATTTTATCAACAATTTCAATTTTTTTATTATTAACTATAATTGAAATATTCGTTGTATCCTTGTGTACTTCATTTTTACTAGAAAAGAGTATTACTTTGGTTTTTCTATATTTAGCTTCATCTGATTAACATTTAAACCATTTCCATATTTCTCAATTTCTTTCATATTCTCTTCCATCAGTTTCATTTAGTCACTATCAGTTAAAATCACGTTTGTGTCATCTGTGGAAAACGTAATGTGTCCGATATCAGATACATCA
>QLNU02015003.1:94919034-94945593 GCA_006491805.2 Dysdera silvatica
AACATTGAACACCATTCAGGTACAAAGATGTCACACGTTGATGCTTTAAGCCATTTTTCAGTTACGCTAATTACAGAAGATAGTGTTGTACTAAAAATTAAAAGGGCACAGGAAAACGTTTCGGAAATTATAGCTTACGAAGACGCACGATGGCCACTGCCTTAAAGATAACATTTTGTATAAATGTTTAGAAGGAACTGAGTTATTGGTTGTTCCCAATGAAATTCGAAAAGAAGTAATACAGCATGCACATGAAAGAAAACATTTTGCCAGCAAAAGAATTGCGGAGCTGATTAATCAAAATTTTTATATGCCAAAAGTGAAACATAAAATTGAAAATTGTATTTCCAACTGTGTTGCATGAATCCTAGCGAATCGAAAACAAGAGAAACAAGAGAGACGGCTACATCCATTGAACAAGGAAGAGGTCCCGCTCCACAAGTATCACATTAATCATATAGGTCCCGTTGAAAGCACAAATAAGAACTATAAACATATTCTCTCCGTAATCAACTCATTCACCAAGTTTATTTGATTATACCCCGCTAAATCAACGTCATGTTAAGAGGTTATTGCAAAACTAAAACTTCAAAACTCTATTTTCGGAAACCCGATGCAAATAATCACCGATGAAGGAGCTTGCTTCACGTCAAAAAAGTTTGCCGAATACGGAAGTGCGGAGAACATTAGACATCATGCTGTAACGATGGGATTTCCAAGAGCGAATGGACAAGTCGAGCGCTTAAATTCAGTTGACATATCAGTTTTAACCAAATTATCCAGAGATGAGCCATCAAAATGGTTTAAACACGTCGACAAGGTGGAAAGAATCATCACCACAACTTTCCAGAGGAGCAGAAGTACCACCCCATTTGAGGTACTGTTTTGAATTCGTATGAATCTAAAAGGAGGTCTGAATATAAAGAAACTGTTGGACGCTGAGTTCCAGTCACAATTTGTGAAGAGTAGAGAGGATATGCAACATGCAACCAAGCAGCAAATCATGCGCATCCAAGAAGAAAATAAGAAAAACTTCAATCGAAAAAGGCGAATCCCAAGAAAATGTGAGGTAGGGGACTTAGTGGCCATCAAATGTACACAATTTGGCCCTGGTGTGAACTTCGAAACATGGTTTTTGGGACCGTACAAAATAACTCTGATAAAACACAACGGTACCTATGATGTACAGTTGGATCTGGAGAAGGTCCTCACCAAACTAGAACTTGTGCAGAGTACATGAAACCATGGACTGAATTTTCCTGTGTAGAAATATGAACATTTTAAGACTCGTTTTAAGACCCTAACTGAAAAAACATTTTAAGATTGTATCTGTGAACCATTGTTTTCAGAGAACGGACAACCGACAGAAGAGGCCGTGTGGTATAATAAAATATAATGTTACAACAGCAGAAAATGTAATATAATGAATATCTTCGGTTTTTGTAAATTTTCATAATAGATGACAACAAGAGAACCACCAATTTTTGTAAATATTGCTTGTCACGTAACAGTATCACTTTTTCTCGCTGAAAGCTCGAAGAAGTCGTTTTTCCTTCTCCCTTTTTTTTCTCTGTCCGCCTGTATTGTTTAAAAATATATAAATTGGCTTGCCTGGCCTTCGCATTATTTTATACGATGAAGGCTTTAGGAGTTTAATTAACCGTTAAATAATTCCCTTCGACAAATACCGACCCACCCACACACACATACACACAATAAAATAGAATCGCATTTCCCTTCTATTTTGTGATATTAATGATAAATCACTATAAGTGGCATTATGTCAACAATATACAGTATATTTGTAAATTTTGACGGAACTTTATTTTATGTCATACATACAGGGTGTCCCAGAAGGTCGTTTCCAAACTTCTAGGGGTTGTAGAGGACAAATGAAACGTATCGGCCAATGGAACCTATGTCCGAAACGGAACCGGTTTCGCAAGAAAGTGAATTTAGTGTATACGTCCACCTCGCGGCTGCGTAACCAATTACATCAATTAAAATATTTTTTCCACACAGAATTTAAGTGATTCACCTAATAATACAGCAGAGACAAAAACATCCGGAATTCTATTTCTGATCCGGATCTGCGTACCACATAGTGAGAAATAATCATAAAACTGCCTTTTTTAGCACACTGGAAATGAATTGTGAACTGACAAGTATATGCAGCAGGTAGAGGACATGAAAATAAACAATTTTTGTTTAGTCACTTTTTCCTAAAATTAGTCGTTTGGCTGCTACAGTGAATTTAGTGTTCGCATCCAGCGCATTCAAGGTTACCACATATGGCAAAATGCGCCATTTAAAGAATTTCCAAAATTATTTAACGCTAACGGACGGCGGCCTTTCTCTGCTTGGCGACTTGGTATTGCCCCTAAGTACTACTTCCCCTGTACACACATATGCACGCAGGAGAAGTAACGCCCCTAGATGATACTTGACCTACATGCATATCTATATAGAGGGAAAGTAGCACGTAGGGGCTCGAAAAATCTGTTGCTGGCCCGATGGAACACTACATAAATAATATTCCATTGCAGTAAACCATACCCCCCTCACCTAACGCCGATCCTGACTGAAATATGTATTATGAATTATACATAGATTGTAATTAATTTATGTCAGTTTATATGTATTTCAATAATATTAAATAACTTCGACATTTTTATCGACACAGCTGAGATTTCTTTGACATTGTCAATATCGTTTGACCCCAGTTCGGAATAATACAGTATTAGATATTCACTTATCAGTAATTACAACACTTCAACACTTAAAAATTCTACGTTCAGCAGCAGAAGAAGCGTTCGGGCCAGCAGCAGATTTTTCGAGCCCCTACGTGCTACTTTCCCTCTATACAGATATGAATGTAGGACGAGTATCGTCTAGGGGCGAAACTTCTCATGCGTGCATATGTGTGTACAGGAGAAGTAGCACTTAGGGGGGCAATACCAAGTCGCCAAACAGAGACAGGCCGCCGTCCGTTGGCGTTAAATAATTTTGGAAATTCTTTAAATGGCGCATTTTGCCATATGTGGTAACCTTGAATGCGCTGGATGCGAACACTAAATTCACTGTAGCGGCCAAACGACTAACTTTAGGAAAAAGTGACCAAACAAAAATTGTTTATTTTCATGCCCTCTACCTGCTGCATACACTTAGCAGTTCACAATTCATTTCCAGTGTGCTAAAAAAGGCACTTTTATGCTTATTGCTGACTATGTGGTACACAGATCCGGATCAGAAAAGGGAATTCCGGATTTTTTGTCTCTGCTGTGTTATTAGGTGAATCACTTAAATTCTGTATGAAAAAAATATTTTAATTGATGTAATTGGTTACGCAGCCGCGAGGTGGACGTATACACTAAATTCACTCTATTGCGAAACCGGTTCCGTTTCGGACATGGGTTCCATTGTCCGATATGTTTCATTTGGTGTTCTCTACAACCCCTAGAAGTTTGGAAACGACCTTCTGGGACACCCTGTATATGTGTTTTTTCTAAAAAGATGTATGTTACATCTTTAAAAGTATCTGTAATGTAAAATCTGTAGTTCAAAATTTCAAATTCTTGAACGGGAAATATTAAGTTCTTGCAATATATCCCACATTAATTTTTAACTATTTGAAAATATGTCTAAAACGAAATTGTTACGTCTAGATTCCTTTAAAAGCCTTCCAAGATTTTAATGTACTTTTTTAATTTTGACTAAATGAAAATTTCCGGAATTTAATCAAATTACGGGGATCTTCATTTTTCTCGGTTGGTACTTCATGTATCACGAATTCCATGTATCGTATCATAATTTATTCCAACCTCAGGTATAGGAAGTATCTTCCAGTTTCTTGTTAGATAGATCTTCCGCATCGAAAAATTACTTCAGATATAAACTTTCGACCGCTCAGTAGATCGCAAAATTGCGTCGGGGAATAGCATAACTCCTCTCCGCAAATGACACAATCGCTCAGGAGGACAACTCCACAGGCAGTTTTGAAACCGATAGGAATTTTTCATTGTCATCGATCATTATTTATCATCCTGAAATCAGAACATCGATGAATGACAGAGAAATATCTGAAAAGGTTCACGGTGGCTCTATTGTGGTTATCAAGCTCTAAGGCACTCGAGGAAAAAAGTATTTGGGGGCATAAATTTTATTTCCTGTTTTATACAGTATACGTCTTTTTATATAAGGATACGCGTTCTCGCAGTGGCAACGTGTTCAGCTAGCGCATGCCGTTAAGCCGAATCTGAATCTTACCGGCTACACCAAAAAATAAAAAGCCTATTAACTGCTCACTGTAGAGCTAGGACTTGTGCCCTAGTCTTTAAGGGGTTTATGGGATTCCTCGAAAATATGTTGGCCAACTGCCCTACTGTGCCGCTGTAGTAAGGCATTCGTACCACTTACCCGGATTCGACTGCCATTGTTATCGGGGACCGCGTATCACTTCTTTGGCCACCGTTGCCCAGAAATTGATTCCCATGTTAGCAGAGATTCGTTTTCCACGGGAAGATGTAGAAACCAATGCAACATAATCTTTGATGTCTTTGGACTGTAAAGACACACATAAAATAAACAATATTGTTACATGAAATAATTTTAAACAATTGCTGTAAATTTTTTTAAAGCTGTTTCTGTTTAAAGTCGGGGACCTACGTTGGTGCAGTGGGAACGCGTTTGCCTAGTGGACTGATAATCCAACTTCAGTTTACAACTGTGTTACAATAGGACGCTTACGGACAAACTCTTCATTGTAGTTCAGCAATTGGTTCCCCATGCTTTAAGGGAAAATTTTAGGTTTGGCTGCAATATGGTTTTTACTGTCCTTACGAAACAAACAAAACTGTTTTAACTTCTGCGCATACTCGTCAAAATTCATGACTCGAGCACATGCTAGGGTAAACGCTACAACAGCTGCGTAAGTTTTTACAATTCAACGCTTTTTTTATTTTTATCTTGTTTCTGTTGGGTTTCTTGCCTTTTATTCTGCTCATAAACTCTTTATATATCAAGTGTAATTTCTACATGCTCTTGGTGCAGCTTCTTTCGATTTTGAAGTGCTCTTTCCTAAACTTCACGAAAAACCAGTTTTGCAAGACGCCCTTCCCTCTAATGCAATGAAACAACCCGTCTGCTACTTCAGCTCCTTTGAATTCTAATGGGACTGGTGGATAATTTTTCGCGACCGGATTATAATCGCTTCATAAATGACCGTGCTAGTCATTAAGCTTATTTTCCTACACTGTTACAAGTATATTAATCTCCACTAAACTGAAAAAAAATCAGTAAATGGCCCACTTACAAATAGAAGACATCTTTTATTTTTTGACGCACTGTATAATGTTAATTATCATAGCAATAAATGTAAAGCATAGAACAACATTATCAAGCACATGGCTCAAAAATACAATACAGTAAAGTTTTAAAAATCCGGGCCCCGCTAGTCTGGATATCTGTTCAACCTGGACGGATCTAAAAAAAATATATATATAAATATATATAATATATCTAAAAAATATATATAACATATATAAATATTATATGTTCAAAAAATATATATAACATATATATAAATATATATATCTAAAAATATATATAATATATATAACATATATATCTAAAAATATATATAATATATATAAATATATATATCTAAAAATATATATAACATATATATAAATATATATATCTAAAAAATATACCAAAAAGCATGCACCAATTTTTAAACCTATATTTTTACCTATGCTTTCTTTAGTACCGTACAAATAATAAACTAAAAACGTTGAATTTCAATCAACAAGACGTTTTATTTTTTATCCTAAATCAATTCGTAGGTTGAAAAAGTAGACCTACGCTATAGTAGTGAGGTTGAAGAAGTCATTTTTATTATAAAAAACCATCGATTTTAATAGTTTTACCTGTCTAAAACGTGCTTTACAGATATTTAAAAGCTTATTCCGTTTAATCCGAACGACGTCCGGTTCCGTCAAATCTGTAGTTTCTATGGAATGTCAAATATTCACAATTAGGCAGTAACACTTGTCCTTGTGCTATTAAAAAATCCAACAAACCAAGTACTTTCAAGTAAATCGCAACATCTGAGTTACTCTTATGATATGTTGAAGTAGTTTTGTTTATTGGTGTGGGTATTTCCACGGTAAAAGGGTAGTAAGCGTCATGTTGCACCCGGCCCTGCAATTTTCAAAGAAATCCAGACCTCTGTTGCCAGTGAAATCAGCTCTGACAGCGGTGGATAGAATTGTGAACTTTCTACGATATCATTAGGATCGAACCCGACTTAGCGGCATAATTGACGAATGTGCCACCATTGTGCCACACTGAGACAATATTAATGTTGGTTTGATGATTGGTTGGTTAAAATTTTAATGGCTCAAGGATTACGTATGACACGCTTCGCCAGACAATATTAAGAGAAAGGGATCAATTCCTTTTAATTATTTGTTATGAATTATCATTGTAGTGGCAACCAGTTGCTGTAATTATTTTATTTCGCAGAATATTTATATATTTACGAAACATGAATGATGATGACACTATTCGGCATGTGTGTTTATATGGCGCAGAGTCAACGAAGTTCATATTATGACAGGAATTAGAGTTTTGAATAGAATCCTCACGTCTTATGATGAAGGAAACCATTCCCGTACTGTAGCGAGCAAATATATTTATAAATATATATAATTATCTATAACCAATATTATATATAATTATATAGCAAATATTATTTATAATTATGTCGGTAAACGTTAATTATATAGATTCTTTTGGCATCATCAGGACCCGAACCCATAGTTACATCATGCTGAGCGGGCATGTTATCAATGAAGCGCAGTAGGACTTTTACGTTGAACTTGGAGAGCGGTTAAATTGTCCTGACAGGAAGATACCACGCTTACAAACAAATGGATTTAACGATAATAACCATCATAGGCGTAGGCAAGAAAGTTCATAAGGGGGATTATAAGCTCAATGAGGGGGGTTGCAGAGCTACAACTCATATATTTCTATGTTACATACATAGAATTTCTTTGCATTGGGGTATTTGCAGCACCCCAAAATTCTCCCCTGGCAACGCCTATGATAATCATAGTTTATTAAATTTTTAAATGCAATGGTACTGGTAAACATTCCATTCTCGGAACGTATACTTACTTTTATGCAATGCAAACACGCATCAGTGCATAATTTTAAATAATTTCTGGGGATATGACAGTTTCAATCAAATGCTGGGCAAATTTTTCAAAGGCCTGAATTATAATGTATGATTATCGAACTTCTCATCTCATTCTCAACGTTATTAAGAATTCCACCGTAGGCGTAACTTAATACTATGTAATTATTGCAATTTTGTCTTGATACACAAGAGACTCTCTTAAAATGTTTAAAATTTTATTTTATACTGCTAATACCAAACTCTTGCTATTTTTAATTAAAATAAAGTCTCGCTGATGCGGACCCCGCCAGTCCGAACATCCAGTTAACCCCGACGAATCTGCTGAGTTAAAAAACTCATATAATTATTGTTTTCAGTACATTAGTTTCCATTATCCAACAGCTCTCTACGGAATTTAAATTTTAATTAACACTGTTCAATTATATGACCGCAGTTTTCTTTGGTACCGTGCAATCAATAAATATTCCATTTCAATCAATAACATGCTTTGTTTTTTTTTATCCTGAATCAATTCGTAGGTTAAAAAAGTAAGCCTTTGTTTTAGTATTGAGACTGAAAAAAAAAGTTATTTTTATGATAAAAACATCAATTTTAATAGTTTTACCCATCTAAAACTTGTTTTACATTTTGAAGTTTATTCCGTTTAATCCAGGCTTGCGGTAATCCAAGAGGGGTCTGGTCCCATTAAGTCCGGAATCTACAAGTAGCGAGACTCTACAGTTTAAAATAAGCCTGATGTAGTAAATATTAAAATAAATGTGGAAAAAAACTGCAGTTATATTTACCGGTTTATTAAATCCTACAAAATAATGTTGAGCGAAGTTATGTGTGTGTGTATGTGTGTAATGCAGTGGCAAAGCATTTACCCTAGTGTCCAGTATTCAGAGTACGACTCTTCGTATGTAAACACACCAATATCATGGTGACCAAAATAAAAAGTCCGCTATCAGCGAACTGTTTACTGTTGTCCTGGGTTTATTCCATAGACCATAAGAAGTTCTCAATCCTCTGAAAACTGTAGGTCTCAGAGCAACAAGGCTATTTCTGTCTTTGCATCACAAAATCTTAACCCGCCAGCAGGCGCACGGCGTGTTTCACTCCCTACAACTTACAATTTATGAAAAAGAACAGTACATCTTTGCTTCTGAAACTGGCCAAACTCTTTCCTGTTGCCTTCAAAGTCACAATCTTTGGGGTAGGGTAACAAAGTGGAAATGCCACTTATTGTTCCCTGTAAAATTGGACGTTTTTAAAAAAAACTAAAAAGTTAAAAAAGTTGAAATAATGCTATATAACCGGATAGGGTGCAAAGCACCTGGTGCGCGTTCTCGTGATCCTCTAATCGGCGGGCATTCTCGTGGGTTAAACATGAAATAGCTTTGATCGATGGACTTTTTTGTAATCGGTTTATAGAATTTATGATTATTTAATTATAATTATTTTATAAGATATAATGTATATATATATATATATAATGAAGTATGTGTTACGGTACTCAAGAAACCGGGAAAATATTTCAGTATAAACTAGGATATTATACAATCCATATCTGTGTCAGAATCGTGGGGTATCTCGTGCATTGTAAATAAATTACCATTTTTGTTGATAGATTTAATAGTATACTTATAGATAATAATAGATGACATAATGGATGACAATACTTAGTGTTATCATCATCATTTTCAACCATTATACATCGAGAATTAAATGGAAATAGATCCACGTGTCGTCTTTTGGTTGAAAAATCTTTAAGTCATAAAACTCTGGCTCATGCACTCAAGGTACAGGCTGAACAATTTGGCTCATGCAGAACTTACGCCATAGAAATTCAACCAACCAAGTTCACAATTTACAAATATGAATTTTTCTTCTCATGCACATGATTCAAATTTGAATTCATACATTTTCTGCAGAAAGTTTCTATCTGTATCAGCGTGTCTTCAACATTTAACATTAATATCGCTTTGCGTTTCTGTGAAATAGTGTCCCCGCAAACTGACTGCACATGGATTAGAATTTAGTTAATTTTTATATAATTAACATACGCAGTTTGGATTTCGGAAAGACTCAGTGTTAAACTGAAATGGGAATTTTAGATCCCTTCCTAATAACACATCAATTTGAATGTCTGAGTAAAATTAGTTTACTCAAAAACGCAGCTGCCTCAAAGCTTTTCTGCTAAATGCCGAAGAAAACTCATTTCACAAAGGCACAGGTGGGCGCTAAATCACACCGATCTTGAGATGGAGTTTCTGTTCTGCACCATATCTTACAAATTACCTAAAACTAAATCGTTTCTAATTATGTTTCAAAGACCCATTGTTGCTTTAGAATGGAGTTACCAATATACTGGATTGATATTATCCAGCCTTCTATCTCTAATTATAAATATGAAGGTCTAATTTAAATAAGCATGCTTTGTGAATTCTTAGTTAAATATGGAGCTCCTGAATTAGAAACTGGAGGGTTTGGAAGAATTAAATAGAGTAATATCAATTTATGAAACTTTATGTCGTCTATTTTCTGAAATTCAAGCTATACCCGCCGTTGTTCTGAACTAGTTGTAATGCATTCACATAGCGTACAGTTCACCTAGGTAAGTATAGACTCACAAAACTAACTTCCTACCATAGTCCGGGGTTTCGTTCCTTAGGCCTAAGAGGCTCTTGTTACTCAGAACACAATAGCGCCTATAATGTTCCTAGTATGACGATATCCTGATATCTTGACGCATGACCTTTGTCATCCTTCCGCTGTGAATCTCAAAACCAACTTCCAATGCTAGGAAAAAAATAAACATTTATTGATTAACCGGACACCGTACATCGCAACAATTTAATAATGATATACCAGTTTACAAAAAACTATGTGTGAATTTCGATGTAATTATACTGCTCATTGTGGTCTACGGGTAGACTCCGAGTAATCGTAACCAAGTGATTATGTAATATAATAACTTGACAAATTGTCACTCAGATCACTCATAATCACTCAGATTTCGATATCTGAAAATTTTCTATCATTCATGAATACACACATGTTTAAAAATACACAGCTTGGTCACTGGCAGTTGCTGCACATATTAGGCGTTCTCGGGCTGAGCTTTCCGACACATCCGCGACTATTATTCTCCTCAGAATATTTCCACCATGAAATGTATCTGTGTTCACAGGGGATGAGTGGTTAAGTCAAAAAATATAAAAAATAAGTTCACTGTGATTTTAGTGCACACGGTCTCAGAAAATTAATCATTATTTAAACCTTTAAATTTAGAACGTTATTTGAGTTGCATTGACGTCAACCAAATTTTTTGGTTTTTCCAAAAACTGTATAGAAAGTAAAAGTTTTATGGTAAAAAAGTGCCCTCCTGACAATTTGCGATTTTATTCATAACCAGCTATTCCCTGTGAAAAGAGATATATTCATAAAAAAATGCTTAAAGGCCTGAAAAATGGCAAATTCCAGGAAAAGTTTTCGCGGCCCGTCTGTTGATAAACACGACTTTAAGGCATCAACGCAGTTAAGGTAATACTTGGCCTGGATTTACGGTTTTCCGTTTTCCGAGGAAACAGAAATGTTGTTGTCCACGGCGTCGAATTCCTGATTACGTGGGCAGAAAAAAGAGTGTTCGTTCTACGGTACTATTGAAAATGAACGCGGGTTGGTTAGTTGTATTTTTATGGCGCAAGGATCTCAGGGGTCATTCTACGTCACGAACACGGATTAATGAAGCGATAGATGAAAACACTAACATTACACTATCAAGAGTTCCGTTTTGGACGAACTATCACCTGAAATTTTGAAGGTATAGAAGAGCAAATTAAATTTTCATTCAACACTTCATGAGTGCCAGTGCTATTTTGTTTGGTTAAATAGGATTGATTATTCGGTTGGTTGAATTTTTATGAAGTAAGGACAGCAATTGTTATTACGTGCTAAAAAAGTAAAATAAATTGATTATTCGGTGAGTCATGTGTGTGTTGAAATGAATACTTTTTAACGTAACACTCGAAACATAGCTTATTTGAATACGTCAAGAAAATAGATATAAATATGAAGTCAGTATATAGAAGAAGACGGCTTTACAAATCGCGGTGAACTGCGCTGACAAATCAATCAATCAACCGCTCACTCAATCAAACAATCGATTGATCAATCTGTCAGTAAGTCAGTCAGTCAATCTGTCATTGAATATTTATTATATATGACTAGAAAAGCACAGCACTCGTCCGCCTCAAGAAGAAAATTTTGAAACTCATAATAGATTCGTTGTTCACCCGTTACAAAAAATCTAGTGGCCAATGTCGATCAGGTGATCGGAGTGCTGGTAGGACGGAGTGACAGAATATAGAAAACCATTGCTTGAGAAAAAACCCACTGAAGACAGGGAATATTATTAGAAGAGATTTAACATAGTAACGTTTATTCATTTATTGATTCTACGGTGTCTACCTTTTACGGTAGAAGGGGCCCAGTATGCGTTAAATTGCACATTACACACCACAGTATTTCATAACCGATTACCAAGCGTAAAATTGCCAAGTATGTAATTTTGCCTCGCATCACTGTGTAGAAATTTACTGCACCAGCTTAATTATGCAATGTTACATCTTTACGCTTACCATTATACGCCGCGCATCTTATAATGGAACTAGTCGTTGAGATCAACCAATAAGCGCTCAAGGGACTCTATCATAAACATATTATTCCCAGCGGCTTGAATCCTCGTCCAAGGGACGTCGCTTGTAATATAGATCTCCGAAGAGTGCTCAAACTATATTTAATTACCATCGAGGAAATAATTAAATTTTGATCGAACGCCATTCTGCCTTTTCTGTCGGAAAATTTATTGTGTCGTAACTAATTACGTCATCAATACCGCTGATGGCAAATTTATTACCAAAGCAACCAGCTAATTTACTAAACACGTCCCACTTCTCGAAACACGAGAATTAAATTGAAATAAAGAGCTCTCATTCCCCTTTCCAAAGAGACGAGATAAGAGAGACTTTAACCCCTCAAAGACGTCACATTCCTTAGCCGAATTTTTTAGAATTTATCCAGAACTGCTTTTGAAAATATAATTACGAGGGGAGATATCGAAAAATTTATGGCTTTTATAGCCCCCATGTCGACGACTATAATTTGTTAGCAAACGCGAGATAGGTTTGTATTTGAAATATTCTTTGTGGAACAAGTTTAGACAAAAGACTTACTTTCTAAACGGAAAATGGAAATGCTATTGCCCAGTTATAGTCACGAAGTTGATATATTTAAAAATATTCCTGTTTCTCAAATATATAAATATATTATCTGGAATAATATATCCAAACGGAAGAAAGAATATTTTAGTGTAGGTGCCATTTGATCACTCGCGTAATTGCTTTAGTTGGCTGCTAATTCCTTTTTAATTTTATGTTTTATTTTATTTTTTTTTTATATAATTTTATTTTTATTTTACCCCACAAATTTCATTCTACCCCAAACCAGGTGAGGGAATACAAACGGTTTTAAAATGAAAACAATTTAAAACTGTGAAGGTAAAAATATATTTCAAGTCAGATATGTATCCAGAAAGGGATGTTTGGGAGGAGGAAATGGCAAATCTAGTAGGACTCGCTTGTTTATTTATTATTAAACTATTTTTTACATACAAAACACATGTGAAAACAAATTTTCCTGTATAAAATATAAAATTGTGGCGTGTAGTTTCTATAAAGCTGGTGCAAAAGCTGTTTTGCTTCTACAAAACTGATGGAAAAAGTTTTTTTTCTCTACAAAACCGATACCGAAAGCCATTTTTCCTGCTACGAAACTGATACAAATGGTATTGGTGAGAGTGTGATCATTTTGTACGTACATAAACATACGCAGTTGAGTCACATTATCAGGAATATTTTCATGTTGTCTCAATGTTGGGGGAGAGGTATATATATATATATATATATATATATATATATATATATATATATATATATTTCTCTACAACAATGCAATCTCTTTATTTGTAAAACATATTTTTGCGGGAAATAAAAGAGCGCAGTTTTGCGGAAAACTACGAAATTCTTGACATTTTACGGACGACTACTTTCTCACGTTGTCATCTCTGCTTAAGAAGGTGGAAAGAAATAAAATCGCAACTAACACCGGACACAGACAAAAGCATAATGAACTCTTAATGTTACGTGTTTTCCCCATGCCAACCAGTTGTTTGTCATATGTTCAACCTGAAGGGGCGGTGGGGAAAATGGAAAACCGAAGACACATTAGCCAGTAGGAAAAGAAAACCATGGGGTGGAAAAAATCTGTTAAAATTCCATTTGTTAGTTGATAAATATTCCCAAAACACGTGATACCTATTCGTTGAATATTAAATTCTATATATCTGTTAGTAACAGTAGTAACAGTTATTTATTATATCATAAAATTAAATAAATTACCATCTTTTAGATTGAAAATGTCAGGGGTCCCCCTTTCTATTATAAGGGACTTGTTACTTCCACAGAAAGTAATGATTTTTTAGAGAGACTTCGATTTTGACAGAAGATATGGTATTGTTTGAAAAGCCTTGTTGTGGGAAATGAAAATGGCAATACAACTACTCGTCGCAGTACAACCAGTTACAATGTTTGGAAGGGTACACAAGAGTAAATATAGAAGAAAAAGAGTTAATATAACGTCCCTAACTGATAACGAGGGATAAACTTAAGGTTAGAATGCAGCGGATATTGTTATAATAAGAGGAATATCATTAAATTGGGGAAAATTGTCGAAATTGTGTTGTTCCTTTCCGATACTAAGAAATGCCTACACCACTCGATGTGAAGACTTGTCATAACTCCAAGCATGTGGTCAAGACAATGCTTGAGTATTCCTCCTTTCGCCGGATCATAGGTTATGGAAAGAACTTCGAAATGAGGGAAGGCATTGCCAAAAATGTTTCAGCTTATTTAATATCTAACCATCTGTATTTTATACCATGGACCAATATGCCGGTCGAAATGCGTTGATTCAAATAGTATTCCCGGACTTTAGTTTCATGAAACAGGTATGCTCCACGATAATGTAAAAGCTGGAAGAATGAGTGCACAAACTATATTATTACAATTAATTAATAAAAAAACGTTGCTAACAACTCTTTAAGTAGCACGTTCTCTTTAGCATCAGAACGAGAAGAATTTTGACACATGTTGTCATGCGTCCATTGTTGTCAACTTTGTTAAACACATGTGGTTCTGTATATGAAGGAGCTCGATACTGCTCTTGATTACGTGTTTATAGTCATAAAAAACCTTCGTATCGAGCGGTTGAAGGGACTTTATGGTATGAGTGTGAAAACTCGTTCAACGATTACCGACTCCCCCAACGAGTCTGGTCGTTTATGATAGATGGGGAAAACCCAGATTCGTTTCATGAACGAGTTAGCAGTTGTCATGTCGTACAGTGTTGTCAAATTTTCTTAAGCAGATATGGTCCTGTAAATGGAGGAGCTGGAGATATTTCAGCATGCGTTTGATTGCGTGTTTATAGTCATGAAAGGTCTTCACATCGAACCGTTGAAAGGACTTCATAATATGAATGTGCTAACGCGTTCGATAACCGAATCACGCGACGAGTCTGTTCATTTATGATAGATGGGAAACTTTGATTCATTCCATTAACGATTTGGCATATTATAATCTCACAGCATTAGGAGGAAGGGATATGTCCTCTACATTTCTGCCAATTCACTGATGTTCCTGTTGTTATCACATCATCCACCCTATTCTAACATTATGTTTACCTTTCTTTATTGGTTAGGATCATTGGGTCACATGTTTTTTTTGTTTTTTTTTACACTTGAGTATTTACCGAAATTCGTCCATGTCTCGTTAATAATTGCAATGCGACGACTAATTAAATTGGTTGTTCATTCTCCATGTTAAGACTTTTCAAAGGACACTACTTCAGTCAAAATCGGTCTGTTGCTTACAGTCAGTATTAAGACTAACAGAGCAACGTATGTAGTACATACTTGAAACATATAGTACTCCTCAGGTTGATGACTTGTGAGGCTACGTATTGGGTCGGGATGGCGTAATTTATGATATTAAAGCATATAGGATCCTCTCATTATGTTGAAGTTTTGATTATACGTTCGGTTCTCTCTATCAATCAGCTTGACTAACGGTACCAACTGCTGAGATGTCGAAAACGTTCTCAGAGTATTGAATATGGGACATTGAATTGTTATGCTTATAGAAATTAACAAGCGTACTACGATGGGACAAGCCGTACTCCAAAGAGTAGTTCAGAGATGGTGTCTTAAATAATCCAAAAATTTCATGTCTGAAAGTTTAACGGTGAGGCCTAAATGAGAAATATAGCTGATCATTAGCGGAAACGTAGATGGGTTCTCAGCTTAACGTGTACGGAAAGTTTGTACATACTTGAAATTAGTTTTTATAACTTTAGGTATACGCAGAGTGTGCGTGTATACCTAAAGTCTCTGATCAGCGGTCGTTGATAAAGTTAGCAAACGTTGCAGAATGGCTGTTCTTTCTAGGTTCTGAAAATATTTTACTGGTAACTTTGTGGAGCAAAAGACTATTGAACTCACAATTATCCTAATGGCTTATGCGTCGACGGGACAGTGATTAACGATAGTGCTCATGGAATGATTGAAGAGCCACTAATTATTTGTGTAGTTGTGTCTTTGTTATCGTTCGTTTGATCCTTTTTTTTTTTATTTTGATATTGAATGAATGTGTTTTGCTGAAAATCAGATATACGTCCTTTGCGACTCGCATTTCATCTAGAAGTCATAGATTAAATACTGAAATATTAATGAAAGTAACATAATTCGCGAGGATTAAAATCTTTGCAGAAATTATTCAATTCAAACCATGGGAATGATTTGTGTATGCGTCGTATATAATACATAAAATACAATACCATATTCTGAAATATAACTTTGACATTTAGGCAAATTTCAAATGCGTAAAATATTTTTTTCTGAACGTGTTATATTCACAAACTAGTTTAAATTCAAAAACCGCAAGATTAAGTATGAGGAACCATTGTCGGACGTACAGTATTTAGAAACCTTTTCTGAAACAGAGAAATATTATATCGTTTTCATGATTAATTAGAATTCATTTTCGCGCTTTACAATCATAATGACATTACTTTTATTTTACCCATATGAAATATATCCCATATATAAGAAGAAGTTTGGGACAGACGGAAGTGCTCGCTATTACCAGTATTCACTAAATCCGGTTTGGAATTTTAAATTCTAAACTTTGAAAATAAAGTCTGAATAAGTAAGATGTATATGAATACGATGATGTTTGACTTTGAGTCCGCTAAAAATTTAATTAATAAAACATTTCTAACGAGCTATGGGTATCCGTATCTTTCTTTAGAGTTCTCCAACTGAGTTTGGTTAAAGATATTCGGTATGTATATAAGCAAAAGCAATTTCTTATACATCGTAAAAGTCGTTTTGGTTTGGGGGCGTTTTTCTGTCTTTTCCTAATGGCAAGAAAGAAATTCTCATCAAATTTTTTTGGAATAGGCAGGCCAATATTGGTTTAGATATCCAGGCGATTGGTCATTTTATTTGCTTAATCCGGGTAATGTAAAATACGTGCTCGTTTAAATGAATTAAATGGTACTGCACTTTCACGGTACAACAATAAAAAAAAATTGAAAAAAATGGTAATGCACCAATTATAAAGGGCCACTTTGCTTGGAACTTCCCATATCCTAAGAAAATACATTTGACATCTCAGGCCTTTGGACAGGGCCTGACATTTAAGAATTTAACATCGTCAAATTCACGATGGACTCTGCATACGTATGAAAACAATAATATTATTTGGTTAAAATGTATATTTGTAGAGTCTATGGAAATTATCGCTTAACTGTGAATATTTTACCCGGGTATAAAAGGGAAAACACTTCAACATATGAAGAGGCACATACTACCCAAGTTTTTCGTAAGTAAGTTTTAAAAAATATAATAGATTATTATTTATGAAGAAAAAAGGAAATTATAATCTGTACCTAGAATCTTTTCTCATATGGATAGAATTTCACTTAAATCAAAATATATTCAAACTTTTTAGTGGTGATTGAAGAAACAACGATTATACAAAAAACAAAAAAAAAGGATCCATATTTTCCTTACTTTATCCGGAAGATCGTTTGACGGCAGCCTCGTAATAAGTCGGTCCGATGGCTGGTCTTGTATACATCTTCCTTAAGAGATAATATCACGAGATGCTTTTTAAACGGGGATAAGTTGTTATAATCTATAGAACTCTAGAATATCTAAAATAATCATAATAATGGGAAAATTGGACATTACTGACATAACGACAACAGACCTACAAAACCGCCTTATTAACCAATATTTTAAGAATATATATGGCCAGTTCTCAGGTTTCAAGTGAGATGAACTTACCCAAGCAATCAGATCAATAGGATACGATTATCTACTGACACTGTGTTATGCAACATAATAATAATAATAATAAGAAGAAGAAGAAATAATTCTATAATAATAATAATAATAACAATTCTCTAGAATACATAGATAACCTATATAATTTATGACGTACAACAATCACTATTTTCAAAATTGCTTTATAAGACTGCCACCAGATATAAAGATAAAAAAGTGTACTCTTCTGAGCTATGACTTATACTTGACATATAAACCCATTAATGAAAGCGATTTTAATATTACGATAATAAAGTTGTAAATATCCTATACAGAAGATGAAACTCACACCCCTAGTTATAGTTACATATATTAATCCCGACAGGATATTTTACAAATTTAACAGGAAGGTACATTGTACGTGATAACAAGATCGTTTAATTTTATAAAATATTGTATGCAGAGTACAAGTCCAAGGCTTTTGTATGCGAGAACCAATAAAAGTTTGGTTCCTTTCTTCTCGTTTCTGCAAATTCGTTTAAAACCACGTTATCTAAACCAAAATCATTTACCAGAGAAAAGAATTGCAGTAAGAGCTGTTCCAATAGCTGCAGGGCTGAGTTCAGGTTTTCGGAGATCTAAGGCGTTCTGGCAAATGCGTTTTTCGCCTGACATATGTGGAAAATGTTCCCCTTTAACATCCTTTTTCTTCTTTCATTTCTTTTTTAGCCATCGTAACGGGGGTCTAAGATTAGTTTCAGGTAGTTTCCCTTCCGAGTTTCTGTCGTACGAAAATTGAATTTCTGGAAGATTGGCATGGCACAGATGACACGGAAAACGGCGAAAGAGGCGAAGAAGAAAATAAGTAGGTTTAGTGACGCCGTTATGACACCTTGGAATCTGCTAACTGGCAGGAGGCAATATCAAATGCAAAATCGTATTCATTTGTTCTCACTTGGTTCATCCCAGAATATATACGGTATATTAATCTATGAAAGAAATAGTAGAAATTCTCGGGCGTATTATTCTTCAATTCAAGGATATACAGGTAATGCCTTTTTTGGGTTGTAATCAACAATCTTTTTCCTCGAAATTCCATCTCTAAGCTCTCGCCTTCAAAATTGTATCTTTATCATCAAAATACCATTCAACGAATATACTTTATTAAGTTTTAATCGTAGCTCTTCACCTTCAAATACATATTTTAAATTTCTACAAAATGTTCTTCTACGTAAGCAAAATAAATTGACGTAACACTACGCAGATAAGATTTATATAAAGAGACAGTGTGTTGGTAAAACAGAAAAATCTAATTCGACGGTCATTTCAGGAGGATTTGGCCACCTTTTATCAGGTATACAATCAAAGGAAAAAAAAGAAGAAATATTAGAAAAATTAAGGATGATGTTATTACATGACTATTGTGTAGGCAGTTGTTAAAAATAATTAATGTGAAAACCTTGTTAAACACTTCCACGCTTGACTGAAACACGGAATAAATTTTTGTTCAATGACTATGTCAGGAGGAGTTTTAATAATATGAAACGCTTCCAAAAATCTAATTCGTGTATGGCAGATAATTTTAGATCGGTTCAATTTGAATTTGTGTTTAAGTGACCAGCGATGAACAGCGATGGCAGATTTGTGTAACTCTGCATTTTCAACGTATTTAGAACGTTCCTTCAATCTATGTTGTAAGGCTCGTTTTCTCTAACCAATGCAAGAAAATTTACATTCACAAAAGTCTTGGTAATCTCTCCATCGTTATAAAATTGAGATTTCGTCCTTAAGCTTCGATGTGTGAATTTTCTTGCATGGAAAAAAGATTATTCTAAAATTGGCTTTTTTTTTAAGAATTTTGGAAAGAAGAAAGCTGACTTTTGGAAATAAGGGAAGGATAATGACTCCGGAGAATTCAGAAATATTTGTGTTAGAGAGTGTGGTACTGGAAACAGGTGCACACTTTCTAATACAACTATTTCTGAATTTTCCGAAAATTTTGTCCTCCCATTCTTTCCAAAATTCTTAAAAAAACCAATTTCATTGGAATCGACTGGAATCGTCGAATTTAAAACACAAACCAAATAAATACGTTTTTAAACCGAACATGAATGTACAATGCCTAAGTTTTTTGTGAATAGCATATTTATACTTTACCTTTTTGATAACGACTTTAGTATTAAAATGATAACTTGTTTGAAACTGTTTTTACTGCTTCAGAATTATCAGAAATTACCTATATTTACTCGTTTATGTTCTTTTGGGGAAGGACAGGTGAGATTATTCTGTGCCAGCCAAGCTCTATACTTTTATGTGGGATCTAAATCACAGTCCCTTAAAGATCCGAAGTGCTACTAGAACTCTGTGAAAATTGTGAATACTTTATGGCAATATTGAAAAAAAAACCAGCATTGTGAGTGAAAAAGATTTATTTATACTAAATTTTATAAATTTAAAGTTCATTATAACCATTCGTACAAAACTCATTCTGACAAGGTGCTAACATTATTTCTCTCTCAATGGATTGCTTTATCTCCCTTGCTCTTTGTAGTAGATGTTTCTCTTCTCAGAAAAATTGTTTTCTAAGATAATCCATATATTTCCATATTAACCAAGGTAATATCCATTTCTTCTGGCTATCATAATTTGTATGTAAGCGTTTAGTTGAAGCGGTGTGTAATTTATGTTTAGAAAATGCTTTAGTTAACGTAAAAACAACATTTATAAATTTAATACATGTTATAAAGATAAATCAAGCAGTTTAAATTTTCGAATGTTAACAAATAAGTCAATCCTACACTGGAATGAATGGTGGGATTTCAACTTTTACAAAATTTAAAGATTTTGCTGAAGATATAAACTCTTCGCCACTTTATTTAAATTCGAAAAAAGATTTTTGTTTGGGGCTTCCGTGAATTCATCTTGGCAGAACTTAAATTAGTTTGGCAATCTGGAAAGAACTTTAGATGCAGATCTCTCGCTGAAATAAACAGCTAAGTAAATTGTCTTCATTTCGTATTCAACGGACAATGTCTATTCCCATTGTGCCCATAAATATTTCTTTTCTCCCCTTAAACTTAAATTAACAACAAACTCTAAATAAATATATTTCCCTTTTATGTTTCCATTTTGTATACCCTAACTTCTCTCAATATATATGTTACTTGTAAAGAAATATTTATGTGGAATTACTTCAGCTGCTATACGCAGAATGCGTTTTACTCTAGTCAAATTGTTTGCAGACAAATTATTTTATTGATTTTCATGTAATTATGCTACCTTAGAATTAAAAGCAATTTGAATTCATTTGATTGCTAAGTATATGAATATTTATAATTTCACATTTGTTTCTTTTATCTACATGCTTATTGAATTACAAACATCAACAGAATTGTAAAACCATTTTAGTTTTCGATGGTTTACTAAAGTATAGAATATCTTAAGACAAAAGTGGATATTATATACATATATAAAAAGTTATTACCAAAATTTACTATTTTGCACCATTAATTCAAAATATTTTATGGGGAATATTGTCGAATACCGTTAATCCTTTGAATGACGCCATAACCGCTTTCCGTTACATGTTGAAGGTTAGTTAACCCTGTTATATAAATGTGTTAAAGAAATATATTAATATAGAATTATAGCGTATAAAGTTTTCCGATTTTTATGTCTGGCATTCGGCTGAAACAAAAATGTTCTCTTAAATTTTTGGTCCCAAAGTTTTGGCCCATTTCACCCATCCTTCAGCGTCAGCTTTTCCTTCGCTAAACTATTAGAGAAAAATTCTTGGGCATCACTGTAGGAATTTAATCGATATCGATGGGGACTATAATCGATAAGATGTTAAAATCTTTAACCTCGTAAAATCTTCGAAGTTTTAGGGTGATTACAAGTCAGTGGAGATAGGGATTTGTTCAATAAATTTAAATTCTTAAACTTAGCGATGACAACTTTAATTATAAATTACGATCCATACTGCTTAAATATACCCATATACTGAAGAATCTAACATGATAATCTTTTGGAAATTAGGATAAATAATATACTTATAAATACATAATTAAAAAATATTTAAACTCAATTAAAAAAATTACAGCTCGTACTTAAGAATTTTTAAAACTTTATGCATTTATTTTTAAATTTTCCCCTTAGTTTAGTACTTTTGTATTCGGCAGCAGTTATTGTTGTAAAATGAAATGTAATGTTTTTAATTTATCTACAAATAATTAACTACGCAGAATTAAATTTAAATGGAATTAATATTTAATGAAATAAATCTTTACCGGAATTAATTTATCTGGATTTAATTTTTGGTGGAATTACATCATTGGTAGATAAAATAGCATTTCTTTCTAAAAATATTGAAATAAAATACTCCACTTATATCCATAATTCAGTTAATAGTACTTCCCACTGCTGTCGCCTTAAGTGCTAATATATTTCGAATGGTTTTTTTTGCATAACAGGGGTTTTCTTATTTTGAAAAATTCTTTTTGAAATAATTCTAAATGATACGTTTAAGTATATTCATTATTTTTATTATATAAAAAATGATCATATATTTAAAGGCATATACTTTTAAAATAATATAAAATCAAATAATATATCATTATAAATAATCAAAATAATAAATACACTTTAAAACATATTTAATATTTTTATTTTCAAAACAGATATATGCATATAATTAACGGAATTTTGATGCATTATCAAATTACTATATATTATTTTCTGAGTGGAGTTTTATCAAATAAGTAAAAAATTGAAGACAAAAGCAATTAAAAATTTCGGACAGAACAATTATAATACTCATTTATTGCAAAATACATTTTAATATAAATATTTTCTTACAGAAATAAATAAGCAAGTACGTTTACAGTGGATTCCTGTTTATACGTTCCTCATTTATATGCGATTTAAATTGATATTCAATAAATGCTTTAATGCATATTAAAATATTTATTTCGGCAATTTAATGATGAATTATTGTTGTAATAAAAGAACCAATTATATATAAAAATCTATACCTTCTTCCCCGTTTCAAATCTACAGTAAATAGACCCTTTTAAGCGAAAAGGCACTAAGAAAATGAAAAATAATAATAACTATAATAAGCATTCATATGTATTAGCGCTTAATAAAATCATTAATGTCTTTAGTAATAGTGATTCATTTGGGACCCCAATCAAACCATTGTGTAGACCATTTTATTCTCTGAAATATATTTTTCTTTTATAGCATGAGAATAAACGATCTAATTGGCCCAAAGTATTGTTTTATAATTTTATTTCTAAAAGATACTTACTTGTAACGAAGTGCAAAATGGACAATTGTTTAAACAAAATGAAATCAATTCTAAACGATTATGATTTTGTAGCATCGAAGTAGTAATAAGAAATCAGTGTCAGCCAATACACAATATAATATCTGTCTGAGCCACCAGGTAAAGACAAAGTCGGACCATGCCAGCGTTCCTCAGAAAAATGAATTATTTAATGTTGCATATAGTTTTTTTATGTCAAATATTCAATGTCCATTTGCTTTATATTCATTTTTGCTGCCGCTGTGAAATTTCATTTTACAAAATTTAAAATATATTAATTGAGGCACGAAATAATCCAAACATACATCATAGTGAAATTATTTACAGAAAAGAAGTAATGTCATTTATTTATATATGCTAATTTGATTTCCAGTTATGTGCCTTCAAACATACGTCGTCCAGGATCTGGTTTTGAAAGACAAAACATTTTTGCTCTTTTTTTTCTATTATATTCGTTAATGATGATAGTCTATAAGGACGGTATGGTTGCTATAAATACACGCTGAAAAATTACTAAGAGAATGATGAAAATTATAATAGTCATACATTAAATATACACGAATAAATCAGAATAAATAGTAATTATTTATATTAAATTCATGTGTGATAAACGTATTTCTTGTAGTGTGAAAACAGGATTACAAATGACTTTACGCCTTCTTTGATTTCAACCCAGTTCAAGAAATTGTAAGCATTGTGATCATCAGTTTTACCTTCCAGAGTGTAATAGTATTTAAACGTAGACCAGTTTCTGTAGAAAAAGAAAATTTCCTCTTGTGTATTAGAAAAAATAAAACATAATTATTTTCTTATATTAAATAAGCAAAAATTATGAAAAATTGTTGAGGTTTTAAGGAAAATTAATTGGTTTAGTTATGGTTAGCAATAATTTTTTTTAAATTTATACTGTTTTGAAAAGAACAAATAAGAGCTGGGCAAAATCTAATGTGTTTATAATTAAACCAGAAAAGAGTCCTTAGTACTCTGCACGGCCACAGTAACTATTCATGATCATTTTGAAAAAGATATTTTAAATTTTACTACGTCAAACTGGGAAAAGTGAAGAGAGAATACCACCGCTTGATGAAGTAATACAATAAATGCACAAAACAACGAAAAGCGGGTAAAAATTTACTTTATTAGATTCATTAATTAGCCTGGCTTTCGGCTGTTCCATTGGACAGCCATCATCAGATGCAGAATGTAAATCATTATATTCTGCGTCTGGTGATGGCTGTCCAATTGAAAAATCGAAAGTCTGGCTAAGCTACCTATTAAAACAACCTTTAAACCCGCTTTATTGATTTGTACATTTATCGTATTAAGTCAAACAGATTTTTACAAAAGATAAAATTTGACTTATATTCCTTTTAACAATCATATAATCTGATATTTTTTCTGCATATGCAAACATTTTTATCAGTTTTTTAACTGCAACTTTTTTAGTACCATACTATTGGCGTTTCTATGAAGAAAAATGTTTTCTAACTAACTATATCTTTTTTAATTTTGTTCATATAATTTACTTCAATCTTCTTCAAATTCATATTTCGTTCTTCGAAAATATTAAATTGTTTAAAATTTGAATCATAATTTTTAATATAAAAAATGTTTTTGTGGTACAGAGCATGTTCATTTTTTTATTCCACCCGAGTCTCAAAATACGCGATAAACTCATATCCATTTCTGTTAAATAGGGGATATTCTCAACCTCATTTTCTCTCTATTAAAATATTGAAATATTTGGAATTAGTATATTTATATCGACTGTTCTCCTTTGAAGCAGCGTACTTTGGTTTTATAATTATTTTCACTTTTTGTAAACTTTCAAACAAATTGTCCCTGAAATAATTTGACAACGACAGTGCATATTATTATAAATAACAAATTTTAATCAATTTTAATTTCAATTAATTTAAGTTGTCCTTGTTTATTACTATTCGTTTTAAATTTAGTCTCTCCAAAACCATTAGTCCAAATTTATTTATGTTGAATAATTTATATACTTTAATCATCGAATTGGTCAAGTTTATTAACGATCCGTTGTTTTATTGTACACTCTATATAAGAATCGGCGGGCCATGAAGGTGTTGTCCGATTTGGTAAAATTGGTGACTATGAAGAACATACATAGAAAAAGAAATCATTAAAATTTCAGAACAATTGAATGATTTATTGCAGAGTTTGACCGTTACAAAGGGAGGAAGTCAATAAGGCGTTGGTCCACCTCTGGCCTGGATGCAAGCTGTCACCCGGCGTGGCATAGACTGATAAAGATCCCGGATGGTGTCCTGCGGAATTTCTTGCCAAATTGTCTCCAACTGTCGGGCTAAATCGTCAACATTCCTGGATGGTTGCAATCGCCTTCCCATAGCGTCCCAAATGTGCTCTATGGGAGAGAGATCAGGAGACCTAGCTTGCCAAGGAAGTGTTGGGCAAGCTTGAAGACAATTCATAGCAACACGTGCCGTGTGCGGCCGGGCATTGTCTTGTTGAAACGTAAGTCCAGGGTGTCGCAAAAGGAACGGTAACACAACCGGTCGTAGAATGTCGTCTACGTACCGCTGTGCTGTAAGTGTGCCAGAAATGACCACCAAAGGGGTCCGGCTATCAAAGGAGATGGCACCCCAGACCATAGCGCCCTGTTGTGGGCATGTGTGGCGTGCGATAGTAAGGGCAGGATCCCCACGCTGCCCTGGACGTCTCCAGACACGTCTGCGGTTGTCGTCAGGACACAGTTGGAAACGGGACTCGTCACTAAAGACTATACGTCCCCAGTCAGCGCAGTTCCAAGTTGATCGAGCCCGGCACCACTGTAATCGGACTTGACGGTGTAAAGGCGTGAGAGGTAAGCGGCGTAACGGTCGGCGCGAGCGTAAATTCCGCTCTCTCAGTCATCTGCAGAGGGTCATGTTGGACACATGTGTGCGGGACACACATTGTATAGTTGATAACGACGAATCCGGTGCTGTGACAGCTGCTCTGACAATCGCTCTGTCTTCCCGTTCTGTTGTGGCCCTAGGTCGACCGCTGCCGTCCCGACGCTGACATCTGCCGTTGTTGACCCACTCTTGCCAGCACCGTCCAATCGCCGCATCGCTTCGACCCACATGTCCAGCGATTCTTCGATTCGTCCAACCAGCCTCTTTCAATCCGATAGCACGACCTCTTTCAAACTCTGACATATGCTCGTAATGAGCACGAATCTTTCGGCGAGGCATTGTTACAGTCGACGTAAGATATCCGCAGTCAAAATGCAACAGAAATTTTGACCACATATTGAGAATCGCTCCTTATATACTCTTCTTTTTGCTCTGATCATTAAATTTGGGTGAGTTTTCTTACATTTGTAGATACAAATGTCAATGAATGTCATCTACAATCTACATTTTCAATAATTTTACGTCTACGTATGCTACATAGGCTAGCTCTTTAGCTTTTTCATTAAAGAATACGTCACCTGCAGGTTTTCAGCTGATTGTGATCAATATATAAGCAAAATTTTAAAGACATGTTCACAAGAAAAACAAGCATTATTTTAAGAAAATGTGATTAGTATAGATTGCAGCTTTTAAATTGCGACTTCAAATAGCCAGC
>QLNU02015003.1:94945693-94994614 GCA_006491805.2 Dysdera silvatica
GGTGAAGAGGAGTAAAAGATTAAACAATACCAAGAATTTTGTTCTTCATCAGGGACCGCACAAAATCCCTGTTATATATATATAAACTTTTTATAACTGTGTGTGCCGTAAATATAATATTGCAATAACAGTTTTATTGCAAAAGTTCCAAAGTTCCAAAGAACGTAGCTGAAAGTTGAATATACATTGATCACCTATAACCAAGCAGAGTGAGACATTTCAGTTTACAATTGAATGAGGAGCGCATCAATTTACAAACTAGAGGAGCCAAGTTATTGTGTAAGGGGACATGTGCAGGGCTCGATTATTGCATATCGGGGATATAGTATTAGTTGGGGCCCCCCTTACGAGCTCTGACAGATTTAAAAGGAAAGGTCTGGAAGCATATTAAAAAATAAGTACTCACATATACTCATTCTAAAACACCTCAGATTTTTAGTAAACTATCCAAAATAACACAAAAATACAAGCTTTTATCTAGAAAATTTCTAGATATTGATACAAAAATGTGCAACAAAAAGTCAGCTTAAAAAAATACAACTTTGGGCCCCCCCTACTAACTAGGTCCCTAGTCGGTAATCAGGCCGACGTTGAAGAGAGCAATGTAGCCTGTTATGCAGTATGAGGGTCCTGAGCCCCATTTACTACGCCCCTGATAAGAATATCTTTGCTTGGTCAAAATTATAACACCCCAAGTGGTAAGATATTAACTTAATAAAAAGAAATAATAAACATATATTTATGACTTTCTAATTACTGGATCAGCTGTATGAAAGAAAGGATTCAGAAATTCGAATATGATAAATATATTGACGCTCCTAAATCATCGTTTCTACCCTTAAAGGCCATTGTCCTTTAAAAGTTTGATTATTGTGCAACCTCAAAGAATAAAAACGTATTTCAATAAGGTCTTTAGCTGTATTTAATGTTCATTTATATTATTTTTAAAATGTTCAAGTACTTCAACACAATATTTAGAATGTGAAAATCAAGAAATAGACCTAGAGGTGGAGCAATCAATATTAAGGCCTTTTACTGACACTCGGTGGCACCGAGTTCGATTCCTAACTGTGCAAAACGAAACGAGGAAAAACCCGCTTACCGTCTAACTGCTCAGCGCAGTTCAGGGGCTGGTTCCCTCTGTTTTAGGAGGTTCGGATTTCTCAGCAAACTACAGGTCCGGGCGCAGGATAATCCTTATTATCCTTGGGGTGCAAAATTCGTAAAAATAAACAATATTTAATAATCTACCAAGACGGAAAATCATTGTTTAAAATGAAATGAATATTTGCTAATTTAAAATTACAACTCCAAAGGTACCTTGAAAAAACAATTCTTTTCTATCTTTTGAGAATTGAAATTGAAGATTTTATATCGGTATGCACGTTGTGTGTAACATGCGTAAATGTATAGTTTTAATCAAAGAGCCTCTGTACATATTTGCATAATTGGATATTTTGGGATTTTTAAAGTCTACTCACTTTTAAACAGCATGATTTAACTACGAAAAATTACGGAATTTGCGTAGCGCGTGGGAAGATAGTATGTAAATAGGGAAGTTGTAAATTTTGAAGCTTGAGATAGTCATCCTGTAACAAATTCACAATTCTTCTGAGACTTGTTTTGCTCGTTCATTATAATCATTTACCTACCTACGTAGGTCACTTGACGTAACTTATAATAATATCACTTCAGTCGATATTTTTATGGCGCAAGATGATATCGTTAAAACCTTTTGAATAATCTTTAGTTATCAATGCCAACCCTTAGGTTCTTCACTTAGAATAAACGATTGAAATTTCAAACACAGAATGAAAATTTTAATACAAGGATCTGAACTAGAATTTTGTTTTTGTTATGAAACAAAAAGTTTCACACTCTGTGTCACGAGTCTCCGCTAAGGACGTTGCGAGCTTGACTAATATTTTACATATGTTATATGGAAATATTTGTACCTTGTTTTTAATATTTTTGTACATTTTGAAAATTTTTGAGAGGTAAAGAGGGTCGTGAGTCAAAAGAATTTGGAAACACTCGTTGTAAACACTTGTTAGTTTAACAACTTTCACCATTGCCACTTTCTATTTATAAATTAGTTTTATGGCTTTTAAAGGAAGTTACAATAGACAAGTTGAGAATAAACCAAATATGTGGGAAAAGGGATGTCTCATCAATTTATCATCAAAGGTCAGATGAACAAACGAATATTAAGATGAGAGATATTATGTTAGAAACTATGAAATAGGCATGGGATAAGGATATTTCAAGGAGGGGATAACGATCGAAGGCTAATAATCGAAATTTTCACTTAGCTTGGAACCTATTATCAAAGGTTAATGAAATGCTCTCAGACCAGATTTGACTGGGAAGTAGGAAATCAGGTTTGGATGAATGTGTAGGGATCAATTATCCAGAAAAATTATACATTGACGATATTAAGATGTACCTATCCGTTGAGGATATTAAGCCCGCCTATTTGGCTTTTAATATATCATAATTAAATTCCATGAACGTGATTTTTAACGAAGTTACAAAGTACGCTCATTATGAATTCTTTTAACTCTTTCTTTCTTTATTCAAGTTTTACAAAAAATCTATTATACTATTACTGCAAATCCTAGTAATTATCATAATATAGTTTGTTTTCCTATTAAACTGAAGTCAATAACGTAGTTAAAAAAAGGAACGTAATTTCCATTATTCCTTGAACTAAAACTTTATGTCGCTGAAATATAACGCAATCTAGAACGAAAAAGTTCCGATAAACGAAGTAGATAGAGAAAGGTCTTAATCGAGTTTAACTATATTACGGGCTGCATTAGTACATAAACCTAGAAGTAATTTTCAAAGAAGCGGAAAAGAAAAGATCTGGAGGTAGATAACTGCCTCCTTTCAGTTAGTTATCGCAGTTTGAGCATGGTTATAAAAAAAAGAGCCTATTTATCGGAAAATACATACTCACTGGCTTATGCCCGGGGATTTGCTTTAACTATGTAATCATCTAACAAAGGGATAACTGCTTAGGAATTAAACGATTGTGCAGAGGGTTTATTCAAAATTCTTACGTTTTGGTACTACTATTTTTTATTTTTTAGAAAAATAAAGAGGAATATATCACCCGCAGTTAATTAAGGCAATGCGACGACTGTCTGAAGATTGCAGGTTCGACTTCTGGCTGGGTATGCATTGTATACTTACTTTTCTATGTTTATAAACGCAGGCTCTAATTTGAACAATATAAAAAGTGGAGCGTCAAAACTTAATCGCCGTGAATGACTATTTTTATACTTTAAATAACAGGAAGTTGTACTGTATGATACAAGAAACACACATTGAAACAGCGGTTTGATTATATTCACATTGATTTTGTCGAGGTACGTCGATTCCTTTGTTAAAGATCATATTATTAGTAACACATCCATATGTATAAAATTATTTATGTATTAATAAATGTTATTAGTTTTTTAAAGTGCAAGAATAGGCGAGGACATGAAGCGTCAGCACTTTCAAATTTTTGAAGAACATGAACCTACGTCGTCTGGGGAAACAAACTCTGAACTGCAATGGTCAGAAAAGCGATACGCGTTGTTGGATAACACTGAAGTCGAACCCGGGTTAACGGTACGATATATGAGCGCGTTACCACGAAGCAACCACATTATGATATTAATAAAAAAATATATTTATTTTCATAAACAATATACGCTACCATCGCCGTATTTCTTGTGTTTTACAATAAGCAAATAAAATTGCTGACGTACTTACAGGAATCCCAATATTTCTCCCACTGTCAGTAGCAATGAAACAGAAGAGAGGTCCTTCTCATATTCAAAGCCGAAGTGCACGTGTGAAAGAAAGTTGCATATGAAACTTCTAGCATAGGCGTGGAGTTACATCAACTCATGGGACCCGAACCCTTCAACGATTTGAAATAAAATGAAATTTTACATATATCGCACACGTGGCGGAAATGTTACAACTCAAAATTCGGTGAAAATGATAATACTACAGCCAGATGTAGAAAACAGTGCTGCATCCTGCCTTGTATTCGGGTTTCTGCTAGTTGGCACATGTCATTAGATGAACACAACATCCCTCAATTCAGCCAGAAACAGTTTTTTGCGCATTTTGAAAATTGGTATTTTTTGAGTTGTAACACTTTCGTCCCAAGAGTGCGATATTATAATAATAATAATACTTTATTTATTCTTCTTGGAACAGTCGTTGTGACAATACATGACCACACAAAGAAAGGTCCTAAGTAAAAATGTATAAATGTTAATATGTCTTTGGGGCCCCTACTAATTTTGAAAACTTTACGTTGGTGACTTTTAGATTACTCAAGAGTGAAGGCATACGAATGAATGAATGAAAGCAAGTGAACATCACACTTTCCGCAAATTAGAAATTCTTCTGATTTTACTAACCCTTCTTTTTAAAAAGTTATTAAATTTATGGATTTGAATTTCGTTGCGTCTTCATAGTAAAGACATGTTTAAATGGGTGCAGTTTGGAGTGTTGTGTGATTAACATTCCGAAATGTGCGATACCTAATTACTACGTTCGGTTACTGTAAAATGGAGTAGATGTGACTGTAGCAGACGTAGAATGGAGCAGACGTAATGTAAAATGTAGTAGACAAAAGGGAAAACGATGGGGCTTCAGGGTATTTCTGCATCTTCTCCTGTCTTTTCTTATTAGTGCTTCCTATTGTGATGTGAACATTATCATGGGGCTATAGGTGAGTTCATTATAAAACCACTTTTTCATCTCGGAAATAAAATTGCAGGCCATTAGTAAATTTTCACACAAAAATCATCCATGTATTTGTGAAATACAGTGCATGCATGTATGTAATTGCTGGCTTTTCTTTCAAGGAAGACGCCATGTTTCAATATATGGTCATGTCGAAATGGCAAAATCGCATAGAAAGAAAGTATTTATCGTAATATAAAACGTTTATACTTTTAAAGCCAGGCGAAGCCAATTTTATACGTAATCATATCTTAGATATATCGCTGTTTCCTGTGGGAATTTTAGTCTGCGTGAGTCATTAAGGGTTAGTGGTGATATGTTTTCCAAGCCAAATCGCGATCGACGAAGGTTGCATTTTTTCAGTTTAGTTTTGTCATTTTCAGATCACGATCAAAATGACAGGAGAGCTCACACTTTGGTGTAAATTTACACTTTAAATTTTGTGGGACGCGTAATATTTATGAACCACAGTTGCGATTTGAATCAGTTTAAAATTTGAAAACCTCCCCAAGTTCTATGTAAATGTACAGTTTCCATCAGTTTCAATACTAATAGACGTTGGACCTAATTATATTTCAATAACTTTCTCTGGAAAAATTTTATTCATCACACAAAATATTTTGGATATCCGGACCAATGAAGATTCCTTCTTTCAGTTTGGCATCAAATAAATTTGGGAACTTTAAGCGCAGATATTTAAAATATTTGTCATATTCAGGGAGGGATTAAAGGTATCGTTTTATGAACCGTAATTTCATATGCAGAGGTGGTAACAAGATCCTGTTACGAGGAAATGAACTTTTGTGGGTGATGTTTATTTACCTAGGCCTAAGTTAACCTTGAAATGACCAATCTGTTTTGTTTTAATGAGTTTGTTTGTCACAGCTATCCCATAACCAAAAGGAGCAGTAGTATTTTGTATAACCTAATAGTATTGCCAATACTTTCAAATGCGCGTAAATTAACCTCATGCGATATGTGTACCGGCTTTTTTCAAGAACTAGAATAACATTTTTGTAAGATTCCTGCAAGATATCTGAATCTCTTACTGACACTGAGGCGCATTTATCACAATATTCATCATAGGTGAAACAAAATATGTCCGAAAAATTTTTACACATCTAGGAGCTATTTTCCAATTATAACATTCCAAGATACAAAATTTACTTTTCTGATAAAAATTTAATGTGATAGATTTTTTTCATTAATTTTTATTAATTCAGTGTACAGAAACCTATAAACATCAACAAAAACATTAAATCAGTTTTTTGGTATCAGAACTGTGAGCTATTTGTTGCAAATTCGTAGTGCACTTTTTGTGATTTCTTCCATTTCCCTACGAAACCACTTCCAAGGATGTTAGATAATCAAAGATATACATATATACTTCATATGATATACATATATGAATGTTCACAATTAGTGAGATATTATGTATTCCCTGGCAATATATATTGTTTTTTTATTGTGATGCTGTGTAGTGTACTTCAGATTTTTCATACGAGCACCCAATGCACTTACTACAACTGGAACAACGACAGTTATCCTCCACTTCAATTTGTATATCTTTGTCTCTGCTCTTCAAGTATATCCTCTTCAATTTTTATACATTTATATTTCGTGACCATTTTTAGTCTTCGTCTATTAATTTTTTCCCATTATATTATCATATAATGGTGTATTAATTAACAGGCATTTTATAATTTGATATATATTCTAGTAATAATAATAATAATAATGTAGAAGTTACATAAGTTGTATGATTACATTAAATTGGTTTTAAATTAATTACAAAATAAAAAAATATTTGGGATGTGCAAATTAAACTCTTAATTATTTAAAAGTTTAAAATTAACCGGTTCGCACTTTTCGCGATAACGAAGAGATAAAGGATATAATTTCCAGTAACTAAAAGATTCTCTTTTTATTCTTTCACCTTCTTCTTTATTAACGGTAATTGAACCGCTGAGAGCAAGTTATTTTTCTTTCTCTGTTCTCCTTTTTCGGAGGAAACAACTTTAATTATCTCCGAAGCTCACATAAAAAGCTATTGGGCGAGGTACATCCCCCCACGAAAGAAGCAGTACCCAAAAATGAACGCAACAAGCCCTACATGACATCCAGCTCAGCGGACATGGCTCGGAAAAGTTCTTTTTCCGCTCAGCCAGCTACGGAGATCATTTGGTTTGGCCAAGCGGATAAATCGTCAATCCCTGCCCAGCGGATGCCGATGGCTTTTTCTCCTTATTCTTTTCTTGGTCGCCCTTGACCAATGGCTAAGTCATCCACTGAACATGCTCTAATCTACGGCTTGACCGGTGATTAGCCGTGTAAATTGATCCTCCGATGAGCATGTGACAGATTGAGATTTTGGAACTTGACTGTTTCGAGGACAGTTGATTATTTTCCAAATTATGGCGCTTTAGTGGGACTTGGCGAGATTAATAATGAAAATACTACTGATTTCTTGTTGTTACCAACAATTCTTTTCATTTTTTTGTATTTCACGTTATGTGCATCAGATTTTAAATAAATGTCATAATTATGATAATTGATATATCATAAATATACGTCACTTTTTTTTATTTAACGTATGATATTGAAATTATATTATAAAACGTTAATAATAATCTTGTTATATTTTCTGAATTGGTAATGTAGCATTTGTGCTTGTATTAATTAAATTCGTTCTAATGTAAAAATACAGCATTGTATAGACACGAAAACCTTCCCATAATGGGATCTGGCTGTGAGAGGTACATATTTTGATATAGCTAGAAATTTGAAAACGTACTGAAATAAAATGTTCAGAGATTTCACTGTGCATTCGTCTTCTTTGGATACGAAAGAATTACATGGACATTATTGTTGAGAAAGTTTTGAACAATTTCGGAATTATTTCATAAGTCCCACTTAAATGTCGCCAACAGGGGAGCTTGGCGAGAAATAACTGCAACCAAACTCCAATTCCACCACGGTCTATATTTTGCCGGCCGCGAGGATCTTCACAAATGTTTTCACATGCCGTGGAGGTAGATGTTTCTCAATTGAGTCGTGCATTGGCAGTAGATTTATAGTTGCGCTGACACAATAGCATTAAATCATGCACATGGAGTACAATACACGCATTCTTGTATTTATCCTTGTATTTAGAGGTAAGATTATAACTTTCTTTTAAAGTATCGGAATACTTTTTGAAGATATTTCGTCATTCAATATTCCTAAACGAAAATATTCAAGGCACGTGTATTTCAATGAAATGAAGAAAGACAACATATTATATAACGTACATCACTTACAACTTTGCCTGATAGTTTGATATTGTGAAATGTTGGTTTGAATGGGAGTATGAGAATTTTAAAATTTAAAAACATATAAAGGATCGCAATCTACGAACTTTTCTAACTTCTATCGAAACTTGTTTCCTCGTTAGTAATCTATCTTAATGTCCTATTTTTTTATGGAATATATATTTCTGTGGATTTTTAGCAGTACCTATATAAAAGTAATACGGTGATCTTTTTTGATCTCTTATATATCAATAAATATGAAATAGCGATATACATCGTTATATAGACATTTTTGCGATCATATAAAATAGTGTTAATAGCTACTTTTTACATAAAGTTGTTAATTAAATTCAAAGCAGCGAACTTTGGTGGAGAACTTTTTCTACGTTTAGCATGTAAGAGTAATTCCAGTTAATATATTTTTAACAACGAACATGCTTTAGATCATAAGGAATTAAACAGAAATTTATTTAAAATGATCCGATAGAAAAAATATTTAACTGATTTTTATAAATTATAAATTACAATACAATTTCTTCATTTGCCATTAGGGAAGTGTTTCACATACGACTACACACTTTGATGTAAATTAGTTTGTGGCAAAGATAGGTAAGTTTTATTTTTCTTGTTTCAAGGTAGTACATCTGGAAACAAACAACCAGATAGAAATCTCCTTTATTACCTAAACACGACTCCTTTACTACAAGATATCATAAGCACACACACAAAATTTCAATTTATTCGACAATAAGATAATTTAGTTTTAATGGCCTAAAAGGATGAAAAAAAGGCAAGCAATGCATCTAAAGATACTGCTCTTCCCCGTGTTAAAACAATTGGAAAATTGTCAACATATACAGATATTTGGGAGTATTTTTTGTATGTTTTGTGGAGAATTGAGATGAGAGAACTCATATTTTTTAAAACGACATCTAATTTCTCATTTGATTTTAGGCGTAGGTGTAAAAAATTATTAGTCAAATAATTAATACAATTTACAATATTTAAAAGAACGTCTTATCTACTAATAGATAAGATTCCCGTTACGTGAAAGGGTGAGAAGAAAAAGGAAATAAACAATCTCTTCACGTGTCTCTTTAACAGAAACAATTTTTATGATTTTTTTTGGGAATATATTATATTTTATTACACCCGCTAAAGGATACTTCATAAGTAAGGCAAAACCTTTTTATGGTAACGTTATTTGCTTCCGAGGCGTTTTCAGGAATCCGGACATGGTCACTGACTCATTCCTTTGAAATTTTAAATGTTGTAGGAGGGTTAACACATTTATAACTTCGAAAGTAAACAAACTGAAGAAAATGAGAAAAAACTGTTGTTTACGAATCAATTAACTCTACAGATTGCAGGAAACTTTTAACGAATCGACGCAAACATCACAGGTTGCTGGTGAAATGTACACAAAACTATATAAGACGGAGATATAGATATATTTGTATCGAAAACAAATACTATCATGAGGGTAGTATAATTTATGTACATTAATAATACTGTTGATTTGAATAATGTAATCTGGAATTTCAATCTAAATAGCTGGCTTGATTAACAGTATATGAAAATTTTGTGATATGGACGAGACAGAGAAGTGACTGCCACGCAGTTACTTAATGGTTGCATTAAAAGCTTTCGTTTCGCTTAGCTGAGTACGAATCGCGACAAATCGAGAGACGTGTAAGTGCACTGTTGTTGGAAAATCACGATATATCATTGTACTGATTCCTGATCTTCCTTTATGAAATCCCGGAAAGTCAAATTCGTTTATACATCCGCTAATGCATCTTGCAACAAATGGCAATATATATATTTGTAATAGCCTACAATTAATGAATAGAATTTTTTGATAATTTAATTCCTTATAGTCAATTCCTTTCATATTGTATATAAGAAAACGTGAGTTACGAAAGCATTTTTTGGGTTTTTATTCTATCGACATGCAAGTCTTATTGTTATATATACTGTTTAATATAAACGATTTATTAGTTTATTTAAAAAAAATTGGAATATAGTTATTTTTTCAGTCCTTTATGAGAGTTTAAAATTTTACATTCGCTTTTTCTGTGAACGGTAACTTAATATTGAAACTAAGGTGACAAGTTTTGAAGAATATATATTGTAGATGACCTTTGTATCACAAAAAGAAATCGATCTTATCACAGTATACGGTTTATCAAAATTATATACCCCATATTTTATAGAAAAATATTTGATTCTGCATATTGTTTTAGGCTTTAATCATATGTACTTTATAGCTTCAAATTGTACACTGAAGTGCCAGAAAAATTGGTACACCTACCTAATATCGTGCAGCCCCCCTCCGTGCGCAGAAGTGCCGCAACACGACGTGGCATGGACTCGACTAATGTCTGAAGGTATCCTGGAGACAATTCACACCAGGAATCCTGCAGGGCAGTCCACAAATCCATAGGAGTGCAAGGTGGTAGAGATCTCTTCTGAACAGCACGTTGCAAGGCATCCCAGATATGCTCGATAATGTTCATGTCTGGCGATTTAGGTTGCCAATGGAAGTGTCTAAAGTCAGAAGAGTGTTCCTGGAGCCACTCGGTAGCAACTCTCGATGTGTGGGGTGTCGCATTATCATGCTGAAATTGTCCAAGTCCGTCGGAATGCACAATGGACATGAATGGGTGTAGGTGATCGGACATGATGCTTACGTACCTGTCACCTGTCAGAGTTGTCTCTAGACGTATCAGGGGTCCCATATCACGCCAACTGCACACGCCCCATACCATCACAGAAGCTCCACCAGCTTGAACAGTCCCCTGTTGACATGTAGGGTCCATGGATTCATGAGGTTGTCTCCATACCCGTACACGTCCATCCGCCTGATGCAATTGGAAACGAGACTCGTCAGACCAGGCAACGTGTTTCCAGTCATCAACAGTCCCATGGCGGTGTTGGTCGGCCCAGACGAGGCGTAAAGCTTTGTGCCGTGCAGTCAACAATGGTACACGAGTGGGCCTTCGGCTCCGAAATCCCATATCAATGATGGTTCGTTGAACAGTTCGCACGCTGACACTTGTTGATGCCCCAGCATTGAAATCCGCGGCAATTTGAGGAAGTGTTGCACGTCTATCTCGTTTAACGATTCTCGTCAGTCGTCGAAGGTCCCGTTCTTTCAAGGTCTTTTTCCGACCTCACAGCTGTCGAAGATTTTATGTTTTACCGGATTCCTGATATTCACGGTATACCCGTGAAATGGTCGTACGCGAAAATCCAAATTTTGTCGCTATCTCGGAGATGCTATGTCCCATCTCTCTTGTGCCGACTATAACGCCACGTTCAAAATCACTTAAATCTTGATAACCTGCCATTGTAGCGGCAAGAACCGATCTAACAGCTTTGCCAGACATCTCTTGTCTTATATAGGCGCTGCCGACAGCATCGCGTTACGCTGATTGGTTGCAAAGCTCCGTTATTTGCATACGCACGCCTGTACCAGTTTTTCTGGCATTTCAGTGTATATATGTCCTTATGACACCAAAATTTAAAAAATATATATATACCTATTTAATTTATTATATTAATACAAAAACTTTATATTATATTGCAATAAATTAACTTTTTAATTTGTCGATTTGGTATATCGTAAGCCATCCCATACGGACAGATATTTTTAATTTTTCTTATATATCAATTGCACTTATCATCAACCCCATAAGATATGTGTCGTCATCATCAATTACACCGTACTGTCATCGCACCACATCTCTACATGCACTTAATACATGTACCTCAATAGTGTACTCAATACTGTACTCAATACATATATCTCAGTACTGTAAATATCATCACTCTCATCGCACTATATATATCATCACACTGTCACCACATCACGCTCTACATATTATCACACTCTTATCATGCCACACTGTACATATCATCAAGTAATATCACATATCGTCAATTACATGCAATCATAAATATTTTGTCGAGCGAGATTTTACTCGTTGGGCAATCACGCACAGCAGAAGCGTCAAGTTGAAAGACATCGAGTTAGGAAGAATAAAGAAAATCTAATGCTGGAAGTGTACAACCTGTAGAGAAGATATCAACTAGAGGGACAGTTGTTTTAATTTGTGTAGAAAGAATTTATAGAAGGTGTTGCGTATGTTAAAGAAACCTGGTATTATGACCTACTAGAATGAAGATTCTGACTTACATGATTTATTCGTTAGAAGAAAAGAGGTAGTTCAAGTAGAAAGATTGACTAGAGCAATTTATCAGGTATCATATACAGACTGCGATAGAATGCACAACAACGAGGTGAAGGAATGAACAACAACATTTTGAAAACAAAAACAATACTGTCTAAGTGTAAAGGTGTCATTTGACAAAACAGGTTTCAGAGGTAGGATACGTTTCAGTTTGGAATTGCTGCAAAATAACTTTTTGCATTTTTTTTACTCTCGGCGCAACATGGCCACTGTAGTCCTTGAGTCGTAAAACAAACAAACAAACATTTTTTTTTGCTTTGCGCGATTGTAGCTTTATGTTTGAGACTTCCGAAGTTTTCAGCCTATAAAACTGGACACTAACACATCAAAATGTAGGCCAAAGTAATGCAAATTCTGTGCAAGGAGATACGGAAATCGGGGATGAGGATTTTGGTAAATCTTGTCATAGCAGTAATGCAGACGAAAATTCAAAATGGAGGTATAAATGCAGACCATATTAACATTCTCGAATCTCCGTTTGATACAGAGAACAATAGTTCTTAAACCGTTGAGAAATTTTTTCTTATATCTGTGGTAAGTTTCACTTATTTTTAGCGTTATTTTTTGCAGTCACGTGACCGTAGTTCTGTTTGCGGGAGTACTACGCTGTGGCTCGTCGTGCACTTCAAAGTCCAATTTCTGATGAGAAAACATTTACGGGGCTGCGGGGATGTTGCTGCTCCACTCCTGCCGGACTTGGCGTATTTTAAGGAAAACGTCAGGCTCTGCTGGTGCGAAAAACAACGATGAACAGCCGGGATGCTTCTGCGTCGGTTCAGTAGGACTCTGCGTATTTTATGGACAAACGTCAGGCTCTGCTGGTGCGAAAAACAACGATGAACAGCCGGGATGCCGCTGCATCGGTTCAGTAGACTTGGCGTACTTTATGAATAAACGTCAGCTCTGCTAATGCGAAAAGCAACGATGAACAGACAGGATGCTGCTGCATCAGTTCAGTGGGACTCTACGTATTTTTTGGACAAACATCGGGATTTGCTGATGCGAAAATCAACGATGAATAATTATAGTCAGCCGGAATTCTTCACTCTGCAGTGGCGATGAATATAACTCTACGCAGCTGTGGCGTATGATTTTGTAGCTCGTGAGCGAATCGAGAATTTTTGGAGCTTTAATAAAAACTTTCCAAGTGGAGCCCGTGCGATACTTTCAAGTAGGAAGGTTGTGAGTCTTCCCACCTGCGACTTTGCTTGCCTTGAAGTCTCCGACCGAACTCCAAGTTCAACGTTAAGTTGAGACGTCCTTTTCCGTACGCTGCTCCCGCTCTTCTCTTCTATTTTCTTCTCTTACTATCCCCAGCACGACCCGCATGTCAATGAAATTAAATTACACAATCCACTCACAGGATTATTCGTTTTGCCAGTACATTTGCCTGTTGCTATATATACAAACTATACTGCTGATCTCTGATAGGTTTCCTTTCGCGGGGCGGTCTACTGTTTTTGAGTTTAACTACGCCCTGAGTTTACGATAGTAGAATTGACAAACAAGCCCCTAATCAAAGTTGACATTTTATGGGATTTTCGTTTATTTTAGTTGTTTACTTTAGCCTTGTTTATTTTAGCCTGGCTCTGGCGCCTAAACCCATAAAACGTCGTCTGGCTTTATTTTTGTCTACCCATGCTTACTTTGTACAAATACACAGAATATATTTGGCAAACTAATATTCTCCTGTAATAATACGTTAATATCCACACAAAATGATTTAAAGAACAACGTAATTCAATATGGCTGACAAGCACGCCATAGACGGCCATCAGTAAAAGCAATACTAGAACAATTCTGGAAAGTAAATAATTTACACAGAAGATCATTCATAATGAGATTCCACAGAAAAGGCCCTGAGACGGAACCTTGAGAACATCCCTTTTTCAAACCATATTCTTTGTTAATATTGTCCAGCGTAAGTTCTGCACTGCGAGCATGAAAGAAACTCTTAATTAAATTAAATATGTTCCTAGGCACATTAGCATGTTTTAACATCTTAAGAATTCCTGACCACCAAGCGTTAGCAAAAGTTCCCCTTATGTAAAGGAATTTTCTCGCTTACCAAAGTGAACCGAATTGAACAAACGTAGAATTGCATCTTCAGTTGACCGCTGTGGTGTAAAACCGTACTGATCATCGCTCGAAAAATCTCCATTCCTCAAATGCGAATTTAATCTGTTTATGCAGAGTTTGTCGAGATATTTACCTAAACATCCTATTTATGTTGAATGTATTTCTTTTCTAATTCTCATATAATATATTTATTTGTCAATTGATCCAATTCCGATAGTAAATTTCCGATTTTAGCTACGTTTTAGTGTAACCCAAATAAAAAAAATTACAATTTTTTTTTTGTTTGAATGTTACTTCTAAAGAAAAATATCCGGCTTCAGTAAATGGTCTTAAAATACGTTTGTAAGTGATTAAACTTTGTCGTTCGTATCTCAGGTGGTAGCTCTGATAGTAGCTCAGATGGCCGCAAGTGGAAGCTCGTGGTTTCAGGCACCAACGAGCGCAAAAATATTTATTTTCTTTTGAACGTTTCACCATCTAACCACGCCATAACACCAGCACTGGTATCACTACGCCAATAAACCTTGATTAAAAAATTTTGTTTGATTTAATCTGCTCATTGTTCGATTTATATAAATACTTCTTTAGTTATAGGGATCTTGGAAGTAATAGGAAATAAATATTAGTATTTAAAATTATTTTATTAGTTTTGTTAATAAGTTTATTTTTGCTTTTATCCCAAACAAAAAACACTACTTTCTTTCACGTTGCAAAAACATTTGACCTCACTGAAAACGTCCTGATAGAATCAGCAGAAACACATTTAATTTTTAAATAAGCCCCTGAATGCTATAGTAGTGTCAAAGCAATAAATATTAAAATTTCAGCATATTATTTCGGGGATAAAATACGAAAATAGCCAAATCTTGTATTGAAATTAATTATATACTGAAAATAAATTTCTACGAAAGGAACTAACATTCTGAAAGTTTAGAGTAATAAAAAACTCTTCAAGAACCCTCCCCCGGAGATAATTTTTTCAATATACATTTTTCACAAAAGTCCCTGCAAAAAACAAAACCTTTTTGAAATAAGAGAGTGGAGTTTCTTCTTAAATGTATAATTGTATTTTAATGCAACTTATTAAATTGAAGATAAAACTGGGGTTGTCTAAAAGAACAAAAAAAGCAAAATAAAGACTTTGGGGCTCTTTTTCATTTTTAGTTGGTATTCCGTTATTTAAAAAGTAGTTCCTTGTGTTTCAGAAATAATGACTTCCATAAATTGAAAAAGAAATGACATTCTTCAAGTTTCGTAGAGATGAACCAGAAGAACGGTAAAAAAATTTACTTTAAAAATTTGAATGAATGAATGAATAAATAAATATGAGTTGCTTATGAAATTTTAAGCACATTGCGACTGTGAAGAAGAAAAGATGATGATGCACAAACTTTTAGCTTGTACTGGAGACTTTCGTCAACGTTGGACCGAAGTGATTATTTAAGGTTAGCCATTAGATGATAATAGGCCTCCTTCTAACAACTAATGTTAGGTTGTGACCTTATCCTGTGGTTGTTATTCCCTGGTGTTCACTTTTGTGTCGGTCTGTAATATTTCTATACTTTAAAAAAATCCGTGTGTAGCCGGATTACTACACTTTGCGAAACTCCTAAAGCAGCAGACACACGGAGCCACCGTATACATTCCTGCAACATGTCAGCAACCGTATTTTAGGTATCGATGGTTAAGTATTAGCTACATGTAATTTCAGGTCTGTCCCAAAATTTGAAAACAACACATTCATAAAAATTATAGGTCAAATAGGGGAAGGTCACGTTTTAGTATTTTCTTAGCTTTATTTCTCAATATCTCGTACGCCACAGGCACTGACATTATGATTCACACTTACATATAGTATATGCATATTTCACACACTTACATATAGTATATACATATTTCACACATTTACATATAGTATATACATATTTCACACATTTACATATAGTATAGTATAGTATCACATTTTCATATATTCCTCACAATAATAACTGATCTTGGATAGTCATTAAATTTCCATGGTTTTTTTTACAAAACTGCAATACCTTTAGCTTTTCGTTAACAGTGTACATGTACTCATAAAAATACATAATACAGTGAAATTCCTTTTAACGGACACAGCGCAGATACGGTCAACACATTTTTACTGTCAGATAGAAACTCTGGGGCAGAAACTGATTTACGGTAATATATTTCAAACCCCTGCTTAGTGGCCACCCTCAGACACGGACGCGGACACTGCTTTTATGATTCGTTAGACCAGAACCCTTGTATGGTCAAAATACGAACTTTGACCTGAATGGCGTTTCTCACAAGACAAAACTAAGGATAAACAGGATAACAGCTAGGGAGAATTTTAACTCCTGTTAACGAAGAGCCACAATTGACGTCGCCGATTGAAATTACTAATGATTGAAATGACTAATGATTGAAATGACTAAGATTGAAATGACTAAGATTGAAATGACTAAGACTTCGAAAATAAATAAATCATATAGTGATATACTGCACGAAACTAATGAACAATTAAACAACAATATTAATCAACGTTTATTGGCGTAGTGATACTAGAGCCGATGTTATGGCGTGATTAGATGGTGAAACGTTCGAAAGAAAATAAATATTTCTGCGTTCGGTGGGACCTGAACCCACGACCTTACACTTGCCGGGCGGAAGCTCTGCCATCAGTAAATAGTCTTTATATACGTTCGTAAAGAGATTATATATTGTCCTTCGTAGCTCAGTGGGTAGAGCCTCCGCCCGGCAAGTGGAAGGTCGTGGGTTCAGGTCCCACCGAAGGCAGAAATATTTATTTTCTTTCGAACGTTTCACCATCTAATCACGCCATACCATCGGCGTTGGTATCACTACGCCAATAAACGTTGATTTATATTGTTGTTTAATTTAATCTGCGTAGTGTTCGATTTATTTAAATAATGAACAATCGTCGACACAGAACTACAGCAGTTCAAATTCATTATTATCGTTTACTCGACTAGTAAACAGGTCCTGTAATCGTAACGACGGAAAAACGGAGAATTTAAACTCGTAATTAAAAATGCATTTCGAAGCGGAATCACTGGTGAGTAAAACCCACCAAGCAGCTATCGATAAATGTTTTCCAAACCGAATGAATCAGTGTACATAAAAGAGAAGCCTGTTGATAATGTAAAAGATATGCCTGTGCCATTCACGATGAAATATGTGCATGAAATATGTAATATTGTAGAGCGGTTAACAGTTTTACCACCTGAATAGGAGAACTTTCATTATAAGGTAAGTGCTTTAAATTCAATGTTTGCAGGGTTATTACATTTAGCAAATTAGGAGCAAAAAAATGTAATAAATTTTCTATCAAAGCAACTAAATCTGTTAAGATCATATAAAACACATAGGAAATTTTCTCATGAGTTTATAATATTATGTTGTTTATTCTACTCCATATCTCCATATTGTTATAGGTTCACCATTTCATAGATCCATCATTTTCATTGATTTGTCATAGATTCATCATTTCATTGTAAATTTACTTATTATATTCAACAAATGCTTATGTTCGTTATCTTAAATTTCTCTTACATGCTTAAAACTACACGAGTTTGGAAATTGAGTAGTTAAATGACTGAAATGAAATGTTTCAGTTACTTCGGAATAACCCCTCTTTTACGGTCACTTCCTATTTTATGGCCAAATTTTTCTGTCCGGTTTCACTGTATATTATACTAATGCATTCTGTTAAAATAAAAATACTACAAGCTAAGAAAATTTTTTTATCTCGGTCTAAATTTTTGAACGCCAAATAGCATTCATTCATTCATTCATTCATATAAATAATGTATATAAATAAAATAATATGCCAATATAATGGAATGATTAAAATTTCGTTGTAGAAGGACTTTTTCCTTACGGAACTATGGAAACATAACGTCCACATTTTAATAATTTGTAAATTTATTCTAGCTGCAGATGAAGTGTAGCTATTAAGCCGCTATAAAATGAATCCATAGAGCCATTATAAAGTTCAGCTATAAATCCTCTAAACATTGCAACTATAAAGTCACTGTAAAATAAAACTACAAAGCCTCTATATAATGTAGAGCATGGAGTCAAACAATAGTATAATATATTTCTGTGACATATTCTACCATAATTTTTCAACTGCTTGGTTAGTACCTTTACGGCTGCAATTGCCTTCTCACCAAGCGCGAAGAAGTGCTCGATGAACAGTAATTTTTGGGAACTCTCTATCGATGAGAAGGTATGAACACTACAAAGTCATTATTGGGGGAGCCGTGCAATGTGCAAAATGGTATTATCTTACTGGTAAAGATGTTCTTGAAATTGTCACAGAATTGACAAGGCAATTAGCATGTTTTCAACTTATGTGCCTGTCGTCAAAATATTTTGTAGTACCGCTGGAGGAAATCTTCTTTCATATAGAATGAATTCCCAGACTGGTTTTCGAAGTGCAACGGCCGTGTACCGTTTGAAAATTGCAGTGAGATTAGAGTGATCAGAAAACATTCTCCGGAAACAACAATCGGATGATTGCACTTAGATAGAAGCGTGATTCAATACTGAACACAATGTGAATCCAGCTGGATATAATTCAGGATTGTAACGGCCTGGAGATACTAGTATATTTGTAAAGTCAGAATCAAAACAACTGGCTTTTCGCTTGGTAAGCATAGACTTGCCCAGAACTTGCTTGATGAACTCTGGCTACGGTGAGGAAAACGGTCGAGTTCTTGCGGTGCAAGGTCTGGAGTTGGAGACTTAAGTTATTCGCTAAATTCTGGTTGCAGAATCATTGCTGGAGTAGTAACTGCTTAGTGAAAGCAGTGTGATTAATGTTACCAGTCTGCGGATTAAAGAAGCGTGTTCGACAATTGTAGAACCTTGTGTCATAATGGATGTAGATCCGTTTATATCGGAATGAAGAGACTGGCTCAACGAATTGCCAAAAAGGCCGATATTGTTTTTGTCATCATTTTAGTTAAGGCTAACCGGTGTGAAAATGTACTTAATAATTTATTTAACGTAGACTTTAGTTAGCCAGTTAGGACATTTCGGGACTTGTTAATAAGGAACGAGAGTAACTTGAGAGAAACCGTCAGTTATAAAGAACTAGTTTATTGGTTTAATAGGACTTGTTGGTTAAATCCGGTATTTAATCCAAGTGCTTAGAAGGACCTGTGTAGAAGAGCCCGAGACGTCAGCTGCTGGATACCAAGTGCAGGTTATTGTTATGGTCTAATATTGCTGTAATTAACCTAAATTGCTAGTTAGATATTACGCCATTTGTTTGGTTAATTTATTTAATATATTGTAGTAATACTACCCCGGCTTGGTCTTCACAACTGGATCGGTCCTTAAGCAGTTCTAGAGTTTGCAGTGTGATGTGATTTTGACGTATTGATATTACAGTTCTAGTACAAATATTCGCTCAACATGGTGGATAAAGTCTTGGCTTTGACGTTATTACTACAGTTCTGACTTCTTGAGCACAATAAATACCTGCTCACGATCTTGTATATTTTCGCCAACTTTGACCAACACCCAGTTACTCGGTTTCCCGATAGATAAATAAATTTGTTACGGCTAGTACACTTTTATATGTGAAGTTAAAAGTAAATCACTGTTAGGAGCATCTAACTCTAACATTAGCTGTTATAGGATTTCCAAATTCGACACTTCTCCAATCGCCCTGCGGTGGCGCAGTGTGGTAACGCGTTCTCCTATTGCGCGGCTAATCCGGGTTCGACTCCCAGCAGTGCAAAAAGAACGCTTACTCAGAGATCTCATAAAGATCGCACTGCTCACTGTAGTCCGGGGTTTGGTTCCCTAGGCCTTAAGAGGTTCGGATTCCTCGGAAAACAGTAGGTCCCGGCGCAGCATGACCACTGTAGTCTTTGAGCCGTAAAACCAAAAAACAAACAAACAAACAAACTTCTCCAAACGTTATTGCCCATGTTGTGCCGTTAGTTGTAGACGTCTTAAGAAAGGCCGAGAATGAATATCAGCATCCGCCAGTTGTCGTCAAAAGACAACCGGCAATATCACATGATCCCTAGAGTTAGATGGGCCTTTGAATAGATAAGTAACGCTAAGTAACGCGAGTAACGCTATTAATGCCGTTGTGGATACTCTACAGTTCACGCGATCCTTCTCAAACACTTTCTGACCTGAAACGCTGAAATGCTTCGTGAAGGATACATATAAGCTTTTGGATCCACTGGTGTCAGCATCATCTGGCTATCGAATCGTTACGGCCAATTTGGCGGCTGATATGTTTCAATAAGTGACTGGAATCTCCTAAATTTACACTGTGATCTCACCAAAACTCGAGCAGTTGCTCGCAAAGCAAATATACAAGGATTTTCAAAGAATATTCCTTGTATGCGTTGCAAATGCTCTCTTCTGATGTACAGTGGACAAGTCCTGTAAACTCATTGTGTCAACATTTTAAGAATTTACTTACCTTCACGAATAGTATATGGATGCCATGTTTCGCAAATTTCGTTTCCATTTGATGAATGCGTCGAAGTTTATGCTAAGTATAATAAAAACACAGATCATAAATGGAATATTGAAAACAAGCGAAACCGACTATCCAAGGTAGAAAGGAAGTCGACTAGGAAACTCGTGTCCCCATCATGCTATGGTTTATGCTTAGCTGGTACAGGAGCACTTAGTTACTTCGCTGTTAAGTTTATCCAAGAAGGTAATCATATAACTTGCCACGTGGTCAGACAATACATTTAGATGGGCTGGCTGGCGTATAACAAATTTAGTAGCACCTCATTAGGCTATATATGTATTCTTAACGTTGAACATTCTCTTGCTGAGGTTATTTAAAACAAAGGTTGTTTTTTTCGCCAGGTTTTAATAAAGGTAAAAGGCTATTTTTTTATTCAACAGTAGATACACCACGTTTCAGTTTGACTAATGGCTTTTGTACTGTTACCACTTGGGATACGAACGAACGCAAAATTTTTAAGCAAAAAATTTTGCGTTCGTTCGTTGAAATATTATTCGCCATGTCATTTTCCGAATTTAGAAACAAATATTGTATATAATTTTTTTACGTATTTGGAAACAGTGTGTATTTTTGTTTTCGGGTTTCTAAAATAATATATATATATGTGTGTGTGTGTGTGTGTGTGTGTGTGTGTGAGTCTTCCGTTTACCATTGATGTATTCAGAATAATCGCTTCACCCAAACGGCATAATGGTTTCTCTAACGTTATAATTAAAATAATTTATTCATTAGCATATTAATGAATTGGACGAAACTTCTAAAGCCTTAATAAAATATTTCATTTAAATCCTATATCAGAGTTGAAAGCTAACACTATACGTGGAAACAACACTATGCGTGGTGGAACTGTAATTCATGGAGCATTTGGTCAAGGATTAGAAAATGTTAATTGTAAGAATTGCATATCGTATTTCGGCTACCATTGTCCAATGATAGCATATTTTAAGGTCTTCAAAATATGAATACTTCAGCGTTATTGAATACATTTTCAACGTTCTGTAATATTTAGAATATTGAAGGGTTTTTAATCCTACCTAATTTCTATTAATGAATAATCAAAATTTATTTTTAAAATTTAGTTTCCATTGCAAAATAGAAGGATAATCATTATATGTGAAATTATTTAAATAAATAATTTTAATATAATTAAATTCGCGAACCTCTGTTTCGAGAGTTATGTCCGCCCCTTTTGAGTTAGGCTTGCAAGTAAACTTTGTTTCTTGTAAATTTACTGTGTGATGTTTTGTGTCGCGTACAGTGGCGGCATCGTGGATTCAAGAACGGATTAAGCGGCGAGCCCCTCCTCCACCCCCCAAAGAAACACGAAAAGTGGCCAATAAATTTCCGTTTTCTAGCAAAATAATTGTATTTATTATGATATATATATATATATATTTATATATATATATATATAGGTTTGAAAACCATTAAATATTTTACAAAATGTACTCAGAACAAATTAAACAATAGTACTTTTATAGTACTAAGTATTTAAATCCCATCTCAATACCATTAACCAATGCCCAATATGTACCCATTTTAAATGATGCAAATGGAGTAGTTATAAAACACAGCATTTATAACACTCCATTTAATATATAAATGAAGAATCAATAAATTTAGACAGATCATAGTTGGTCTGAATAAGAAAGAAGAATTGGACCTGCAATGTACAAATCTTGATAGGCGTTATGAGCCAATAATCATGGGTTAAAGAGTGTTTTAAGAATCCAACATTCCCCATTCAATGCAGACATTATACAGGAAGACCTGTTTGTTTATAACCATCCATGTGGCAGAGATTTAAACACATTTTTTGTTTGAAAGAGACAAAAAATAGAAAGAAATAGAAAGTCCTGTATACATCTCACATCAAAGTAACACTGTTGAATAACTTACAAGTAGTAATTCAACAAACTCAGTTCAAGTAATACCACAAATGTAAAAAAAATATAGATGAATTTATTCAGTGTCAGAATTTGTTTTTACTTTTAAACATTTTTAGCTAAGTTTTTGCAAACATATTTTATTAATAATAAAATAGGAAGTGGTTTAAGTACCTTGTAATAGCAGTAATGTAGAAATTAAATTCAAACTCGTAACTAAAAAGATAGCACATGATCAGTTGAAGGCAGTTTTGAAAGTGTTGCCACATCTTATAAATTAAGCAATACCAGTTATCCAAAAGAAATAAACAGGTGCTTCCGTCTATATTTGAGAACTGCGATTAGATGTATTTAATTGCAATGATTATTCTTTATAAGAAACATTTAAGATTTCTTTCTAGCGATGAAATTTGCAAATGTCCTATTTATATAGTTCATTGGAAAACCATTTAAAACCAAACATTTTTTAAAAGATCTTAAGCCTTCAGAAATGGCTTCAACTCTATTTGAAAGCACTTTCTGTCTGGAGAGTTCACCTAAAATCAAATTTTTTATAACATGTTTTCTGAGACATGTGTCATATTGCAAGTACTGAACAAAAGCAAATAAAAATTGTTTTCTTTTATCGCATATTTGAAAGACAAATCTATTATTTTCATTGATAGTAATAAGTAGCTCTGAAAAGTGAACTCGAATTCTAGATACAGAGGTATCTTTCAGTGTTAATCCTGAGGGATAAAAATCAAGGTCCAATTGATGCTCCATACCATAGCCTATATAGATTATATCATCTATATATCTGCCAAAAAATAAATCCGTTCTTGGTGAAGACAAACTTTCATATTTATGTATACACATAAATATGAATATATATGCTTACCCAGTCTTTATTTTTTGAATATAAGTTCGATTCTTTTAGACTTGCAAACTTGTCGATGATGTGAAAAAATGGTTGAGTTTCTATTAACTCTTTTAGTAGTTCCTTTTCAATTGAAATTTTTAACAAGTTTCTAAGTCTGTCTTCTAACATCGTATTACGTAGACTGATTTTGATTCTGTTTAAGCAAGAAAAACTCCGTTCTACGGAAACACTAGTGGACGGAATAGTCACTATTAAGCAAAAAAGTTTATAAGCTTCTTTAAAAATGTATCTGTTTTCTGTTAAAATTTCCATGAATGTTTGTAATTTCATATCTCTATACTGCTTATCCAGATATATGTGTTTTAATTCATTTTTCAATCTTTGGAAGTCAGTAAATATATTGGGGTAGTACACATTTAAATTATTTATTGTTTTTGTAAGAAATTTATTGGAATACTCCGCAAATTTTGAAGTATCCCTTAATGTAATAAAATGAAGCTTTTCCATATCTTGAAAATGCATGGTAAAATTCAATAAAATAAAATTTTATATTTTTCAAAAACTTGATCTCGTGTGAGCTTAAAATTTTTTTTGCCCCTCACTGTGTTCAGTCGGAACTGTTGTCTTCGAAGTCATCAATCAATTTCCATGAACGTATCCTCATTTCGTTTGCTGTTTAAGAGAATCTGCGTATTTTTAATTTGTGAGATGCAAAAATTAATGTCAAATGACTTATTTTGTAGTACATTGAAGAGAACATCCGTAAGTCCAAAATTATCGCTAAAAAACAACAACCAAAAGTGAAAATTCAAAGTCGTTAAATATATTTAAATAGCCGACACTCTGCCTAAGCGAAGTTTGATCGGAGGTTGGATCGTTCATAATCTCAGTAAATACTTCTTTTAAAGAATCACATTCTTTATTTATAACACTCAACATTTTAGAGTTATTCCTAAAAAAATAATAAAAACTTATAAAAAGTAAATAGTGATTTTGAGAAAAAGAGCGTTCAAGTTGGAACTTGGTAACAAGGTAACATGTAATAGTTATTTTTATTTTATACAATAGTGCAAGAAGTAATTGAAGAATTTTGATGCGGTTTGTTTTAAAACACTGCCAAAAATCGATATTATTTTTTAAACTAATAAATAAAAAATCGATTTTTTAAAGATTTAAAGGTCCTGTGTCTCCTTAAGAAACAAAAACACAACGAAATTACACTCTTCTACTGTTACCACTCAACGTGCCTCGAAATACTTCAGGGTAATTAAATAATTCTAACAGATATAACACTAAACTGTTTGTAGTTTGAATCAAAGTTTGATTCAATTCTTTGATTTAATTTTTTTTCTTTGACCAGTAACACATCCCCGCAGAAAATTTTTTACCTCTAGAAACCTCTGTGGTAATCAAAAATCTCAATTTTTATTTCTGATCAAGCCATACCTCTGTTTTGGTAATTTTTACCTTTTTTCCCATGCAAAACCTCTAGATTCAGAGGTAAAACCTCTGATCTGGCAATACTAGCTGACATGATGATGCGATAAAAATTTCTCTTCTGACAGTACTTGCTTTCGCCGTAAATATTCCATCGCCATGGTAACCATGTTCGCAAAACATTTCCGTTTTGAAGCGAAGCTCTGAATTTCTATTGTCGCTTCATTCGGCCCTTTTTCTCGGCGAGCAATATTTCGTTGGTGCGTTTAACGCGTTTAAAGCGCTGACTTAAAAACGTAGCCTTCTGTTCCTGAATGTAATTCCAATTATATTAAAGGAATTAAATTAAAAAAAAAAAAAAAATAGTGGGCTCAAAATAAAATTCTAAATTTTATTTTTCTAATCAAATTTTAAATTTGACAAAAAAATAAAAAGAATTTGGAATTTAAATTAAAAAAACTGTTCAACCGCCCAATTTCTTTAGGTGAAGTGCCGTTTCACTCGTCACCCGACGAACCGCCACCGGTCACCTATCATAATGTCCCCATATCAAAACAAATGACAATCATTTGTCTGTAGCTGCTTTAAAAACGCTGAGACACCGGATGTTTAAGAACAAAATAATGGTCACCCCACAAAAAAATTAAAGAAAAAGAAAAGATACAAACAGTCGAACCCGTCTTTAACAAAGAGCAAGGCGTCGGGAAGTTTCTTCGTTATAGCATTTATTCGATAAAACCATATACAGGTTTTCTGTTAACACCTGAAAAAAAGTATCTAGCAAGATTTTTTGGACAATTCTAAGCAAAAAATGTTAATACGAAAATGTTAAGAAGTCCCTATTTTTGGAGTTATTAAGGTTTGAAGTCTATCCAATCTCATACCGCTTTCATTTCTTAGCTCCTTTCATAATTCGATTGAAACGAATTGAAGGGATCTTGTTTTTGAAAAGACATGGAATAAATGTTTTTGAGCGTTTATTCGGTAATTTTACTTTGAAAGCCAACGCGTATGCGGAATTGGTTTTGGCCCACTCAATACGAGGAACGATTATATACCGCATCTTCTCTTGTACTGTCTAGGGAATAAGAAATGCGCATGCGCGTTTTCTACAAAAGTGAAATTACCGAATAAATGATTAAAAACATTTATTCTACGTCTTTTTAAAATCAAGATTTCTTCAAGATTCCTTTCAACCGAGTTATGAGAGTCGTTAGCAAATAGAAACGGCATGAGGTTGGATGGACCTCAAACCTTAATAATTCCAAAAATGTTTATTTCCAAGCATTTTCGCATCAATATGTTTCGTTTAGAATTTTGCAAGGAATCAAGCGATATACTTTTTTCCGGCACTTAATAGACACCCCGTATATAATACATTAAATCAAACTAACTTAAAATAACTTGCTCGTTTTTAATTTAAACTCGTTAAATCCGTGTTCTTTCTTAACGAATTCCCCTGCATATATATATATAATTAAGGTATCATTATAAATAATATATCTAAATATAAATAATTATTAAATGGAATGAAACTAATTTTCTCACCTTCAGTACTAAACATACCTGAATGTTTACTATATTTGGTTAAAATGAACGTAACGATTTTCGTAATATTGTAAACAGAACAGACGTTGTAACAGAAATTCACCCTTTATGAACTATATAACTTATATACCTAAATTTAATAGAACTGCAGAATTATTCCTGCCATTTACATTAAATTTAAGATCTTTAGGCGTGAAATAATTCACTATTAATTAAAATACTTTACTGTGGTAATTCCACTAATTCTGCGACACTTAGCCCCAGAATTAAACAGTTAATTTATATTTACTAGATGTTAAAGCACATCCTAGACAAATGACAAGAGTCCAATTAGGATTAAGTGTATTTAAAGGCGATGCAGAGCATTCCACAGAGGCGCAGTTTTGACACAATTTGCAAAAGTAGTGTGCAATTAAATTTCGAAAGTCCTCCTTCACTTCCCTTGAAAGCCAAATTAAGGAAATCAATTCAATACAATTTCGCTCCACAATAAAGATTTGTGTCAAGAGACTCGCCATATATTAAAAAGCCGAATTGGAGAAATAATTCTTTTAATCTTTCGCTCAGGACCAAAAATTAAATGCTGGGAAGAATTAATGAGTATTCCAGCCGTCAGGGTTGCATATTAATAATAATAATAATAATAATTATTTTAGAGGCAGCCAAAAATTGTACGCAAGTATAAAAATGATATAGCAGTTATTATGTGTATATCAGTTAGGTATTTCTTAATAATCGATTTGCGCAATTCAATCACATCGTTCTAAAACGGGTAGAAGTAAAAGAGAGCTTAAATTTGAAAGCCTTTTACCCTTTTTTCCCGAGTATCAGTCCCTGTATTATTAAGATAGGTAAGATTATGATGGCGAATAGCGGGGGATACGCAAAATTAAGGGAGAGTTCTTTGGAATGGTTTTGATCAGTTGCGGATTTAGCCTTCGACGGTAAATTATCTACAAATAGTTTGAAAACGCGAAGCTGAATCTTTTGGTTACCAATTAAATTATTAATCTTGAACTGCTATATTTAGAGGCGTAACTACGAATTGACAAATTAAGAGCTGCGATGAGCGCCGCCTTAAGAGACTCAAAAATCGCCAAATTCGTGAATACTTGTGAATTTGAAATAACTGCTGCTAGGGTCAAATGAAGAATTTGACTAAAGTGGCAAAATCTGCATTGTGCCTCTAGTTACATTTGGTAAGATCGGGGTTCAAAATATGCTAGAGCATAAAGGCGGCAAAATCGTAAAACCACCTCTGATTTCAATGACATTGTTTTTGTTTCGGATTCTATATTACAGATATTCTTCTTTTGGGAGACAGAAAAATGAAGTAATATATGTTATGGGAGCTTGATTTCTAATTTTCGAAACATCCTCGTTTAAAAGTTATGCTTCCATGCTGTCATCTTAATTTTATGGGTGTCCCATATGTAAACAAACCACAAAGATAAGAAAATACACATGTAGGCTCTGAATGGTATTATATCTCAAATCTAGGGTAATAATATCAAATTTTTAATTCTCTTGTATTCACATTTTCTTCAAAGTAGTTAGTATTAAATTTTCGTTTCTGATATAGCAACAAATAAACCTCGTGGTCAGGCCGTTCAAAAAATTTTATTTGTAAAACTAATTGTAATGGATAGACGACGTTTGAAGTTATAAAGCAGTTGATTACAATTCATCTACATAAGTGTGATAGTATAGTGCGCTTCTGCTATGCATTTACCTTCAAAAATTTCCAAGCATGTTTTAAAATAATAAGGTACTTTTTAGCTCATTGCTAATTGTCAAGCAGTATCAATTATTTTTGTAGCATTTTAGTATCTTGTACATTCACTAAAATGTTTGACAGCCTTGAGAAGAAGGTAATAATTTTTCTCAGCCCTCTCCTCCTAGAAGTACACATATGGGTCCCCATGTAAAATGATGTTTCTCAACAGTTATAAGGCCGCTGTCCGGCACCTTATCTTTTTACATGACTGGGGCCCGACCTCAACAAATTTATTCGTAAACTCCTTTCTAATGTTTTTAAGTTCGCATACGTATTAATTTATTATAAGTGTGACAATTTAATTATGGCATAATCGTAAAGATTATTATTACACTTTTCCTATTACTACACACTTTGCCTTCTACTTCCTTGATGATTGGTCACCGACATTTTGAAATTTTCAACGCAGATATTATTTCGCTCTGTTTTAAGAACAGAGGGTTTACTGCCCATCGTTATAATCAGCTTGTTGGCAGTTTGTATGACCTGTCATGACTAGTGGTATACGCTTTCTCGGATGCTTCTTTTGCATAGTTATCCCCACTAAGTTATTTTTCTTGCCTTAAATCTCTTTCGCTCTCTGGGATATTAAAAGATTCCAATATCTGAAAATTTCTAATCGTTCATGAATACTTCCATACTGGAAAATATACGGTTTCGTTTCTGGAATTTTCATCATAAATGTTATTTAAGCCTTCTGGCTCTGAGATTTTCGAAACTTTCGCGAATATTGTTCTCCTAAAAATGTTTCTAGTATAAAATACAGTTGTGCCTTGGTTAACGACGGTTCTGGATTATTATCATTAGCCAAAACCGTTGTTATCCAAGACTCGTTTCCCCAGAAGATGTAATTGGAAATTGGTTAATTTGTTCCAACTCGTCCCTACAACCATAATACATATTAAAAATGGAGATAAAATTATTTCAATTGTCCTAAAATTATGACAAATAACATTTATTACATTTTTCTACAGAAACAATGAACATTAATAAAACGAATTGCTCACGAGAAGCTAAACAGCTGTTAGTTCATGAAACAGGTCGGCCCTGGTTATATACACTGATTAGCAGCTTATAGATTCAACGATTATTATACAGATAAGATTTGATTTTGCCCTTTTGATGGCGATCAAACAGTGACACACACATCCGCCGATTTATTGTCCATATGAACCAATACATAAAAACTAAACACCCATATATGCATTTTCACCATTAAACTCATTTATAACCACACATTTTAAAATAAAGCACAGCAAACTACAAGAAAAGAAACAAATTGCGGAGAAACTTGTTGTATGGAGGATTTTGTGTGCTGCGAACAACCAGTCTACGGACTGAAGGACTATCAAGAAATGGAAAACGTAAACGGATGGCTGTGATGGGTCAAACACATCTAAGCTTTTACAGCTATGCTTCGTGGATGAGTGAGATCAGAAAATGTATTTATTTTGTTAGATCGGATATAAGTGTTCACATAATCGAGAGTCGTTTACCAAAGCCTGTGTCGTTATCCAAAAGATTTTTCCTCTTTAGCCCCTCGTCGTTAACCGAGGTGTCACTGCATTCATTCAGAAAAAATACTTGGGTAACTAAAACGAAAAATTCCAACAAAATCACTCGCGGCCCGGTATAATTGATGTCAGGGCTCAAGACCGGGCCGCGACTTGGAGGTTGAGAAATACTTGGGAGACTAAAATGACAAATTCCAGGAAAATCTCTCGCGATCCGTTATAATTGATGTCAGGGCCTAGTACCAAGCCGCAACTCGGCGGTTGAGAGACAATAGTATAAAGGTCCTACATCACTATCAGCCTCACCAAAATTTGATTATTGCTTTCACATTTTTATTTCGTTTTCCTAGATTATGTAATATATAGCGCTAAATCGATATTGTGTGCGTAAAGCGTTATATAAGTAGTAAAGCTCCTTGAGTTCATACCACAGTTGCGGAGTTATACAGTCCCGATCCCCTTCCCCCAATAATTTAGGATAAACTGTAATTTTACATGTAATATATATGTGCCAATAATATGTGCTGGTGATTCCCTCAATGAGTTCAAAAACTCTACATTTATACTTTCCCAGTTGGCCAATGGAAATGGTATCGACTATTTTGGTTTTAAATTTGGTAAGCACAATGTTATTCAAAAACGACATTGAATGATCTGTCTCACCACAGATAAGCCTTTACGTAGTATTTTGACAGGAATTAAACATCCTTCATTTTAAAATAAGGGCAAATTAAACCATTTATATGCCTCACATGCTCCATTTGATATTGTTTGTTAGTTACAGTGCCTAATTAAATAATAAAACATTCGTCAAGATAAAACCATTCAATAGACTAGAAAGAGAAATAGCAAAACATTAGCAAATAGTTTAAACATAACTTTTGAAAAATATATAAAACTCAAATAAAATCAGTTTATTCCAGCAACGAGATATACTACAAAACATTAGAAAAAAATAAATCTATATATACAGATAAATAAATTTTAAAGGAAATGTCAAAAAAAGAGAAAAAAAAAGTCAAGAAATACAAATAATGCAAGTATTTCATTAACAGGTCAAATATAATTTTATATAATTTTATTTTAAATTTCAAAATTGCTTGATTTAGTTGTGAAGAAACGTTACGATATTAAGGAGAATACATATAATGTTTTTCGCAATTACGATAAATCCGTATTTTATATTAAAACAATGTACGTTATAGCATACATACTCCTACATATTTCAATAATGATTGGACTTATAACATTGTATAGAGTAGGATACATTGAAAGAATAATACATGTACTAAAATATTGTGTTTCTATTATCATGATTATTTTGCATAATTAATAAAAATACATATTTCCTTTTCAAAAATTAGGTATGCTTCTGAAATACCAAGGTCCAGCTTTTATACACGAACCTCCTAATCATGTAATGTTTTATAACAACACTGGAGCGATTATACCATGTGTGGCATCTGGTACACCAAGACCGTTGGTGACATGGACAACTCAAGGAAACGAAACCGTTTCAGAAGTATCCGGTTTGAGGCATCTACGCCAAGATGGCGCACTAGTTTTCCCGCCATTTTCCACCGAGGACTACAGACAAGACATCCATTCTTCGACTTATAAGTGTATTGCATCTAATATCGTGGGGCTAATATCGAGTAGAGATGTTCATATCAGAGGAGGTGAGATTTTATCCTTTTCATAATTTAACTCCATACCCATTGGTTATTTAATTTACTTATCAGCGTTAATATTTTAGTTACTAAAATAGTTTATAAAATTAAACGGGAAATATATGCATAATAACGAAAGGAAGAAGTCTAAAAATGTTGCTATCAAGTACAGATTATATTGTAAAAAACTGTGTAGCCGACGAGTTCCATAAAACTTTTTTTCTATATGCATAAGCACGCGAGCATTTACAAAGTTCCGTACATATACAATTATACATGACGTTATAATAATGATGATAAATTAATTCGAACCTGATGCTATAGAAATAACGATGATTTTAATCCGACAAATTGTTGTATTAATAATGATATCTGTAATCAGACATGATGTTTCGCTAGTTGAAATAACAAGTACATAATCTATAAAGCGCATGTACATGCACAAAATAAGGTAGTATAAAGATATATTGCTACTGACATAAGGTTCAGAATCATGTATGAACAAATTATTCTCAAAGAACTGGGAATTATGAATGATATACTACACTGCAAATTATGCAGAGCTCGCGTGTGAAAAATGATTATAAATCGTGCGTTATCTTACATGAACAGTTGTATTAATTGGGAAAGAACAGAAAAGTCAGTAAATTAGGAGCTGCTATTATAGAAATTAATTTTATAAAGTTAGATTAGACCTTTTAAATAAATACATCAAATTTCTGAAGGTCTTTAAATGTCGCCCTTTTGATTCTAATCTTCAATGCTATCCAGACAATAGTGGTTTAAGAAAGGTGGCTCTGAGGTCTTAAACTCCTCGTTTTGTTATATATATATACAAACACACAAAATGATTTATCCTATAACATAATAATGGGAATATATTTGTTTCAATGCCAAATACAAACTGGGTATGTAAATCAATTACAAATTTGCTTCTAAATGGTACTTTCCATTGCACTTCACGTAAATATATATTGGCAGTATGCATACATGTATATATATATATATATATATATATATATATATCACATAATGTATAACTAATACCAAACAAAAGTATCTGTTATTGTTACTGGCAGCATATATCTACGAAACCAATGAAAAATACACCAAATTTTTCTAAGTTATCGAACTGGATAATACTGCTTATATTACATTGGCCACCGCCATTCTCATTATTATAGGATTATAGGAAATCGTCTCATTCGGAAAAGGAATCATAAGTTATAGCATTCGTGATAATATTTACATATATATATATATATATATCCATGCCTAAAAGGTGTTATTCTTATTGTCAAGTGTTTGAAAAATATATAAAAAGCATGTACTTGGATCGACAAAGGAATGATTTTGTGAAAATAATGTTAAATATTTAAAGTTATAGAGAAAATTGAAACAGCAACTAAGGCAATTACCATTACTTATTATGATGTATGTAGCTTACCTGTGGCAATAAGTTTGCGTGCAGTACGCGTAGTTGCCATAAACGGTAAGAAATAATGTGACAGAAACAAAAGTAGATCGATTCACGATTTTGTAAGGAAACCACTTTAGTGGAAAAAATATTCTATTTAAGCCGTAGTATTAACAAAATCAGAAAAAATACTGTAATAGGCATTTCGTTATGTACTACTCCTCCCAAGATTCGATGAGAATAAATTTACGCGCAGCCAGCTCTCGCGTGCAATCACCATTCCATAGTTTTCACCCTTTGGGGTATACCTGTCAACAACTTGCTTAGGCATCCAATTTATGTAGGCACGACAACAATCTCGTGGAATATTGGCCCACGCCTCTGGAAGAACTGTATTTATCTTATCTTTCGCTTGATGTTTGCGTTTTTGTATTTCATTCTTTAAGAAACGCCATAGGTTCTCGATTGAGTTGAAGTCTGGCAAATTTAGGACCCAGTCAAGGTGTTGGATCCGATTTGATAAAGCCACAAAGTGGTGGAACCTGCAAAATGCAGCTTGAAGTGACCTTAGTGAAAGATTATATCTTTTTACTTGCGTGGCATACACAGCAGGAAATGCTGTTGCCAAATTTCTTGGTTACATTGTGCACTAACAAGATCATTATACAGAACAAAATCAGCCATGACAGAATACTCAAAAGTCTGGCACACTTTCACAGTGCCAGAAAATTTGATTTCTTACTTCACGGAGTTTTTATTGAGTTCTTCAATCTGTTGCTGAATTAATTCCCATTCAATATTTCCGTACATGATTAGGAAGAACGACGATTCAGCAGACCAATTCTCCGCCGTCGTTGGGACTCAGTCTAGGATAGTTAGTGCCTGGCCCAAATTAACCGCTTCTTTCACTGAAATGGCATCAGCATAGATTTTCGCTTTCTTTTGTACGAATCGAAACTTGCATCATATAGCATATTGCTTAGAGTTTGTCGAGATACAAGTTAATCCATGAGTTCCGTATATAACTCTGAATCCTTTACGAACATAGAAGGTAGGTCATTCATTACAAAGCGACACAAACTTCAATCTTCTCAGTAATTGTTGGCGGTTTACAATTACTGTATCCAAGCACAATGGATTCGGTTTTCGGATAATGTCTGAGATATGTTCTAACGGTTCATATGATTCAGATATTATTCTTTAGAAGTCTGCCGTACACCTGTTCTATTACATTGTTTCTGAAAGATATTCTAACTTACCCGCAGTCCTAATCTCTGTTTTGCTAGTTTTCGAGTCTTTTGGGCAATATGAATCCTGGTCGCACCAGAATTTATATTGTCCTTTATTTTTGCATATTATTGACTATGTAAGACACAAAGAAGAAGAAAAATTGCATGTTTAGTTGAGCAACGTCTTCTGAGTGATGAATACGCAAAACTTTATTTTTATCAGGTTTTGGGAGCAGCAATATTTTAGGCGTATACTAAAATAGCTATTAAACACAGTTTTTGTACCGTTATTTCTTGTTAACTAGAGTTTAAGTAGAGTACTTTGCTTAGTAAAGAGGTTTTCTTTTACAAACGCGAAGGAATCTTTATTTACCTTTCTTCTTTTCTTTCTTACCATTTGTAAGAATAACGTATGGGGCAGGCGTAAACTTACTGTCAGGGGTAAGTGTCCTAAAAAAGGGAGGTGGCCCACATCCGCCATTTTGTTGCCATTTTATCACGTGATCCTGGTTGCAAATTGTATTTACCGGCAGCAGTTTAAAAAATTGCGCCATGTTTACATTCGTCGGACAATCCCGGATTGTTGATCATATTTATGCCAAAATAGCGATAACTGCGCCAATGCGGAAAATCTATATCGCCAATGTTAATGAAACCCGAATTGTACAACAAAATGACGACTGATGCGTCGTCCTAGAATTCTAGGGACTCTATCCCGGGGTGAGGTTCATACGTCCTTATAAATAATACTCATACGTCTGTTGTTGTCAGTTTGTTCTATTACTTCAGGGGTCTTCAACCCGCGGTCCGCCAGCTCATGAAAAAATACAAATTGTTTCACACAAAAATAACGTCCTGGCTCGACATCCGAAGTCTGAAATATATGTATTTTATTCTGTTGGTATTTTCATATTTCGTAATAAATATTTTAAAACACTATAGAACCAAAGTAACATGGGGTTAACCCCCTCCATTATGGGTTTACTTTAGTTTTCTAGCGTATATGGGGATTAGGTGTAGTTTTATTGATTTGCAGTGCGACTGTTATTTTAAAGAGAGTCATACCTGAAAAGTGAATTTTCTTATATTCTTAACCAATTTCTCTGAAAATTGCACCCAATATTAACAGCTATAAAAGAAAACTTTTCGAACAGTTTCAACCTTTATAACTTAATAGATTTTTTTAGTATATCTTTTTTACTTCTTTTTTAAGCGTCATATTTGAAAAGTTCCGCATGGTGTATTTTTAAGAGCAAAAAAAAGATGTATTTTTCCAAATTATCATTAAAGCCATACTTATAAATGTTATTGAGCAATAACACTCTGTTTTTAATAGTTTTGGTTTAAAAAATAAAAACTTATCTGCTATTTATAAATTGCCATTTTTGTTCATTCGATTACCATGAACGCCTCCAAAAAGTATCTAAGATACCATTCCTCATTAAAACTGCAAGTAACTTTTATTCATTATTACTGAGTGAATACGTGCAGGAAAGATTAAAATTATTCGCTGAAGATTGCACCCAAGGAATGTTTTGCGTAATGCAAAATTTCTCAAAAATTAGTTTTGAGAAAAACGAAATTAAAGTTAATCATTTACACATCTAAATCTGTGACACGACTACACTTCAAAACATTTTTCAGTATGGTGACCTCACCGCGTCGAAATAACAAAACCGTCCTCTAAAAGATGAAGATTTGCTTCATTTTTCAGCTTGTGAATAAGAAAATTGACATTTTCCCTCTAAATTTATTACTCTTTCAGGTATAACTTCCTATAAATAATTCAACTTAGGACTCGTCAAATTCTATTCTAAATATGTCGATAAAAACATCTTTCCCACTATCTAAAGGAGTGCTCTGAAGATGTTACTGTTCTGAGCCACTTATATCTGCGCATAGGCTGACGTAGAGAGTTTATAAAGGTGGGGTTAAAGAGCTACAACTCCATATGTTCATATGTATGTACACAAAATTTTGTTGCAGTGGGAATCAGAACCTCTATCACCCACCTCCTGCATATGCCAATGTGTCTGTAAACAACTGTTTTCAAAAATGAAGTTGATAAAATGAAAAGTTAAGACCAGAATAATTGACGCCTACCTTGGAAACACTCCTAGGGTGCAATATTAAAAATAAAACTTAATATTGACAGGACTGTTAAAAATAAGCAGTGCCTAAAATCTCGCTAAAAGGTTTGATTTCGCTTTCCATATCAATAACTAAAAGTATTGTAAATGTTTTTTGCTTCCATACTTGTTTTTATATTGTAATATACAGTAAAACATGCCTAAGGCAGAAACTCACGGGACCGGAAAAAATTCCGTAGTATGCAGGTTTCCGTCTTATGGAGGTTACATGCAAAATAAATACATAGTTAAATTCAGTGGTAAGAGATGACTGCATATGCTAATTGTTTTTCTTTGTCTCATCTTGAGAACTTTAAGACTATATTTTCCTTTTGATAAAAATATTTATTTTATCACTGCATTTTATTTTTATTAATTTTAATTTTTGCACTATTTTGTGGGTTTAGTAGTTACGATCAATATGGTGCAAAATTTCATTCTAACTGTACATGCCTATTCCATACAAAAAGTCTATTATGTAAGCTTAAATTGTAACGATAAAGTACCCCCCTTGTAAAGATGATAATTCCCTTGTATAAAGATAATCTCCCTTGCGGTGGGTTTATCCATGAATTGATAAAGTCGATATGAGTGACTTTTCGTTCTGGTTAATAATGAACGTTTTTATTTAAGAAGTGGGTGGCACTGGCATACGCAAGGGGGTCGATTATGATTGTAACCCCCATTGCGATGAAATTGTATATAGTATACATGTAAATACAATGGAGTTGTAGCTCTGTAACCCCCCATTGTAAGCCTGTAACCCTCTCCTTATGAACTTTCTGGGTATACCTATGGTGGGCGGATGGTGTGCAAAATGGTAGTCGGACAATCATAGGCGTAGGCAGAAAGTTCATAAGGGGCGCTTATAAGCTTAATGGTAACAGAGCTTTAACTCATATACATGTTCTTATGTTAAATATACAAAATTTTATTGCGATTCAGGAGTGGTTTTGGGGGTTACAACCCCCAAAACCGCCCCCTGGCTACGCCTATGCTAACAAGGAAATTTTGGATCTGAAAATGACTTTCTTTCGTCATCCCCCACTTTGCTATTTGCATTGTATTACAACCCCGTTTCCTTTTTCTGCTGAAAAAAAACTATTCTTCCTGCTAGCGATTTTCAGTTTTATGCAGGTTTTTCTTTCCTCTGTGACGGGACTAAATACTGCTTTCCGTTTCCGCGTTAGAGAGTTTCCGTAGCTAATATTAACTACCACTGACTTTTGAAGGGACCGCAAAAAAATTCCGTGTTGAGCAAGTTTCCGCTTTATGTAGGTTCCGCCTTAGACAGTTTTCACTGTATATATTTAGTCTCAGAGGCGAATCCAGAAAATATTTTTGGATGGGCACACAAAACTAATATAGACTTAAGGAAAAAATATCAATAAATGATGATCCAGTGGGGGAGATTGGGGGGTGCGCACCCCTCGAGCCGCCTCCGTTTAATCCTAATACTGCTGATACGGTAGTGCGGCCCACGGGCCTGCAAGAATAAGAAAAATTGGCACTTGGACTGAAAAATATTGAAGATCTCTGTATTACTTTAATTATATAACGTTCTTTTACCGAACCAAATATTAGCTTTTTATTTATATTTTAAACATTTAAAAACACGAATGACAATATCTTTATAGCAACTATGTATAGGTTGTGCGTAAACTTATTCTAAGGGTATTGTTTTTTTCGGGTTTGATCATAGCATTGTGAGTAGTCGGGCTTGGATTAATAATATGATAGGTGAATGCTCCACCATTACGCTACCTTAAGGAAGTGAACCCTTCATTTTCCAGATAATTTCAAACCTCATATCTTAGATGCCTTGCTGTTGCCCAGTGGTAAGGCATTCACCTAGTGTACGGTGATCACGGGTTCGACTCACAACTGTGTCAGAAAAAAAAAAAGAAACGCTTACCTACTTAGTGATCACTGCGGACCGGCTGTTAGTTCCCGGGCTTTCAGAAGTTCAGATTCCTCGAGAAATTAAAAGTTCGGGAACAGTATGACGCTTGTATACTTGCGCTTTAATACCCACAAAAGAACAAAAACTTCTTAATCGAGGGAATCAGCCCTCGGACTAAATTGAACAGTTAATTGATAGGAGCCGTTTTTTGGCGCCATTGAGATTTGACGTCGAAATAAAGCCATTCCAAGAGAAAACGTAACAACTGCGCCACCTCAGACATTTTAACCATATTTTCGAGTAATGCATCGTATAACTATTTATAATTATATGTAATTACATGAAATATTCGCGTTAGGCCAGGCGTATGGACCTCGCTAAAAGACGCATCTGCAGATTTTCCCGTCTGCGAAAATAATTAAATACTAAGTTAAGGCACTCGTCGTTTAAAGGGATTTTCGAAACACATTATAGCCAACATATGCATGGCGCTTATTTCTTTAATTAACAAAATTTATTTTTGAACTAAGCAATGAAGAATGTTTGTAAAAAATTAATGAAAGCAAAATAACGTTCTCGCTCGTATACCGCTTTAGGATATTTTTTTCTCCAGAAATGCGAATTTTATAGGCACCCATAAGGGATTTTTTTATATGCGTGCTGAATTTCGCAGATATGAATATATTAAAATGAGTCGTTATTAAAACTTAAATTTGCCAAAAGAAACAAGAGGATATTACATTTTCTACTTAAGATTTTTAAATTTTTTGAGTGAGAGAGATACTTTTTTCGTTTCTATAACGTTACTATAACTATTTCGTACTACATTGTCACAGTAGCGGTTAGTTATTTGTTCTTGATCAATTGTACTCGCAAAAAGCTGCTTCGCCAGAGGTGCGATATAAAATATTGATCCGTTTGAAAATTTTAATTTTTATTTGTTTCGGTTTTGGAGTAAAATTTAACCTCCTTGCCCTCCACTTACGTGCAAACTTTATCGTATAGTAAACCAAGTTTTTCGATGTTGCTGGATTATTAAATGTGTAGGAATTTATTTGACACCCGATATAAATAATAATAGTTTACGCTGCATAAGAATAAATGCTTTAGTTGGTTATGATAACATTTTTCGTATCATATCTCCTGGATTCTGTAGCAGGTAGCATTCGTCAGTGGGTAGAAAATGAAGTGATACTATGCGAGGCTGACATTTAAATATTTATCGAATTATTTTACCATTGGATCATGTGAAACAAATGGTTATTGAAAAAATGTTTGTAAAATATTTAAGGAAAACAGCTTAATGTGTGAAAGTATCTTTCTTACAATTAATACACCTTGATTAATAGTAATGTATTTTGATTGAAAATAATTAGAGCCCGGATTACGTGCAAATGAATATGTGTGCACATGCAAGTGCACGTTTTAGCTCCTTTCAAGGTTAGTACATATAAATATATAAAAACGGATACTTTTCAGAACACATGCATAGTTAAAGTGTTTCAATAATTTTAAGAATATTATTATTTTCTTTTCTAATTTTTTTTCACACAACGTTGTAGCTAAACTTTTGTTTTACTCCCATATGAGCAGGAAAAAAAATGGACATGCAAATGCACATATTTAATTATGTTCTGGGGCGTCATAAAATGTAGTCACATTGGTGTCTGAAAAGCCATTACCCTTAGCAGGCAGACGGAAGGGCTTGCTTCTGTGGCGCTAGGAAGGTAGTTAGCTTAAGGTCAGATTAAACACAACAAATATTCATATAGGGTAAAATTCCGCACCATTTCATATCAGTGATTGACATTACTGATAGTTTATTATAGATGGACTGTCAATTACAAACTAGCCGCAAAACTTTATAAATTCAATCCGTTATCCTCAGCAGATCTGGAAAAGACCTATTTGACCATAAAATGACAGTGATTAACAGAAGAACAAAGCCTGATTGTTCAGAATATTGTTAGTACCTAAGTGATGGGATATAATATAATAAAAATTATGCTGCATGGCAAATATTTCTACTAAGATAGTTATTTCTAAACGCAGTCTTTGGCTTTAAGGTGTAGAAAATTTGTTTTTCAAATAAGTTGATCATTGATTGATTGATTGTTTGGCTTTTTTATGGCGCAAGAGCATCTGGGCTATACTGCGCCAATTTTTTTCAAATAAGTAAGTAAAAATATTTAAATGACTATTTCTTTCATTTTGACTGAAAAAAATACAATTTTGTGTGCATATAAATGCATGTTTTTGAGATGTTTAGTGTATTTTTGCTCGTTTTTTAGTGCATACAGACTCTAATAATACATCTTGATTTAACCCTTGGACCACGAATTATTAAAACATACAGAGATTACCAGACTTGAAATTCTTTGCTCATTTTAGTTCATTCCCGGAGCAAAACAGCGACTTCAGCGATTATAAAAAAAAATGCTTGAAAGTTTTTGCATTTTAGATGAAGCAAGGATTATTATGGCTTCAGTTGATGAAAAAAATGGAAATTGTCTGGAAAATTTTATGTATTTTTCTCCAACCAAGCATATAATTATGAATTTGGGATAATTGAAACTATCAAAGTAGCGGCCTGCTGTAAATTCAATACTTTTGTGCCAATGAATATAAAAGGAGCTTTAGGTTTTGTTTGCAAACTGCAACAATTGAAATCTATAGTTCTGTTTAGCTCTTTAAAAATGACAACGAAATTTGAATATTTATGTAAGTTTTTCAACAATGTGGATTACGTTAACAATAGAACTTGAAAATATTTCAATCATAAACCAAAATCAAAACGATTAGGCAGACATATAACATTTTAGTAGGTTATATGGTGGTTAAAATGCTTGCAAAATGATTTGCAGTCCTCTTTTTATCTGAATTTTAAAACAAAATACGATTCAAAAGCATGTGTCAGTAATACATCATGAAGGCAAGTAAACTTTCCCTAATACGACGTCTAAATCTTTGATATCATCAATGTGGATATTGCTTTAAATGGAAGAATGGATATAGGATACCGCAGAAAGCTCCTAAAGCGGTGAGTTTTTACAATTACATACGAATAAGGTAATATTTTAAAATAAGTTAGTTTTATTTAAATGGCTTCTAATTTAAAGTTGACAACCAGAAGCGAACGTAATTACAAAGCTGTAAAATGCACCACAATATTGTTAATTCATACAGTTTCTGGTTACACACACACACACACACACACACACACACACACACACACACACACACACACACACACACACACACACTCTATATATATGGCCTGCAAAAGGGTTGCTGGTATCTAACTGGAAGGAGACCCACACGCTGAACGTATGTGACGATGTGTGGAACCGGCCAGGCCAGTAACCTAGTGTCCTACCCCGCCTTCAAGTGGTGCAGGCTGAGCTTTCTATTTATGTGGCAAATTAATATTTGCTACACGGATAGAAAGGCGGAAGGGGAGGGCTAATTCACCAACCCGTCTAGCCAGCGTGGTGAAATTATGGCTAATTCCTCCATTATGTTGACACACCAGAAACCATGGCCCCTAGTCTCCAGGTGCTGGAGTGCTCCTGATCAAGGCAGCGGTCAGTGTGGCATGAAAGCAGGGGGTGCTAAGAATCACTGGAATGGCCCAGGCTGCCGTTTGTTATTGACCTTGGCTACGTTTAATGGACGATCCCTTGCTTCTGAAGCAAAACTTCAGGAATTGGAAGAGGAACTAGACAAGATCAAATGGGACATTGTAGGACTCAGTGAAGTTAGAAGAAAAGGTGAAGAGTTGGTGGAACTTAAAAGTGGACATTTGTTTTATTATAGAGGAACGGAAACTGGAAGAACAAGTGGTGTTGGCTTCTTAATCAACAAAAGAATTAAAGACTACCTTCTTGAAGTCGAAAGCACGTCAGATCGAGCAGCGAGGCTCGTTGTTCAACTAACCCAGCGATACCAACTTCAGATAGTACAGGCATATGCACCAACATCAAGCCATACCGACGAGGAGGTTGAAGAATTCTATGAAGAAATCAAACAGCTACATACCAAGGGGAAACAACACATCAAGCTCATCATGGGAGATTTTAATGCAAGAATTGGACAACAGGAACAAGGAGAGACATCGGTTGGTAAATACGGATACGGGGAAAGGAATGAACGTGGCGATCAACTCATAGAATTTGCCGAAGCTGAAAATCTTAGCATCATGAATTCATTTTTTAAGAAGAAACTACAAAGAAAATGGACATGGAAACACCCCAATGGAGGAACCAGCGAAATTGACTATATACTGGCAAACAAGAAATCAATTATTGAAGATTGCAGCGTACTGAACAGATTTAATACTGGAAGTGATCATCGAATGGTGAGATGTAAAATGCACTTAAATACTAAACTAGAAAGGCAGAAGCTCATTAGGAAACAAGTATGTAAGAGGGTGGATTTAAAGAAATTAAAAGAAAATACCGAGGCATTCAAGTTGGAATTAAAAAATCGCTTTTCTGCACTGGAAGGACTTATTGAAGAAGTTGACATCTCAGAAGCAAATGAAAACATTGTTAAGACAATAATTGAAACTGCTGGGGAAATTGGTGGTGTAATATGTAAAAAGCAGAATAGCAAATTATCTGAGAAGACGAAACAACTCATGAAAAGGCGAAGACTTATGAAGGTGGACAATCAAAATACCAGTTGCAGGATCGAGTATGTAGAACTTTGCAAAACTTTGCGCAAAAACATGAAAGAAGATATAAGAAAATTCAATTGTGAGTTAGTAAGGAAGGCCATTGAAAGCAACAAGAGCCTTAGGGTTGTTAAAGGGAGTTTGTCTATTGGGAAGAAACACATCATTGCATTAAAAGGAGAGGATGGCACTGTAACAAGAAATAGGGAAGAAATACTTAGAAGAGTTGAAGAATTCTACAGAAAGCTGTATGAGGGAAACAGTGGATTAAACGAAGACTCTGAGATAGTCGAAGGAACAGCTCCTAAAATCTTAAAAGAAGAAGTAGCATTTGCAATAAAAAGTATGAAGAAAGGAAGATCCCCTGGCGATGATGGCATTACATTAGATATCTTAAAAGAAGCTGGAGAACATGTAGAAGACATACTCGCAAAATTCTTTACCAAATGCCTCAACAGTGGTAACATACCAAACCAATGGGATTCTGCAACAGTAATTCTTTTGCATAAAAAAGGTGATAAAGAGGATTTAAAAAATTACCGACCAATTAGCTTGTTACCTGCTATTTATAAAATCTTCACAAAAGTGCTAACACATCGCCTGCAGAAAAAATTAGATGCAGCTCAACCAAGAGAACAAGCTGGATTTCGAAGTGGATTCAGTACAGTGGACCATATTCAAGTATTAAGAGAATTAATTGAAAGAACACATGAATATGAACTTCCATTGTGTGTGGCATTTATTGACTATGAGAAGGCCTTTGACTCTATTAAAACATCAGCAGTCATCAACTCTTTAAGATCAACAGACATCGAGGATGTGTACATTGACATGGTGAAATGTGTGTATAAAAATGCAAGTGCAAAATTTCGGTTACATAAAGATACCAAAACTATCAAAATTGGTAAAGGTGTGAGGCAGGGAGATACCATTTCTCCAAAACTTTTTACTTCAGCTTTACAGATGATTTTTCAGCAGATAAATTGGAATAACAGGGGAATAAAAATAAATGGTGAATATTTAAATCATTTGCGGTTTGCTGATGACATTGTTATTTTTTCAACGAACCCATCAGAACTCCAAGACATGGTACAGGAGCTCTCAACTAGAAGTAAAGAAGTTGGACTCAAGATGAACCTACAAAAAACTAAGATCATGTTCAATAATTTCGTAGAGGAAACAAAAATACAAGTTGACAACATTGAGCTAGAAATTGCTGATTCATATATTTACCTTGGCCAGCTGATTTCAATGGATGGCAACATTATGAAAGAACTCAACAGACGTATTAAACTTGGCTGGAGTGCATTTGGAAGAAACAGTTTTATCCTGAAGGGGAAATTGCCTTTGTGTCTAAAAAGAAAGGTCTTCAACCAGTGTGTATTGCCAGTCCTCTCTTATGGATCAGAGACATGGAGTCTAACAGTTGGAGCAATACGAAAGTTACAGACAACGCAAAGGAGCATGGAGAGGTGCATGCTTGGAATAACTAGGAGAGATCGAAAAAGAAACACTTGGGTGAGAGAGCAAACTAGAGTAGAGGACATCATTGTTAAAGTAAAAGGGCTGAAATGGCGATGGGCTGGGCATATTGCAAGAAGAACTGATCAACGATGGACAACAGAAATTCTGAACTGGATTCCAAGAGACCACCGAAGACCTAGAAAACGTCCTCAAACTAGATGGGTGGATGAAATAAGAAAACAGGTTGGGGTGACGTGGAAGCGAATTGCTCAGGATAGACTTGTGTGGAAAGCATTTGGAGAGACCTTCATCCAGCAGTGGATAGATAATGGTTGAATATGATGATGATGATATATATATATATATTACTTTTAAAAATTTAATGTGATTTTAGGTTAATTTTAATTCATTGCTTTATTTTTATGTGATTTTCTGAGAAACATATCTACTGTATAGAAAGAGACCTGAATGTATGCATATGCACAAAATCATAATGAGTGATTATGACTCCCATCAACCCCCTGCATATGCCAGTGCTTAAATATGGATTAGTAAAAAAAAAAACCCCTATCACAACAGCCGTTTTTTCAGTACCAGCAGGATTCAAATCAGGATGTTGCACATGGTAAAAAAGACACATTACATTTATAGTACTGCATGGCAAATGAAATTAACAATTTAAATGACAGACAGTGGTAGTTCTACTACTGTCCACAGGCTATTTAAAATTTCTTAGGTTTTTATCCCCTCCCCCAATTGAAAAATATTTTAATGAGATTGTATAATACATTCACATGAGTATTTCATTTCTGAAGTAAAATGGAAATAAAACAAGATAAAAAACTAAGTCATCTAATAAGCATATTAAATATCAAGACGTATATAATTTTCCCTAACTTGGGGCCTGCATGTCTCTATTTTAATAAAACCATATATATTTAAAAATAATCATCTTAACATTGAAAAATAATGCTTTATTTTGGTAGGGGTGGGGGGAATTTCTCCTAAACTTTACGTTATGAAAATTTTGTGAACTAAATTCTTATTACACATAGAATTTTCGCAGAAACCTCCTCCACCAGGTGGAGGAATCATCGCCATAATCTCGTGACAGAATAAATTAGATCTCTGAATCCCAGCAAATGCATAACATAAATATACAGGATCTGGAAATGTGCATAAAACACATACAGAATTTAAATATATATATATAAATAACTTGGGAATTAAACATGAGATTGCATGACAGGCTAGTCGTCTTCATGTATTATGTGCTTTTCACAGAATCGCACTGGAAATATTGGTTTTTGTTTTATAAAACATGCAAAAGCTAATTTAATGTCCGATGACTATCTGAGAGAACTTAACATCTCTAAACGAAGATACATTTATCGTAACTCAAACATAGCCTAGAAAGTTTCAAAAATAATTATTGTACAAATAATAGTACTAAACCTGAAGAATCCACTTCCTCTGAAAGCTCAGATCCACTGAAGTCCTCGTCATCTTCACTGCTTTCTTCCTCTTCATCCTCAGTTCCGCTTGGCTGGTATTGATCGTCTTCCTCATCTTCATCATCTTCGTCATCCTCACCCTCACTCTGTGGATCAAGGAATGACCACCCACCACTATCAAAGAAACCTTCTGGATCGTCGGTGATCGTTTTCATGATCTTGGTCCAATTTAAGCTCTGGATACCTTCTGCATAGCGAATGTCGCACGAACTGGGAGGAAAAAATGCATAAGTTGTCAAAAGAAAAGAAATACTGTACCCAGTTTTTTTGGTGCAGCAGTTTTTCGGACAAGGGGCATGCACAATTCATGTTAAGCTCTTCTGAGTCTCTAATATCCCCTGAATTGTTTTCTGACTTCCGCTAAAATGTTTTATCTCTATTAAGTTTTGTGATTCTTTATACAGTGGAACAGCAGCAGTCTTTAAACAGCATGTGTGGGCTGTCTTGGTCCTCGGGTGTGTAATCTCCTCCCTCATATGTCCGAAACCTCAAATTCACTCCCGCCCCCCTTTAAACACTCTCTTCACAAATATTTAATGGAATCTTAACAACTGAAATTATTTTTATTTCCATTAATCTTGATATCTTGCACCATTTTTACTTCCATTAAATCCTCTCTAATTATTGTTCAATATTTAATTTTCCATCATTCATCTTTTCATACCATAAACTATATTTTTTTATACAAAAAATATCATCTCCTTACTATAGGCAACACGGACTCCGTCAGACCTCTTAGTCTTTTCCCATTGTTGCCCAGGTAGACAATATGTAACAAGCTATGTAACTAGATTTATAATATTCCTACCTGAATAAAGTTATTGTTTCTCAATCACTCAAAATTCAAGGGATTTTATTTTGAGTTATACGGGTTCAAGGGGATTTCAAGGAGAATTAGAATCACTTTGGTTTAGAAACTACAAGTTATCAAGGTTCCTCTGTATATAATATATGGAAATGAATTGCTGAAACTAGACACACGGAGGGCACTTGGAGAAATTCGTATAGGAGTGGATAGTTAATTGTCGGATATGACAATGGTATATACAGGGTTTGTCCCAAAAGTTCCCGGAATGATTTTTTTTAAAATCATTTATTCAATATCAGTTTACAATCTTTTCAGAACTTTTCAAAGTATTCTCCCCCTGCTTCGATGCACCGTTGCCAACGCTTCACCCAATCATTGAAGGCGCCCTGGAAGTCGTCAACGGGAATCTCCTTCAGTGAGGTCGTCGCGGCTGCTTTTACCGCCTCCAGCGTCCCATGCCGAGTTCCTTTCAGGGTTCTTTTGATCCTTGGGAACAAAAAGAAATCCGCTGGTGCCAGATCGGGGCTGTACGGCGGCTGGGGCAGCGTTGCCACACCCATTTTGGCCAGCAACTCGGAGACAATGAGCGCGGTGTGGGTTGACGCGTTGTCATGGTGCAAGATCCAATTGTCGCGAATTTCGTTTCGGACGCGTCGAACCCTGTTGCGCAACCGTTTGAGCACTTCACAGTAAAACTCCTTGTTGACTGTTTGTCCTTGTGGCACGAATTCACTGTGAACTACACCTTTTCTGTCAAAAAACACAATGAGCATTGCCTTGATTCGCGATTTGCTCATCCTTGCTTTTTTCGGGCGAGGAGACTCCTTGGTGTGCCACTCGCTGCTCTGGCGCTTTGATTCGGGATCGTACTGAAAAATCCACGTCTCGTCCCCTGTGATCACTCTGTCCAAAAATTCTGGGTCCGTTTCGTAGCGTTCATGCAATTCCTGGCACTTCAACAAACGCTGCTCCTTCATCTCACTCGTCAGGACTTTTGGCACCATTTTCGAGCAGACTTTCCTCATTTGAAGATCCTCCGTTAAAATGCGATGAACGATTGTTTTGGGTATTCCACACTCCTCTGCAATCACCCGAACACTTAATCGTCGGTCATTGTCCAAAACTTGACGCACTTTTTGCACCGAGTCGTCCGTTTGTGATGTCGACGGGCGTCCAGAGCGGTCGTCGTCGTTGACGGACTCCCGACCTTCCCGGAACCGCTTGTGCCACATGAAAGTTTGGCTTTTTTTCATCGCCCCGTCACCGTAGGCTTTCCGAAGCATTTCGAGTGTCTCCGCCCCGTTTTTACCCAGTTTCACACAAAATTTGATTGCATAACGCTGCTCCAAAAACTGGTCCATTTTTTGATCGACGAGGGTGCAGTAGATACCTCTGCGCGGAGCGTGACCCTGCCTCAACAACTGCCCGCAGGCGACTGATACCGGTCTCGTTTCCAAGCTCAGATCCCCCACCAACTTCTCCGCCCCGTCAGCCAGCGTTGCCAACTACAAAAAATCATTCCGGGAACTTCTGGGACAAACCCTGTATGTATATGCATATTTTAAAAGTTTATAAGGAATTGAAGATATTTTCAAATTAGAAAAGTCATATTTAAATATATTCAATGTATAATTCAACATGGAATTATATTTTAACTCGTGAATTCATCCGTTACCTTTTATCTGGAGTTAAAAATTTCATGTATGAAAAATATATTATCCCCTCCTTTCCAGCTCATACCCCACAGTTTGAGCACCTCTGGTTTAGTGTATTTTACACACGACACAGTATTATTTGTATAGAGAATTAATTGACATGGAAAATTGTCTTGTTTTCCAAAGGTACTAAAGTACATGAATTTGTAAGTATTTTAAAATGAAAAATGGACGTTGTAAAAAAGATCAGTTTCTATTGATAGGCAAACTACAATTGCAAAAAGTAGGAGTAAAATTGATTAGTAAGTTTTCTAATAAACAATGAATATTTTTTAATTTGTAAAAATTATAATACAAAAAGTTTCTTTCTCGTGAAATATAAACAGTGTGGTGATAACTGTCTCAAAGCCACTGAATACTTCAAAAAGGTTTAAACCGCAGAAGTTAATAAACTCGCATTAGGGAGGGAAGGCAGTGGGTGGAGATGCACACACTTCTCCGCTTCTAAAAGTGAA
>QLNU02015003.1:95003650-95021542 GCA_006491805.2 Dysdera silvatica
TTTTTTAGCACACTGGAAATGAATTGTGAACTGCCAAGTATATGCAGCAGGTAGAGGACATGAAAGTAAACTATTTTTGTTTAGTCATTTTTTCCTAAAATTAGTCGTTTGGCCGCTACAGTATGTGCCCGATGGAAGACTACATAAATAATATTCCATTGCAGTAAACCATACCCCCCTCACCTAACGCCGGCCCTGACTAAAATATGTATTATGAATTATACATAGATTGTAATTAATTTATGTCAGTTTATATGTATTTCAATAATATTAAATAACTTCGACATTTTTATCGACACAGCTGAGATTTCTTTGACATTGTCAATATCGTTTGACCCCAGTTCGGAATAATACAGTATTAGATATTCACTTATCAGTAATTACAACACTTCAACACTTAAAAATTCTACGTTCAGCAGCAGAAGAAGCGTTCGGGCCAGCAACAGATTTTTCGAGCCCCTACGTGCTACTTTCCCTCTATATAGATATGCATGTAGGTCAAGTATCATCTAGGGGCGTTACTTCTCCTGCGTGCATATGTGTGTACAGGAGAAGTAGCACTTAGGGGGGCAATACCAAGTCGCCAAACAGAGACAGGCCGCCGTCCGTTGGCGTTAAATAATTTTGGAAATTCTTTAAATGGCGCATTTTGCCATATGTGGTAACCTTGAATGCGCTGGATGCGAACACTAAATTCACAGTAGCGGCCAAACGACTAATTTTAGGAAAAAGTGACTGAACAAAAATTGTTTATTTTCATGTCCTCTACCTGCTGCATACACTTAGCAGTTCACAATTCATTTCCAGTGTGCTAAAAAAGGCACTTTTATGCTTATTGCTGACTATGTGGTACACAGATCCGGATCAGAAAAGGGAATTCCGGATTTTTTGTCTCTGCTGTGTTATTAGGTGAATCACTTAAATTCTGTGTGGAAAAAATATTTTAATTGATGTAATTGGTTACGCAGCCGCGAGGTGGACGTATACACTAAATTCACTCTATTGAGAAACCGGTTCCGTTTCGGACATGCGTTCCATTGGCCGATACGTTTCATTTGTCCTCTACAACCCCTAGAAGTTTGGAAACGACCTTCTGGGACACCCTGTATATTGAGCTTTGTGGAATGTGATCATTGACTCAATTTATATCGTAATACCTAATCTATTGTTTGGAACCCAATTTCAGCTTGGCGTGTGTTAAGAAATGTAATCACATTCCTTTGATTAGTTGTAAATCAGTAGCTTTCCCCCAGGTTCTAGTAGATGTAGCTTTCCGGGACGTTCGTAAGATTAACGATCTGGAAACTTAGTGCTCGGATCTGATTGGTTCATTGTACAAATTATCTAATTGGTCGACGCTTCGACCAACTTCAAATGTATATAAACCCATATAAACATAATAAAGCTGAGTTCAACTTCAGTATTTGGTTTAGCTTCGTTTACTCACTGCTTTACTTTTGACATGGTAGCAAAGCGTGGTTTGTTTTATCGTCGGTTGTGAATATTGAACTCCACAATTTTATTGCTCAGGGTAGTTTTAATTGAGCAATAGCAACCAGAAGTGATTCCTACTGTGTTGTACCGTTCGACGGAACTAATTTTTCGTTAATGCGCCGGCCTGTCGAAGATGTGTTTTCGGAGAATGAATTAGACGCGTTTTTGGAAAGCGAAGCCGACACTACTATTGAAGCGGATGTGGTTAAAGCAGAAAAGGCATAGGCTTTACTGTTGACTTTATTGGATGATAAAGTCTTGATATCGCTTCAAGATGAAGATACTTCCTGTAAAATATGGAAGAAATTGCAATCAACTTACGAGACCAGAGGTGCGATTAGTCAGATTCTAATACGTAAACGTCTAGCAACTAAAAACAAAGCTTGCCATGAAAAATCAATGATACAACATATTGAAAAAGTAATTCGATTGTGAGACTTCACGACGCGAAGGTTAATCGGCGCAGAGGCCCTTTTGCATGACTTTAGAAAGGAAAACCGTCCAGCTAAATCCTTCGTGGATAATGAAGCGTTCTCAACAGCTCGTAAAGAATTTTTTTGTAATATTTGCAAAAGGAAAGGCCATACTTCTAATTTCTGTAAAAATAAAAATGCTTGTTACTATTGCGGAAAACCTGATCATTACAAACGTGATGGTAAATTCCTCAAAGCTCAAACAAATACTGTGGAAAACCAGGCGTCTTCGGCAACAAGCGGAGGTCCGGTAATATTAAATGTGCTTCGCAGTCCACAACACTTGATATGAAAGACCTTGGCAATATTTGTGGCAAGATATCTACTAGCAAAGAAATAATTTTGAAAGATGTACTTTTCGTGCCAAATCTTAGTGGATAATTAATTTCGGTGCAAAATATCGAAAGTGCAGGTTATGGTGTGATTTTTAAAAACGAAAAAGTGTTCATCGAAACGAGGATTAGCAGCGTACTTTTTGGTCATCGTGTGGATTCCGGACAATATGTAAGTGACATTATACCCAATTCGGAAATTGCTCTTTCCACAAGTAAAATGATTGCAATTTATAGCATCAAAGGCTTGGACATTCATCCAACCAAGCATTAAAGGAATTAAAACTTACTACATCCTCATCCTTTTGTGATGTGTGTGTTCGTGCAAAGCAAAGTGCAGCACCTATGGGGAAAGGGTCTGAGAAGGAAAGAAAGTAAGCCCATGGATATGATCCATACGGATGCTTGTGGAATAATAGTTCCTGAAACATATGCTGTTGAGCGAAATTTTTCTGACCATTATTGATGAATATTCACGTTCCACTGAAATTCGTTTGCTTAAACGAAAAAGTGATGCTGTAAGCAAACTTCAAATGTTCTTTAAATCTAATCCTTCAGTAGGTAAAATAAGGTGTGATGACGCGAAAGAATATGTAAGGGGTGAACTTTTCAAATGTGCATCTGATGCTAGAATTACTATAGATGCAGAATCCCCTTATACCCCGGCTTTAAATGTAATAGCTGAGCGGGTGAGCAGGACACTCCTAGATGAAGGGCGAGCTATGATACTTCAGTTTAATTTGAATGTGATCATTGACTCCAATTTATATCGCTAATACCTAATCTATTGTTTGGGCCGATTTCAGCTTGGCGTGTGTTAAGAAATGTAATCACACTCCTTTGATTGGTTGTAAATCAGTAGCTTTCCCCCAGGTCCGAGTAGATGTAGCTTTTGTGGACGTTCGCAAGATTAGCGATCTAGAACCTTAGTGATCAGATCTGATTGGCTCATTGTACAAATTATCTAATTGGTTGATGCTACGACTAACTTCAAATATATATAAACCCATATAAACATAAGAAAGCTGAGTTCAACTTCCGTATTTGGTTTGGCTTCGTTTACTCACTGCTTTATCTTCAACAGCGTCTTTAAGTTTAGACTTGTAATTCTAGAACGCTTGAAATCGGTGTTCTCAACAATCTTATTTGTCTTTCGATAGTATCCCATAAATATTCAGCAGCGTTGAAATTGAGAAACTTTATGTAGATCACTCAAAATCTTTCATAATGGTGCTATTCTTTAAACTATTCCCGCATTTTAAATAGCTCCGACAGTATAGGATGCTTTAATCTTCAGAAAAATAATTGACACTTGGATAGAAGTAAAATATTGTAGAGTGTGACAGTCACCAAACAGTACTCTGAAATGTCATTCAGTCTTTTTTGAGAATGCGCATCAGCGAACCGAATCCATGCCTTTTAACTGTATATCATGACATACAACTATCATCACCGCTATGAATAGTTGATATTATATGTGACGAATACATATAACCATATGCTGCTAACGTAAAATAGCTTAGTTATTCCCAAAATATGGCATTGAACATGGTTTGTTGAAAAATATGTTCTTCTGTGGTCCAGCTAGCATGCTGTAATTTATCATTGATTATTTACGTTGATGGATTCTTGTCAACAGAATGTGTCCTATAAAGTATCTACTATTGTAGCCCATCCTTGCAAAAGTACACGCAATACTTAGTTGTGTTGGATGATCTTAAATGTTTCCACTTTATAATAGATGGCCAATTGTCTAACTGCGATGATTCTATTTTACTAGGCGATGTTTCATCTGTCCTCATACGAAATCAGGTTTTTACTGTATTTTAATGTTGTCACCTTTCTGTGATATACGAGTATACACTTAAGTGCCAAAATCATGGGATAGCAGCGTGCAAATTTACAAGTGGCACTTGCATCGCGTTAAAGGAGTATACAAAGTGGGATACTTGCCCGTGTTTTCTGTTGGAATCTTTTGTAAATTGTTGAATAACGTAATAATGACTACTTCACGAGAATTAACTGAGCTTGAAAATGAAATGTTTGTTGCCGATCGACGCATGGATCATGTCATTTCAGATGTTGTTGTAAACTCTAAGAGTCTTCACTACCAGTGACGTAGCACGGGAGGGCCACAGTGATGAAATCCCCATGCGCAATATCCTTAGGGGCTCAAAATTTTAATATTGCGCTTGTGGAAGGGAATGCTAACGTTTTAGAGGACGCAATACTTAAGGTGTTCCGAGGGCTGGAAACCCATGTCACTCCGCTGCTCACTCCACTGTGATAGGAGTTGGATACGTGACGTTCGCCACACGTCGAAAAAAGACTGCACTATCATATTGCAACACAAAATTTTGTCTCTCCAAACGGGATTCTGTAACTATCCTTCAGTCCATCCTATGATTTCAGCAAGTTAAGATGTGTATTCCTGTTTCATCCATCATCGTAGCAATATAATACCAATCACATTAAATGTACAAAAAAAAATTATATTAATTAAATAATATTTTGCGTACCATGTAGTCAACAGCGAGTGTGTAATTAAACAAAAAACTTAAAGGAATAATTATACTTGCATTAAACGAGACAAGTTGTATTAAGGTAAGCGTTTTTAATACTACCTTACCCGGTCATTGGATTGTATAAACTCACATTAAACAATCCTATAGAACACCAACATCAAGGGTGTATTCTTCGTGGAAGGCATTACCTCTCACAATAGACAGAGTAGTAGCCATCCACGTCTGCTCAATTATCGAGATCAGCGATGTCTGAGCAGAAGTGTTCGTGTGAACAGACGCACGACACGGCGCAAAATGACTGCCACATTCAATGAAGGGGACACTACAGGCATGTCTTGGAAGTTCGTGCAGTGAAATTTGACGTTATTGGAATATGGCAGCAGAAGACCAACTTGAGTGTCTTTACTCAAAGCTGATCATTGTCATCAGTGGCTTTCCTGTTCTCTGTATCGTAGGCGTTGGACACTAGATGACTGAAAAAAAAAGGCAGCGTGGTTCGATAAGTCGGGTTTCCTATTGCTACGAGATGATAGTTGGGTTTGAATGTAGAGCAAACCATATGAGGATATGGATCAAACTTGTCAACAAAGCATTGTGAAGGCTGGTGATATTTCCATAATGGTGTGAGTGTTTTCTTGATATGGATTGAGTCCTGTGGTCAAAATGAACCCGTCATTGATAGGAAATCGCTATGTCGAACTACTTGGTGACTTTCAGCCTTTGACGGACTTTACCTACCCAAATAGCGACAAGATGTTACAGGATGATAATGTTGCCTTTCACCGGACCCATATTATTCGTGACTGGTTTGAGAAAAGCTCAGAACAGTTTCAGCCCATGGTTTGAACATGTAAATCGCCAGACATCACATCAGTGCAAAACAGCGGGGATATAATAAAAAAAGCCCATTGTGCACAAGATCCACTACCAATCACAATCATAATATTAGGGGAGACCGGGTCTAATTGATACACTTTTCGTATTTTGATTTTAAAATTTTTTGTTTTTAAAATCATGGGCTCAAGTAAAATTTCTTACTGTACTATGACTATTCCTTTATAAATTAATGGCTTTATTTTAACTATTGAAGTAATACTATGAGACAAAAAAAAAGTTTTAGAAAAAAATTCAAAGCGTATCAACTTAACCCAGCTTGAGTCAAGTTGATACGCAAGAGATATGATAATATTCATTTCTGTACAACATCAACAAAACATGTTTTATGTGTGACTAATCAGTCAGACTCTGAAGACAAACCTATATGTGATTGGCAATTTATACACGTGTAAGGAGGGCTGTCTTCTCCGCAATCTATGTGTGCCCACATTTTACAGAAAATGCATTGAATCCAGCCTTGTCCCGGTTTGGATGTAGAGTAAGTTTTTAAACACACCAAACAAAACAATAAATCTCTATCTTCGTCAGAATCCGATCTCCATACTCTTTTTGTTTTAGATTTCAATCTTTTTTTTTCTTTTCTATTTTTCTCCTTTCCTTTGCCTACTAGGTTTATTACTGTCATTTTCGTTTCACAGCCGAATAAGTTGAATAATTTCATTTGTTCTTTTTCCTTTTAACAGATTTCTTCCTCTCTCTTTCTCTTGTTTCATCTTCAATTCTTTTTTTAATGCAATTAATAATCCGATTGTTGATTCTTTTCTTTTTTCTTTTTATACCTTAGAAAAGTCATTTTATCTATAGAGAACGTGTCTCCCTTAAGAGACATCCTGTCGTTTTCAATTTCGGCATAAGGTCTGTCGAACATTTCAATGGGTATTTCTCCCTTGTTAGTTTTTTCTTGTAGTGACTCGGCATTTCTAGAGATAAAAAAACGAAACAAGTATCACAACTCTTGCGGGTTAAGTTGATACTCCGTATCAACCTGACCCAAAAGAACTTTATCAACTTGACACAAACGACGTCATTATACTAACCTCACAACTATAACCAACTGGTAACAGTTATAATTATTTCTTTCAACAGAAATTCTTACCTGTTAACCAAATAACACCATAGTAACTTTATTTGAAAAACAGTGCAGCTATGGGTTCCCCTGTAACACTTCAAAAAAGAAAGTACAAATTTACTTTCGATGGTTTAAAATTAGTTTTTACTCACAAAGCTAAAACAATCATATTCACGTCCTCCCGTACACGTGTACCAACTGAGCATTGAGCCCTCCTTCTTCCCCCTTTATCCCGCTCTTTTTCACCCGCACGTTACGAAAATATTACTTCTGTGTCAACTAGACTTGGTCTCCCGTATCGGCAACTGTCGAGAAAGCATGGTCGAATATCTCTCCTGATCACATCTGCCGCCTTGTTGCGTCCATTCCATGTGGAATTTCTGCCCTTCGTCGAACTTCAGGAAGTCCCACATACTTTAGAGAGATATCCATGATTTTTGGCACTTCAGTGTATATATATATACATTAAATCCGTATACCAAGATCCTTAACTTTTAAACGTGTATCGGTAATTTACGTAAGTAGTTGTTCTTGTATTCATTTTATCTTCACATTATAATAACACATCTCCTATTTTCACTTGTTCACCAAGCAAAATTTTAAATTTTTCTTTGTTTTCGACCGTGCATTATTCAGATTATAATTGTTTTTGTCAATAGCTTATTATCTGTTTGAGTATCATCAACATAAATGCATTAGAAAACACATGATTTCCATATGTTGCGCTAGGCACCTCTGCGTGCGTTTTTGTTTCATCATCAATCAGGAAACTTTATAAATATGTTATATATTTTATATGAAATCACATTTTTGTATCATGAAAATAGAAGAAGAAAATATGCTAGACATGCATGTATAGTTACGGTTTCAATATATATGTATGTATCTTTCAATTCCGGTAGGGAATAAGACCCAACCGAAATTTGTCTCGCTGCGGCGAAAAAAATTCAACGCATTTTCGCGTCGAAATTTTACTTTACCGGAAACTAAATTTCTTACACTGGGGAAGAAACTTGCTGAGCCATCATTTTATACGAAAATACGAAAAGAAATTCCCTTTTCGACCCATTTGCAGTCGGCTGTGGAACCATTAGGTAAGAATCTCGTAAGAACTGCAAAGGCTTTGAAGAAATATTTTTTCCTCTTTTCTCTCTACATTTATTTGCACGAGGGACTCTTTAAATCGAACATTAGCTTCGATCTCCTAACATATGTGATTACTCGGCTTCTGATAGCATGCTATACTAATGCATTTCTTTTTCTTTTCGGTCTTCCGGTCTATCAGAAGAAAAACTTTACACTGGGATTATAAAATGAATTTAGGGTTAACGAGCAAGGTTTAACAGCGAGTTTCTATTCACTTCATATTTTTTTCGCAGCTGTATAAAAAGATAAAACGCGGATGCAAAAACTTTGTTTACACGTAATGGAAGCTATAATTTATGCATGAATCCTTGAGCTGCTTTTAAATTTCCAAATATAAGCATATGTTCATTTAAGGTTTTCCAAACGTGGCTCAATTTTAGCTTCATTTTCTATTCAGAAGCTGTTAAAATATTTAGCACGTTTTCCTTTCATGTCTTTGGACATTGAATAAATTAGTAATCGCAATTACCTCGGATATGCAAAGCCTAAACCTTGGAGAAATTTTCTATGAGATCTTCGCTTTCACATGATTTGTAAGATATTATGTTCAAAAAATATTTTCACTTTTTGTAAGTTTATACCCAACACATTTTTAACACTAATCGGTGTTTTTTTAGCAACTTTGCTTTACTAAAAGGAAAAATCTACATTATTTGCTTTTTAAAAACTTTTCAAATTTGTACAATATTTTATGATGTACATTTGTATCATGTGATAATATACTACTAATTTTTAAGCGCAGGAAGGGAAGAATTTCTGATTCTAAAGCTTAATATTTCTCTGACAGATATTGCTGGAAGTTTATTAATAAGGTATTATAATTAGGTATTACTAATATTTCATATCTATATATCGCTATGCCAGATACGTTTAAAGAATCCCTTCTGTTCTGCATTCGGGCATCACTTTCATTTTGAGATTTACTTTGATATCTTATAAATTTCCCTCTACTTGATGAAATATTAGATTTCTATTATCCCCCTGAAGCTTAATTATTTATCGAACATGAAATGCTTTTAACGAAATATTGGATTTTAGGGTACTAATGGTGCATGCACTACTTCATCTATCGGTATCGAATGACGAAATTAAATTTTGAAGTAGTTGATGAGCTCAAACAACTTCCGTAAAAAGATTTTATCAAACTTCAATCAATACTCTCCAAAGAACACTATTCATCGCCGCCTGCTAAAAGTCTTCCTTGTTCGTAAGAAACACCTGCTCCGTTCCCAGAGAGTTGAAACACAATTTTCTGAGTTTACTGCCAGGGAATTTTCATTAAATTCTGTTTAAAACTTGATAGTTTATAAAATAACTTCTGTTAATTTTAGAATGGTTATTTGATTTGCTATATCTTGAGCCTAATGTGCTTTGATTAGCAGAAATAAGAGGTTTGATAATGCAGATTTCTCTTACATATCATTCCTCAACGCAATTTTTGACTTTTAGTTTTCTGTAATTAATTACTAATAGTTAAGATTTAATTAATTAATAAGCTTGCTTAGTGCAGATTTGTTATTATTGCAAAATTTATGGGTTAATATGAAACTGTTCTTTGATTAATAATACTTGGTGAGAAAAACAAAACGAATGAGGCTCCAACTACACTTGGGAAATTGTTATATAGTTATTTTTTCCAAGGCTGTGGTCACTAAGGTGTTGAGCATAGTTTTGCGTGATCTTTTCCCCCTATTAATGCTTGTTGCAGCGCTAAAAGGTCCGGCGTAACTGCCCCCAGTAACTTAATGATTGCAGAATTAAGGTGTAACTCACAGAAGGTTTGCCCTAATCTAGCCTAAAGCATGATTTCAATCTTTTTTGTTTCTACTCCTCCGTATAAAATGCTTTATGCGTTGGACCACAATTCATGCCTACTTTTAAATAAATTTATGCAATTTAATCCATTTGTAAGTATTCTGTTTAATATGGAAAATACGATTGTAAAACTAGCTAATTATTGGCTTTAAAAACATTAACTGGAAATGGTGAAACGCTAATATATTAATGGCGTTATTATCAAAGTAGAATATTGCACATCGTAGTCGAAGATATATTAATATTATATGGTGAATTATTACTAGCAAAGAAAAGAATGCTTCCTCAACGCTCGGTGCCATACGATCCCACAATCTCTTGATTTCCGGTCAAGTGCTTTACCATTAAACTACAGGCGTCGGACTTTCTTCCCTTTGCTAGAAAATATAAGGCGTTACCCTGGATACGTTTTCGATTGGCAGTGGGGCAGTGCGTGGTCTTTTTTTTTAGACCAAAACAACAAGACAAAAAAGCCAATCAAGTTCGTGTCCGACGGCGTTCGATAAACCATGCTTTTCTTTGCAAGCATATTACTTTATATTACCACACCATCGGCTATGATCAGAATTTTGCTAGTTTAATAAAGCTATCAATGCTAGTCTATAGATCTTAGCGTTCTATCGGACGTTTGGCTTCTTTGACATCATTTTGGTCTATAAAGCAATCCAAGCATTGCCCCAGTATTTGAGAACTTGTCTAGTGTAACGCCTCATATACTCTCTCTACGTGAAAAATGTCTGACTGCGGTAGATTAAGGGTAAAGCACTTGGCCGGAAATCCTGAGATTATGGGTTCGCTTCTCGCTGAGGTCTATTTTTTCCTTTGCGGGTAATTTTTATTCTTATTTTAATGGTGGTCTTTTTCTTAAGCAAGGATAAGTTTCTTTATTCAGTACCAAAGTATGTAACTATATCGCGTTTTCACTATGCCATAATTTGGGGTCATTTGATAATTGCAAATAATATTATTAATATAATCAATCGTTCACTTTATTACACGTTAACTATTGTTTCCGTTAAATTGTTTAAAGTGGGAAATATTTAGCCCCTTCCCGTATCTAGGCGTCAGTTTGAGAGATTTTATAGCAAACTTGCATGGTAGTATGTATTTTTTGTATATATTATGACACACAAGGTACGTAAATCAATTACTAGTTCGTACAGGTAATAAACGTCATTGAGAGGGTGGAACCTTAATGAGTGATTTTCCATAAGATTGTGCAAAATAATTTCCTATTGCGTACATAAGATCTGTATCAATCATGATTTTATAATTTTTAACTCAGAATTGTTATGTTCTCGATGACTGAAAAAATCGAACAAAATTCAATAAACATAATTTTCACACATATACACAATATATTATTTATTATTTTTTGCATAACATTCTTCAAATTTTATAATATTCTTCAATTCTGTTTCCGAAAGTCTGCAACTCAAATGATGTGCCTTGACTTTTTCTCGCATTTGTAATTCAGTTCCTTGAATAGCATGAAAAGTATAATCATTTTTATCATTGCTTTTATGTGCCAATTATGTCAGTTTCATTGGCTCATAATCAAAGTATCTCAAGTATGATGAGAATAATTTATATTCCTCCATCGTATTCTTATTTATGTCCACCATATTCAAATTAAAACAGTTTCATTAATATTCATTAATAGCTGACAAAAGTATTAATGGAGAAAATTAAATATGTATTTTTAATCAAAGCAAAGAAATATAGAATCGCAATTTGCGCCAAGAAATTTATTAAATACTCCATCTCAATTATGGTTTTATTGTAAAATTAGCAGATTACTTTGGAAAGTAACGTTTTATTTTACAATTTTGACTTTTTTTTATTACCATTTTCCAGAAATTCTTGTTTAAGTAAACATACTGCATACACTAAAATATGATAATGTTCTAGATCATGGTTTCTACCCAAAAGAAATTGTGTTTCCCCATTTGCTTTAAGAAATTGAATTCGTTATGTCTGCACATTTAAAAATCACTGTTGTTTAAACAAATTCTATAGCAGCAGAAAACTTTTAACACAATATACATGATTGCATATGACTATTCCATCGCGATCTACAGCAGCTCGAATTGAGTCTCCAGAGCAGTTTATGCCTCTTTCACTCTTAATTGGGTAAGGGAAATAATAGATCATTAGGATGAGCTTGATCTCGAACTAAATTCCTTTTTTCTCCTATACTTTGAAATCCCTAGTTTGAGCTGAATCGTGGGAGTCGAAAATTATTACATGCAATTAAATACCCCACGAAAAATTACAAAAACATCTCCCCGGTAGTTTTCTGTGTTGACCATTATTTGGCAATTGTGTTAGCCCTGAGAAGGGTAATGATGTCTTAAAAGGAAAACAACCTTAACTAAGATGCTTTGAAGAAATAACTAGTTGAAAATGTATGAAATGAAATTTGAGCGTGTCAATTATAGAGAGTGAGGAAGTGATTAGACAGCTTATCTTCCATTCCATTCGCATTATAAAAATTATAGCTATGTCTGCTGTTATTGCTATGTTGACAAGTCTGTTTATGAACACTTCCATTTCTCACTATCAGACAAGTAATTATAATATTTTAACACAAACATATTAGCCATTTCTTAAATAGACTTAAACTGAAAAGTATGTCCAAAGTCTCAACTGAAATATATTATTGTTTCGAATAAATTATTATTAGCATTATATATACTTTACATTTTAACATTTTAAACATATTATTACTTTCGCGTTTCATATATTTCACATTTAAGATGCTTTCTTAAAATGAGGAATCCATATACAATAATCCATTCAAAAATACAGTAAATATTATACAACTGTGACAAATAAGCAGTATGTCATTCGGGACCTTATCTGTGGTGATTCTATTTTAGTTTTCGGTGATACATTGTTATCCATTGAAGGACTTCAGTTACTCAATTTTTCCAATTTTTACAACATGATAAACTTAGATATTCTTCGTGAAGTTTTGAAGATATAGTTTTCTTATTTCTCGAAACTTACGTTTCCTTTTTTTTATATGAATGCCGTGTGCCATGACAAAACTGCTATCTCTCTGTGTTGACTCTTTCTTTCTTTCTATATTTATAAAAAAAAATGTTCCAGACCTTCTCAATTAATTAAATATTGTGCTTTTTATAGATCTTTAACCTCGTTTCTACTTTAAATATTAATCATAGATACAAAAAAACAGAAAGGAAAATTAAGTTGAGATTTGAAGATAAACAGTTTAACAGAACAAAATGAATATAGGAAGTTATGTTGTGTTAGCGTCTAAATATATGTAATTTTGTGGTTAACTACTTCAATTATTAATCTTAAGATGTATATTAACTCTTGAAAGTGTTTATTTCGTTTTGGAAAAACTAGAATATAAAAATATAAAACACTGAATTATAAAACGACTATTAACCAGAATAAAATGAAAATTTTGTATTACTAACAAGGAAATTTATCCTTACAATACATTTGAAATTTTATTACCGAATCCTTCGCCTAAAGGCCCGTTGGCATTTGTGCAATCATCTATTACAGCGGTTCTTCAACTGTAGGCCGCGGAACCCCCGGGGGTCCACGGAATTGTATCAGGGGTTCCGCGAGATCCTCCCAGTGCCCCACAAAAGTTCGGAAAAGTACTAAGAAAAGAGCATTTACTCTTTAATGCTAAGAATAAATTATGAGGGGACGAAAAATTCCTTCCTTAAATGGTGAAAATCAGTGATGAAACACTAGAAATAAATACATATGATGCAAATTCCGGGCTTTAAACTTTGAGTTAATTCTTGGGGGTCCGCGAGGACGTGTGATCACTGGAAAAAGGTCCGCAGTCCAAAGAATAAAGAATCACTGATCTATTATATTTTAATAGAATTTTATATCTGTCTCGTGTGGTCACTCATTCCTTCAATGTTAATCCAGTAAGTTTTTGACGTTTCTGGTTTTGGTAAATTTGGTATTTACTCCTGACATTATTTCTGGGGAACTTGAGTAAATAAGTAGATATTCCGACTGCCGTAACCAGTCATCCAAATCCAATATTGAATATATATATATATATGTAGCTTCTCCTCTTATTAATATCTTTTGTATTTCACAGATTTATTTAAAACGAAGCACTTTGCTTTGTTTAATTTGAGTGTTCAGTTTACTGACTTTTTCTCTGGCACCTTCCTTCCAACAGTACATTTCAACGGTCGGTATCAAACCTGAAAATTGCGGAGTTGTTTAGAAAGATGGCCACAGTTTTTCACAGAAAGGAGTGATCTGATTGGTGGTTAGGATGTAAGTAGTTGTGCTTCAAAATACTGGGACTAAAGAGCCTCGTTTTGCGGCCACCCTTTCCTATCAACTGTCTTTCCTAACTTTTCACTCTCTCTCTCTCTCTCACTCTCCCTTAAACATATTGTGAATATCAGTTATTTTGCAGTAACACCGTATTTTGTTAATTTATTTAAGAGGTCTCACGACCCTTAGAGCTTCAAAAATTCGATTTTGGGGGTTATTTTTTTACGAAAGAACGAATATCTCTGAACATTTTGGTATTAAATTTGTTAAGATATTTCAATTTTTTACGAAGCTACGAATTTCTATAAAAAAAAAAGTAAAAGCTGATAACGAGGCACTTAAAGACTAGGAAGGTACATCATTTGCTGCTGATGTGTTTTGAATAAAGGAAAACATTTTTAATTAAAAAAATCTATAATTTAAACTTTAAACGTGTTTTTCTCAAAACGAAATTTTGGGACTTGCGCGCAACATAAAGAAAGAACTACTTGTTCAATTAGTATAAAATTTTTCACAAATATTGTGTGGACACAACTGCATATTCTGAACTAAAAATAAGAACATCTGAGTAATATTTATGAAAAACAATTTTTTTTATGTGAAAAAATTATGGTAAGTTCAAATTGCGACAAACATTTTCGATTAAAAAATATTTCTATTTAACATTTTTTAAAGATCCTAGAACAAAATAAATCTATAATGTATATATATAACTATTATTTTGTGTGTATAACTATTGTATATATGTAATATGTGTATATAACTATTGTATATATGTAATATGTGTATATAACTATTGTATATATGTAATATGTGTATATAACTATTGTATATATGTAATATGTGTATATAACTATTATTTTGCTATAGAAATTTATTAGTTTTGGCGAAAATAGTTTTTTTAATCATGCGCGCAAAACTTACATGAATTGAAAAAAGTGTAAATACTTAACATTAAAAAAATTTATTTTTTAAATAACCAATTTTGATATTATACATATATAGTAGTATATTTATAAAGCCAGAAATTCTTATAATATTAGAATAGAAATTCTTTATGCCAAAGTTAGTTGTAGGTGTTCTACAGAGGTTTGAATTTCTCTTCAAAATAGTTAATTTTTGCTTGCTTAACAGTCGTGGGACCCCTTAACCCTGGATAAATACAGTTCTGATAATAAACCATTATTTAGTATTTTACGTTTGCTCGGTATGGAGAAGGGCTATCGTGTTTTGAATAAATTTGCATGATATTTTTCACCACTTATGTTGAGCGTTCCTAACAAGAAGAAAAACAAGAAATAGTAAAATTGGTCAAGAGCATTCGGCCAACATTATAATTAATATTGCTTATTACTCTCCATATTCCCTTTAATTTTAAAAATTAAAACCCTGTAAATGCAGGCGCAAGCATTTGGAGTTCCCAAAGCTCAAGTCCAAACCAAAATTATGAGGTAGAACATTATTTTCAACGATCGAGTTTCCTGCATTTCACCCAAGCAAATTTGTACGCAGAAGCTCTAATATTAGTAGCATTTCAAAGCGTTTAGAGAACTCATCCTGGTTTCATCATCATCTTAATGATTAATTGCAACAAGTTTAAAACGCAAGTTTAAATGCAAGTTAACAAGTTAAAAAGCAAAAGATGGTTTTCGCATCATTTGATTTCGCAGCAACTAGTACCACGTTCCGCTCAGAAAGCAAATCGTTAAATTTAAATTTTTAAGCTGTTGATAGAAATAAAAAAAAAAAACTTTTCGGCTAAACAGAGTGAAATGATGATGAAGGAGATGTTCTACGATGCTTGTTGAAAACTGTTTTAATCGTCACTTTTAATCGTCATTTTCTGGACCATTTTGAGAAAAAAATTCAATTAATATATCATTTTAAAAATTGGATAAATATGTGCAACAGCTCGATCCAATATGATCTGAGGTCTTTGCCTTAATTGCCCTGCGGTGGTGCAGTGTGGTAACGTGTTCTCCTAGTGCGCGGCTAATCCGGGTTCGACTCCCAGCAGTGCAAAAAGAACGCTTACTCAGAGATCTCATAAAAGATCGCACTGCTCACTGTAGTCCGGGGTTTGGTTCCCCAGGCCTTAAGAGGTTCGGATTCCTCGGAAAACTGTAGGTCCCGGCGCAGCATGACCACTGTAGTCTTTGAGCCCAAAAAACAAACAAACAAACAAACTTTGCGTTAATCAGCGGCGCCAAATTGCGGACAATATTTGGGGCCCAGTATGGAAGAATTGCCCATGCAATCGAGAAAATTCACTCTAGAAGCAGAGAAACTACACACGTAATCACAATTAACGTACGTCATGTTCTTCCGCATGAACTATATTTTGCATTTCTTTGTCAGCCATCATTTTTCGAGAACCCCGGCCCCCAAATTTTTTTTTTTTTGGGGGGGGTCTGAATGAAATAGAGTTCTTCAACGTTGGTCCCAAGTGTAGTGAAAAGCTGAATAGTTTTTAATTATGAACTGATGATAAAAAGAAAGGAGTAATTGGATAATTGATATTATCAAGGTGATAAATAAATATATATATATAAAAGTGGCCTAGCGCTCTTCCAAATCAAGAGTAGATCCATGTGACGAATCAGGGAAAGGGGGATCGCCCCCACCTTGAATGAAAATTTAACATTGAAAAGATACAAGGTAAAGGTCCAATGAGGTATCATTTCCAAAAATCAAGTCATTAATCCCCACTCTTGAATGACCTCTAAATCCGCCCCTGATCAGGAAGCCTCCCATCCAGTCTATAGTCCATTAATCTGATGGGGTAGAAATTATCGTTATGTAGGGGTTGTTTAGCTAGAATTGCAAGACCACTCCCCTCAAATGCCCCCTCTGGATCCGTCACTGCCTTCGGAGCATATAAGCCTAAAATAATAATGTGATACAAGCACAAATGCTCAAGCCGAATTAAGCACTTCTCAAGTGAACTAATAAAATAGAAAGGCCATTGAAATATAAAAACAAAACAAACAGTGGATATTGTACTGAACTAGAAATTTGTCAAAGCCGAAGTATGGCTATTCTGCTGCCGGACTGTAGTTTTCAGACCACTAATTAAATTTATTTATAGGCACTGTAACGGAGATTTTATTTCCATATCCAGCGGGGAGGTCTTAGAGATCGTCCTCCTCAGAAACTAAATTTGAAATAAGTCTGCAAATATATTTAAACGTATTTACTTGTCAAACTTTTAAAGAGGGGAGAAAAAAAAGACACAACCCTTGCCTAATTATGAAAATTATGACCTCAAGATGTCGTTTTGCAGACCACTAATTTGAAAATCTTTTAAGGAAAAAAAACCATGGAACCATTTTCTTTAAAGGGGAGGACATTACAAAAAATTAAATTTTGATGGTAAAATTACAAGATGATGCCTGAAGGCAAAATGGATATTTTCTCATTTATTTCTTGTATTATGTATTTATATTTCCTCATTTCAATAAAGGTGATACATCGTTATTCATCGTTATTTTTGTATTTTAATTTTATTTTATAATTTATTGCAATTTATACAGCTATTGCAAAAACATAAAAACCTGTTAGTGAATATAAAACGTGTTTTTTCTAATTAATAACTGCCAAATATAAATTTAAAATAAATATCAATGCTGAAGAAAAACAAGAATTACACATTTTCCATGCTTAGTGCCCGTATTCGATGTAAAGTCTATGTTAATAACAGGGTGTCTACCCAAATTCTATTTCAAACTTCCCTGATTTTTCCAGGTTTCCAGACCAAATGTTAATCGATTTCCAGTCACTAATTACAGTAAACAACACACAATGCACTAAAATTTGCGCAATCAAAATAAGTTTCAAGACCATGAAAT
>QLNU02015003.1:95031094-95051864 GCA_006491805.2 Dysdera silvatica
GGCTGTCGCCCAAAGGGTAAGCGCTCTTTGAGCTGCGTACTCTCAATAAATTTTGAAAAATACAGAGCACGCGCCGAATATTCTTAAGGTCTCAAAAAAGTTTTCGTATTTGCTGGTTTTTGGACAACTTTCAACAAAGTTCAGCCTTTTTTTTTTCTAGTCATTTACAAACTTGAATGGAAACAAATGAGGAAAAACCCCCTGAACCCCCCAAGCCTCAAAATAATATCCTGCGTACGACCAGGAGAGGAATGAAAAACTGATGAAAGTGGAAACCAGCGGCGTAGCGTATGTTGTCAGCATCAGGGAGCAGTTAGGTATTGCACCCAATAAAACCCATTAGCACTCTTTTTTTTTTTCGCACCTGCGGGATTCGCCGCGGTTATACACCCACGTTACGTCACTAGTGGCAACTTCTGCTGTGGGCTTTGCCAGACGATAGACGACCAGTCAAATGACAGTCAGCTCGGCGCGCTAACGTCACCAAATCCAGTAATCCAGCAAATAAACTACCGTTTAATTGAGGCAGCATCGTATACTCTCAATAATTTTCTTCAGGACAGCTTTTGTTATGATTATTACGACTGAACTTATTCCTATTGCCTCAGTGAATGACCAACCAATTCAGAGAATCATTTAATTAAAACACACCGTTATTTTCCATGAAAGAGATGTTCATTTGTGTCTGTTACACATTTAAAATTTTGCTGATAATTAGGAAAGTTTGAGTTTATCACATCTCGTAAATTTTTGTATGGAAATCCGTTCCACTAATGGTGCTTTGATATTCATTCCTGGCCATACGTTTTTCGCTGCAAATGGCCAGACTCAGAACAGAGGCCCAGTTTTTCGGCTACTTCTTTCAGTAATTTAAACTTCCAGGAGAGAATGCAAATGTTTCGTTCCGAGCGGAACTGTACGACAAGAAGGTTTAATGGAGAAGCTAGGCAACCATAAAACCTTCTTTTCGTGTCAGAGGTTTGAATATTTTTGACGGTATGGACGCAGTTGAGGCCAATTTGCATAAACATGAAGAAGGCCGGAAGTCTAAGCGGATGTCTCAACGAAAGACACGGCCTGCCTTTCACTTGCTCATTAAATTTCAGAAACTTTAAAGTTAAAAAAAAAGACTTTAAACCCCAAAGAAAATCTCGGATAACACGTTCCGTTTTTTGCTCTTTTCTCTTCAATGAAAGTATATTGAAGCAGATGGCTTAAGAATTCTTGAATGTTTGAGAACCATTTTTGATTTTTCTTCACTTTGTATATGTTAATATGTTTCGGGTAAAGAGGACGCCGTCGTAAAAAGGAATTGATGCATTAAAACTCGAACTTCGATGCCGTTTTCTAGTAAATTTGAATTTATTTAAAAAATAAATGAGTTTAAAAAATTGGACGTAGCATTAAAACATTAAAAGGAGGGCCTCACAACAAGATAATGCATTCTGTTAATTTCCATTTCTAATCTAAACATATCGATATCCTCTAACTCTCAAATATCTCGCTTGTAATATTAGAATAGCATCTCATTGTAATATTAGAGTTGTATTGAAACAAATGCATCAACAATAACTACATATAATATCAATAAATATATTTGTTCTTACCACTATTACTTTGAACACTTTTGATCGTTTTGAAAATTTTACTTTGAAACACATGTGACAAGAAACATATTTTGGATATGACAAAAGTGAATTTTATCTGGATATGTATTGATTCCGCTTTCACAAATCAAAATAAATGGACAAAATATCCGAACAATTTTAATAACTAATTAATTTAGAATAAAGAAACCCTATTATTTTAAATAAAGATTCATTTTGTGAAATATATATACATATATTGCCATCTTCATCATATTCAGCCATTAACTATCCACTGCTGAATGTATGTCTCTCTAAATGCTTTCCGTACAAGTCTGACCTGAGAGATCTATTTCCAGGTAACTCCAACCTGATTTTTTATTTCATCCACACATCTAGTTTGAGGACGATTTCAAAGGTTTTCGATGGTCTCTTAGAATCCAATTGAGAATTTCAGTTGTCCATCGTTGATCAGTTTTTCTTGCGATATTCCCAGCCCATCGCCATTCCAGCCTTTTTATTTTAACAATGATGTCCTCTACTCTAGTTTGCTCTCTCACCCAAGTGTTACTTTTTCGATCTCTCCTAGTTATTACAAGCATTCACCTCTCCATGCTCCTTTGGGTTGTCTGTAACTTCCGTATTGCGCCAACTGTTAGACTTCATGCCTCTAATCCTTATTATCCTAATTCTTGCATTAAAATCCCCCATGATGAGCTTGATATGTTGTTTCCCTTTGGTGTGTAACTCTTTGATTTCTTCATAAAATTCTTCAACCTCTTCGTCGGTATGGCTTGATGTTGGTGCATATACCTGTACTATTTGAAGTTGGTATCGCTGGGTTAGTTGAACAACGAGCCTCGCTGCTCGATCTGATGTACTTTCAACTTCCAGAAGACAGTCTTTAATTCTTTTGTTGATTAAGAAGCCAACACCACTTGTTCTTCCAGTTTCCGTTCCTCTATAATAAAACAAATGTCCACTTTTAAGTTCCACCAACTCTTCACCTTTTCTTCTAACTTCACTGAGTCCTACAATGTCCCATTTGATCTTGTCAAGTTCTTCTTCCAATTCCTGAAGTTTTGCTTCAGAAGCAAGGGATCGTCCATTAAACGTAGCCAAGGTCAATAACAAACGGCAGCCTGGGCCATTCCAGTGATTCTTAGCACCCCCTGCTTTCATGCCACACTGACCGCTGCCTTGATCAGGAGCACTCCAGCACCTGGAGACTAGGGGCCATGGTTTCTGGTGTGTCAACATAATGGAGGAATTAGCCATAATTTCACCACGCTGGCTAGACGGGTTGGTGAATTAGCCCTCCCCTTCCGCCTTTCTATCCGTGCAGCAAATATTAATTTGCCACATAAATAGAAAGCTCAGCCTGCACCACTTGAAGGCGGGGTAGGACACTAGGTTACTGGCCTGGCCGGTTCCACACATCGTCACATACGTTCAGCGTGTGGGTCTCCTTCCATTATATCTGCTTAACTTTTTTAAGAGTATTTATTGTGTTGCAATCAATTTGTTTTTGTACAATCAAAAGCGCACTCGCTGTGTAATATTCTTTTCAATTCTTGAAATGATCATCTCTTTCTTTGAAGATGAGTTAAATATAAAGGAAAATGGAGATATTCTTTTCTTGTTATTATGTTATTATTTCTGTTATTCCCTTATGGATTAAAACCAAGAAGTCTCTGTTTGGACTTTAATCTGGGACCATGCGTTTTTCTTCTTCTTTATAGTATATCAACTCTGGAAGTGGTGGGTTGCTGCGCTCCAATTTGAGACGTAGATTTTTGATGTCATGCGGATTTTTAATGTCCAATCAAGGTGTATTTTTGAGGTCAAAACACCAAAAATCTGTCTGAGATATTCTAGACATCCCAATAAATCTGTTTAAAGAGTTCTCGTTACCTACTGGTCTGCGAAAATACTTAAAAATGAAATGATTTTTTTTAAATTTTGTAACATCACCGAGCAGTCGCAACGTGTTTTATTTGCGTTATTTCTCATTTAAATTTTCTCTACTACTGCCGTTATTGATAGCATTGAAACCTCTTTGAGAATTAAAGACAAGAACCTGAAATATTAGTAAAATATTTAAGGATTAATTTTAGTTTAATGAGACGAACGTTTTTAAATAAGAAAAAACACATTTATCGTTGGCGTACCTGGTCTCGAAATTCAGGTTCTCACACACTCTACCCCATCTCAAAGCATAGCACATGGATTTACTTTTTAATTTTCTTCGCTTTTTTTAGTGAGTCTTAGCCGCCTCCACGTCTAGTTACGCCAATTATTCTTTTTTCATTTTTATGGTAGACCGATTTTATGTAATTGTAAAGTACGTTGCATACTAAAATGTATACAATAAATCAATGTAGCACTACGCACGTGAGATTCATAATAATACACAATATAACAAGCGTAGGTAAAGTAGAAAATTTTGATTCGACGTACGTTTCAACCGGTCTTGGGTACTTTTTTGGCAGGAATATAATAAAAGAAAAAAAAAAGAAATAATAGAAACATTGGCGATGATGTTATTACGTAACTATTGTGTTGCCAGTTATTGAAAAATAAATTATAAATGCGTTTATGTGTTTAGTAAATTTGTATTTTTTTTGGGAATAGTGTGCAATGTTTTTTCGAAGTTAACTTCCAATATGTACAAATTTTAGTTCAAGCAAACCTCCTGAAAACAGATTTAATGATGATCTAAATGTCGAAATCATAATGGCAATAATATGGTCCTTAGTTGCTCTCAGAATCGCTATCTTGTTTCCTAATGGTGCTTCCATACTCTTTACTACTAACGAAGGCAATAAGAGAACATTTTTTCGCTAGGAGCCGGCGTATTTCTTATTTTTGCTTGCCGTACATATATCCTTTATTCTTCCATAATTGGTAAAGTTGTATTTTTTCATTGGAATATCACATGCTGTTGTTTTTATTGGATTTAAGTCATTTATTTTATTTTCAAGTTTTATATTTGCAGTCTTATTTCGAAATTCATATTATTAAAATTGTTCAGTGTCCTTATAAATTTATATTTGAGCACTTTGTGAAATAATAATTTACTTAAAATGAAGTATTTGATGAATAGAGGATACATAAGGAATTGAAGTATTTTATAATTCCTTGATATCCCTTGTTTGCTATCTTTGTTAGAAGTTTCGTACTTAATTATATTTCCGTTCTTATTGCAAAATAATTGTGTTCTTCACAATAAAGTTAAACAATATTTGAGTAATTGAGAATAAGTAAACACAATTTTGCATCTTTGTGTCACTCTCTGATGCGCACACTCACAAAAAATTGTCGAATTTGTAGATTAATTAAACGATTTAAAATATGCTTAAATCATGGCAACTATCGGCATCAGAATGAAAAACAAATCGGATTTCATTAGTTGCGTGAATTTTATGTTTTATATTATTTCCGCGTATTAGTATATTACAAATTCAAGCTAAAATTTGAGACTTTACAATATAATGTTTAATCTAAAAGACGTTTTAAATATTCATATATTGAATGTTTATTCACCATAATTAATTAAGAAAATTTGATGATATAAAATAAATTGCATATTTATTATAAAAACGTATAATGGTACTAACACACAAACACATATGCATATAAGCTAGCATAGACTAATTCTAGACTATTTCTAATAGTCGGTCTCTAAACTGTCTCTAGACTAAGTTTTCAAACGTTGTTAAAACTATTATTGAAATCAACATGTAATGAAATGACGTTACACATTTCTAAATTTCTTCACAAAAAGAGAAAAAAAGACGAAAGAAAAGGCTATCTGAGTAGCATTGTCAAATGTATCTCTAAACATTAAAACGACTCCCACCACAAACAACAATATTCCTCGTACTTGGCGCATTTTCCCCAAAAGTGAAAGCCACTTTTTACAGCAAATAATAAAATACAATTTCGACATAAAATATACTGAATTTTCCATTAAGATAATACTTATACTTACTCTTTGTCGTCACCAAAGGCTTTAGTCGTCAAATAGCCAAGAACATTAAGAGAAAGTTTCGAATCCATTTACAAAATTTTATTATTTATATATATGTAGTAGAATTTTCGAAAAACCTTTAAAGGTTCAAAAAATTCTTACTTGACAAATCGCTGGAATTATTATAAACAATGTAATATAAAATATCAATATAATAAAAGTAATAATCGTGTAACTCATGAATAGAAAAATATAAATATGTATCTACAAAAGGAAACATAAAATTGTTATATAAGAAAAACCACTAGATCTAGCTCAAATAAAAAGCTTAAGAAATCAGGTGATACTAATTCAAGAGAGTACTAATTCAAGGTGCATTAATGCAGAAAGTTACCGTGTCAAGGTCGAATTTCAGCAATACAGATAGGGAGTCGGTATTGGATGGTGCCTTCCTAAACTGGGCACTGATTCGTGAAAAATACTCAAAAAGTAGATAGGTAATACCAGTCCGACATTTTGGATCACCTGTGTTATCAATGGACTTATTTTCTTAATTTTACTTAATTTTACTTAATTTTCTTCAAAACGAGATAAAGGTCAGGCGTATCTCAAGGGGGAAGACACTGATATACAATAATATAAAATAATCCTTTTCCAAAAACGTTAGAAATAATGCCATAAAAGTGCCTCCAAAGTAGACAACACTCCTCAGGAAACCAAAAACGTGCCTTAGAAATCAGGCAATACTGCTCGGAAAGCAGGAAAAAAGGAGAAAGGTTTAGGAAACCATTATGGCGTAAATATCAGCAACTTGGCGAAAAATTTTGGCTGTGTGACACAGACGCGCAATTTTATTGGGAAAAAAAACAGCATACAAAACTATAATTGAATTTTATTCTCTGGTAGAATTTGTTCCATCATAAATGGATGCAAGATAATGTTACCCTTCTTAGGGATAACACAATTTCCAAATAATGGTCAAAAAGCAAAGCCTTGGGGAAGATTACTTTGTTTTCGTCGGAAATTTATTATACGTAATAATTTAGCATTGACAATTGTTAGATGAAGCGTTTTTTTGTGAATTATTACGAACCAAAAACAGACGTTCACTAAAAAGGTCCTCGCTAATACTTCATTCTCTTTTTATTTTCGAACGTCTTTAGAAATCGAATTATTTCCATATCCAATCAATTAACCCAATATATTCATCCTGCCAGCTCTTCAGGTTTACCATAGCATATATAACTTCACATTCTAACGGGTCAACAAGTTATTGTTATACAAGATCATTTTGAACATAATATATAACAATTACCTCTTTGACCTGACACACTAGATTTATCATCAAAGTTCCGGTATTGGCAGAATAAAAATAAAATATTAAACTACAAATTTAGTCGCCCTTGTTTCTGAAAAATAGTCTCGTTCCGAATGATACTGGTGTCAACGTTTCTGCATGTTTTGGTAACAGCTTGAGGAAATTTCTTCTGGTATCATACTCTGCTTCTCGGTCACAGATTTCTCCATAAGTGCAATTTTTTTAGGCCGCAATTTTTTGGTGTTTTTTGAGACAGATATATTGGATATTTGGTTGGTTAATTGGATTTTTAAATCTCAAAGCCAGCGCAAAAAATTCTAATCAACTAAACAGATATCTTAATTTCCAAGATGAAAGGAAAGTGACATATGAACCTTGCAGTTATCCAAAAGGTTGTGACAGAAGAAGTGAAACGCATACTAGACGAAGGTTTCTCAGACTACTATCAAAATACTCAAGAACGAATATAGCGGTGTATAAATTCAGGAGAAGGCAATTTTGAAGGAGAAGAAAAGGGCCATTAATTTTTTAATTTTATATTTTTATTTTTTATAATACTTGATTTTTTAAATTTTTATGATAAAGGTGGTATACATCCTATAGCAGTGTTTATCAAAGTGTGGTCAATAGATCACTAGTAGTCCGTGGCGGCTTATCAAGAGGTCCGCAAAATCATAACCAAATTTTAGGAAAAAATTAACTAGAATTTATGGTCGGGTGAGATTTAAGGAATTTCTCATAAATATTACTTGCTTCAAATATTACCTTTCGACGATTCGTTAGAGGTTTGAATATTCTGAATACACCCATGCTGTCGACATTGCTTTTGATTATTTAATTAAATTAAAAATGTAATTTTCATGGTAAATTTGACAAAATAAGATCGTAACTTATACTCTCCTTATCAAATAGTGTTACTCTAAAAATTATTTTGTTTCAGGTGGGTTTGGCCACCAACCCACGTTTTAAAAGCATGGTGGGAGATTTTTTTCCCAAAAGCTAGTGCTTTTATTAAATTAAAAAATTTAAAAAAATAAATTTACCAAAGAAAGAGTTAAAATTAACTATAAATTACATTTTAAGAAATGAATAAATCTCACAGGCCGAAGCTCCTATATACGTATATAAGCCTGCCAATAAGTCACATAAATCGAAGGTTATTTTGGTTATGTTTTTTCTTGGGAGAGACGGGGGGTAATCTAAGTATGACTTAATATTATTAACTATAGTTGGCTTGAAGAAATTAAGCATTCTTTGGCTTGGCCATTGAGTGCTTAAAGTTGTCCGTGAGAGATCGAAGTTTGAGAAACACTCTCTTATATTAAAAGATTTTAGGAATTGTTGTGTTTTATATATTGGATTAGTTGGTTCATATTTTTTCGAAATTGTTTCATCTAGACAATAAACTATTATCGGTGAGAACTTGCATGACAAAACATTTAAATTATCTTATATAGAAATTTACTCTCCTAGCAAGACGTGGAGATATGTTACAGGTTTGAGTTCCTAAATCAATAAGCATTATTTTAAAATTTTAAACTATTTCTGCATAAAGATTTAAAACCATGAAATTGTAGATATCGTCCTTGTTTTTCCAGATAGCTTTGTAGTATTATAAATTTAATACCATGCATATTGTGTAATGTTTTATGCATAACACAAACATGTTCTTCGGAGCTGTAAAATTCAGAAAAACGAAGACGTAGAAAATAAAAGAAAGTATATGCGAAGTTTCGCCGTGTACCCATGTAATCCTGTTACTAAAACTTCACGAAAAAATGATAGAAAACTGCAAAACAAATTTAGAATTTTATCTATGCGAGATAAGAAGATTAAGGAACTTGAGAGTTCTCAAACTTACATTCCAGGAACGTACAAGAGGAGACAAAGAAATTTCAAAAAAGAAACAAGATGCAAAAAAATTATAAATGGAACTTGTTTTCTTCACAAAAACATTCTACTTAATCTTATTAGGCGTTTAGGTTGTTTAATGTCATTAAATACTTACCCGTGATCGACAGAACTTTATAAAATTATTTTTTTCCAGCTTACAAAAGGATTAAATCCGCAACTTACATTGTAACACAGCGAATAATAATTTAGCATAATTAACGAAAACCGATTAAATGAGCTGTCTCGGGAAGAGTAACTACTGTGCGTTCGCGCTCAGTTAGCGTCTGAAAACGTCAGTCATTAGGATTATTTATACTTTATTAGAATTATTTTATTTGAAAAAACTGGTTTTTCCCGCGCGAAAAACCAGTTTCGGCAAGACGCCCTTCCCTAAACTGCAATGGACTAACCCGTCTGCTAACGGTATCACACGCCAACTAAGCGCGAACGTACAATGATATCTTAAGTATTTTAATTATCATACGCACATTTTAAAAGATATGTTTATTGAATATATGTAACTAATATGTATAAATATGTAAATAAATATGTAAATATATGTAATTACCAAAATATTTCATTTTAGTAGTAGTCTGCATGGAGATGTTTATTATAAAATGTTATTACCCTTCCCGAATTACACTTATAGCAATATCTCTGCATCCTACAAACTGGAACAAATTATACTGCTTTAAATTTAATAAAGATTAGTGCCATGTATCCTATATCGGTAGCTTTATTTATATCAACACAATACGATAAACAATTCCTGTAGGTGAAATGTTACAGTGAACAAAAAGTGTAAAAATCAATATTAGTTTATTTGATCAAAACAATAATACCACACTATATGCAAATTAAATTTAATGGACAACAATATTAGCACAATATATGTAAACTAAAGTAAAACATATTGACGAAGGAAACATCCAAAAAAAACCCAAACTTTTCCTAACAAGTTGGATGTACCGTTTTAGAAATATGATTGCCAGCATTGTAATCTAATTTATCCAATTAATACTGAATTTAATATCGGCACGAACAATATATACTGCAAATAAAGGAAAAGGATCGCAAAGAGTAAAAAATTCAAAAATCTGTTTGAATCAGTACAAAGAAAGTATCGAAGTCAAACATTCAGAAAGCAATTTCTAAATTTGCGGACCAGTATAATTAAGGTTCATTTTACCCATATTAGTACAAAAGTGAGGAAACTAATATCCCCAATCGTTTGCAAACAATGCTTAAACTCAATTAGAACAAAAGCAAAAAGCTCAGATAAACAAAGTAGTAATTTCCTCCTGAACATTAAAATATTCATAAGATAAAAGTACAAACCATCGATCGGAATGATACTATTTGGCATAACGAAGAATATACATTCACAGGTTTAAGAGATTGAAGTAATGGTCGAAAAAATCTAATTTGAAGACGCGAAAGCACTTGCAAATTTTGCCTTGTAGATTTTCCGAATATTAAAAGACAAAAAGGAAAAATGGACTGAGCAAAGGGTAATAAAGGGTCATAATAACTGAGACAGGTAAAACAGCTTTAAATCTAGAGAAAGAATACCAATACTTTTGTCAATCCTGGAACAAATTAAATCTTAATGGCAGCTCTATTGTAGATCCCGAGAAAAGATCACACCAAGAAATTTAACACTATTCTCAATATTAATACTGTGTGCTCCAATGGAGATTATATATAGTACTCGTATATCATGAAAACTGATCCCACCGCTAAACCTGCACTTGTTTATTGCCCTGAAACCGAGCCATGGCTCATTCTCAGTGGTTGATACCTAAACGAATGAATTCACATTTGTGCATACTACATTGAAAATCCGTTAAGGTCCGTTTGCACAAGAATATACAAACGTAGAGAGCAGTGGTGAAGGAGTTCTGGCAGCATATAGAAAATTATATACACAAAATCCAAACTAAACAGAAAAAAAACTAAAGGAAAAGGACAGGTAGCTGTGATGTCGAAACAAATTTAATTTCTCCAATAGTTGAAGGATTTCCGAATTATAAAAGGATAGTATCTGAATTAACTAACAATTGTTATATGCAAAAATGATGTTCAAGTACAAAAAGGTTGACTGTCGCTGTAGATAATGATAGGATAATCTAGTTAAATGGAAACGATAAGAAATATACTTACACAGACACATGTTTAATGCACGTTCTGTATCTGTATTTTAACATTAATTTTCATTAAAGCTTGAATTTGAGGCTTTGCGGTTCACCCTTCGAGAATTATACCTTCCCAATAAATTCCAGTCAAGCTTTAGAAATGCCGAAAGCATCGCACAGTGCTCCCTAATATCTAGCTCGTAATTTACTGAAGTCAATTGAAGCGAGACCGGGAAAAGAAAAGTTTTATTCCGAGCGTAAGCCCTCACTCTTTCCTATAGCTGCTAAATATAATTCAGTTTTTTATCATTGGTAAAGTAATCGCGAATAGCATACGACTCATGGATCATTTTGTCATGATCTACGTTTGTTCTTTCTGAATGCTTTGTGAATACGTATGAAAGAGATATTTTTAGCTCTTGATTTATATAGATTGCATTATGGAATGACTGCAAAAGAAAGGAATAGTTTTTGTATTGCAATAGTCATAATTCGAAAGTTTTTCCATTTTCACAACTAACTGTACAAGTATTAGTTTAACGATTTATTTAACATATATTATTTTCACTCATATGTTTAATGTCATTACACATAGGCAGTGAAACTCTAATAAAACGGACATAAGTTTTAATTTACGCCTATAATGAACAAAATAGTTTGGTTAGTTTAGTTTAATGTATAATGTATTAATGAAATATTCTCAGTGGGTAGAGCCTCCTCCCGGCAAGTGGAAGGTCGTGGGTTCAGGTCCCACCGAACGCAGAAATATTTATTTTCTTTTGAACGTTTCACCATCTAATCACGCCATAACATCGGCGTTGGTATCACTACGCCCATAAACGTTGATTGATTAACATTGTGGTTTGATTATGGATATAGTTTACCTTTTCCTATGTAATTTAATCTAACCCTCATATTCAATGGTTTTACATTTATTGGCTTGCTTTAAAAATAAGGCTTTTACTCTAAGAAATTTTCACAAAATATAAACTTCAGATTCCAGTAACATTCGTATTGTTTGTACTCACATTAAAAAATGGAACGCATTTTTGCTGCTATTATTTTATCCTGAAAAAGTAAACATTTCATTATGGTTAAGATGAACCATCACGCATTTAAATGCTGCTTTAGATAATGATTTCTCTTAAAACCATTAAAATAAAATGGTTTATCGAGTATGTTGTTTCATAAATAATGTATGTTAATTATTAACGGTTATACAAAAATTCGATTTTTAATAAATAGTTATGTCATAAGCCATAATGATGGAAACTCTACGTTCCACTTACGCTCGTTATTATAGAATTCAAGTGTCGATGGATAAAGTTTATGAGATAAGATTATAAAGGTTATGGATAAAGTTTAGAACGACGGTGGTTATAGCAACTTGCTTCATATAGCGAGCGAATCACTGCAATAAATTAGGTTCTCTATTTTTGCATGTGTCAACTTTAAGCCTATAACGACAGCGCATAGCATATGGTACCTTTTATCATGACGATATTATCTACAGAAAAATAGATTCTATAACTGTTTATAGTAAATTGAGAGTCCGAACCGGTGACCGCCTTCCGAATAGTATTTTAAGCATATTGTTCGTTCAGACCAACACGGTTGTTTTTTTATTCCGCATTATACACAAAAAATATAAGCTTATTAAAAATAAGTTTATAATAAATTATGTATCGTGCAATCATGTTCTAAAATACTACGATTTAAAAGCAATATCACTTGTAATGGTTTGCGGATATAATGATTAATGGGTAATTCGCCTGCACGATTCTTCAACGTGTTTTCGTATTCAATCCACACACTTTGAAGTATACATTTTGTTGGTTTTCCGGGCAAGATAATAATTTAAGTTTTCTACTTCTCACTGAATTTTGCATTGTGCCCCACTCATTTCTATATTTGAACGTTTGAAAGTATCGGAATCGGGTTCAAATTTAAATGAAGACAATTATAGGAGAAATACTATTTCTGCAAAGCGGATCCTAGACGACTTCAATTCTATTCAGTTAAGAAGTTAAAAGACACGTTGCGTACGACGCACACGTATCAATTCCCAGAAAGCGTAGGAAGCATGTTGGAATTCAACATCAACAAATGAATTAATATATTTTTTGAAGTTAAATATGGTCATGTTCTTTGAAGCCAATATATGTGCGTCAGATACATCATGGCCCCTAGTTATTTGTCCACTAACGTAATTTAAGTCATCTGCAGTCACTGTCACAGAAATTTTTAAAATATTTTCCATAAACTATTGTAATTTGAAGTCCAGAAAATGGTCACTTCCCGACAATTCTCTGTTATAATAGTCTTTAAAGATTCGCAGTCAGCGTCAAAAATACACTTAATTAGTACTAATCATTTTAACAGCCCTTAGTGGAGGTTTTTTATGGGAAGCAGAAATCGCTCTTTAAACGAAAACCAAGTCACTTAGTCTATAAATGCTACGCAAACGCACATGAAAGTTCACATTCACTTACTATTCTAATCAGTTCGCGTAACACATAATCATTGTCTACTAAATTTTATTCAATTTAAAAAAATCGTTCTTTTTTCTTGAATTCGCCAATCATTTATTTTCTCTACATATTTAATTATTTAATAAAATTGATTATTAATTATTATTGTTATTAAATAATTATTGGGACACCCAATATACGTATCGCATTACCAAATTTCGTAAAAATAACACGTAGAGTAAATTAGATTGAAATTAGTTACGCACCAAATTAAAATGAATTATTCCAAACAGGTAATATTTTAGTAATCTAAACTTGATAGCAACTATTAAAACAATTTAATTATGTTAAATATTTTGTTTAGTATAGTACAATATGAGCTTTAACTTTCTTGTAAAATATATGTATATACAAATAGTTACTTATGTTTCAAAATACAATACCAAGGTATCTAGATGCAATGAAGTCCTAAAGATACAGTATAGTAACTTCTTAATATAGTGTGCTCTAGAAAACAATCATTCCCTTCATTTTCAAATTACTTAAAAATGTAAGTATGTTAGAAGTACTATGTTAAATTGAAACGGTATTTCTAACATATATATATATTAGAAATATTGTGTTAGATTCAGAAAACATACCTTGACACTTTTGCAGAAATTTAAAGTAGCGAAAATTATGGCCATGTTTTAATAACTTTCTCCAGCGAAGTCCGCGACTAAACAGATTGAAGATATTATTCTAATTATGAAGGCCGTTTGGCTGTTAGTGTATTTCACCTAACTGTCCTATTTGCTTTGCTGGAAACGGAGATTCCTGTTCATATATCTCCAGTTGTATGCTTTTGTAATTCTAGGAACGCCTCGTTTATTAACTTTAAGTATACTCCTCAAATTAATTTCTCTGTAAGATACAACAGCTCTTATAAGTAGAAATGAATTAATGCTGAAATACACCATGCATATACACTCTGTGGCCAAAATATTAGAGGTAACGCCATAATATAAGCCAAAATATTAGAGGTAATATCCAGTTTGTCCTCCTTTGGCTTTGACCACAGACGATATTCTTCAGAAGTAGGGCTCAATAATCTATGGTACGATTACAGAGAATTATTACCCGATGCTGGCACAATGGCTGCTATTAATCTTCAATTTAGATGGTGTAGTTTTTAAGCTTGGAATAGATCTTTCCATTTCGTCCCGCAAACACTCTATGTGGTCGAGATCAGGTGATTGCTTTGATCATTGAAGCAATTAAAACTTGGTATCATGTCCCTCAACCCAATCTCTCACCACTCCAGAACGGTGATATTGTGCATTGTCCTTTTAAAAATAACCACCTGAATAAAGAAACACTATAGCCATAAAGGGCAACACTTATTCGGCAAAAATGTTAAGACAAGTAAGTGATGGTGTTTAAGGACGTCTCCAGTGGTATTAAAGGACCATGTGTTTGCCTAAAATATTCCGTAGATCATTATTTGACCACCGTCAGCTTAAGGGATTGTGAATAGGCATTGAGCATGTTTGGAATATACCGAAAGAGCAATTGAAGCGACCATGGCCTGAGGGCTAATTATGTCAACTGTTTCAGAACATTTATCTAAATCGGTCATGTTAAAATTTTACACTATTGTTTGATCCTGTACTTCATCATATACAAACTCTTGTTTCTGCTAGAGATGCTTGTATGTTTGTGTTTCTACGATGCCAGAATGGTAAAGGTCATGTTCCTCCTGGATATAAAGTTTTCTGAAGAATCTGATCCTTTCCTACCAAAAGAACTAAACTCAGGGCTATAGTGAGAAAAAAAGTGGTATGCTTTCTACGATTACATTGGGAGCGAAACCCAAGTTGATTGTGTAATAGATGAATGCGATATTGCTACTCCACAGTGGGAAAATGGACCTGCATTTTTCAGGGGAATACGAATCTATTATCTCTTCTGGCCCAAACCTCCGGACCACATAATATTTTTTGTCAGATATTGTACTGCTAGAGGATGGTTTATTATATATTAATGTAAGTCCGTTAAAGCTCCTCTGCTCTGTAGTTACATGTAATTCTACATCGAGCGTAAAATTAATTTTCTGCTTCCATACCTATTGAGTGTGCGAAGTTTCAGTGTGACAAAAAATATTTTCTCTATGGAATGCATCCTTTTTCTGCTGCACAATATATTCACATCCCCTCTCTAGTTTAAAATATAAATAATAATTTCATGAAAGGAATACAGAAATAAAAAACTGAATAAACATATAAAGATAAATCATAAATAAATGTAGATGAATAAAAGGATAGTGAATTGTAAGTAAAAAAGTCCTCTTCCCAAAATCAACCTTAGAAGTAAAATTTGTGAAATATTTAATTTTAGTACTGCTATTAAAACAAGAGAACCTTTTAAGTTTAAAATTAAATTTATAAATATTTATTTACCGAAATGTAGCTAGGCTCAAAATGTCGGTTCTCTGTCTTATAAGTTCCAAAGTTTTAAAACACAGTTTCTGCCAATACTCAAAGCTTACTTTTGTAGTCAAAATTGCTTATCAACACAAAATTGTTTGGTTTAAACAAGACACACCATTTTGAAATATTTTTTTTAAAACTGGGTTGAATTTTAAATTTCACTCGTTTTTTATTTATTCCCCTATGATTATATATTTGTTGTTATCCTATGTAATTTGCATTGCATTTGGAATAACAAGAGATATTTTACAAAAGATGTATATCTAAAATGTATAAAAATGTTTATATTGTGTCTGTTTATTATTATGTATAACTAAATTCTCATTTGCTCTACTCAAACGTAAAGAATATTTTTATATTTTCAAATTGAAAACGTATTTCCAGAGGAATTTCACATTGTTGTGTAAGAAATCTTTCTGAGTATTCAAGTTGGCAAAACATAAAAATGTTATTTACTCAATATACATGACAAATATCATAGAAAGTCATGTCGACGTAAACTCCTAAAGTAGAAATTATATCAACTCTTATTATCCTCATTTAAAAACAGGTAAACTATCCACTCAATAAATAGCCAGAAATTAAATTACAAGGTGAAGGGAACGTACATGTTTTATATTTTAAAAAGCATATTTTCAATATAACTTATAAAGAGTTTGAGTAAACATAATTAACTATTACTCGATGAATAATATAATACACAATAGGCACAGTTTTTTAAAAACTGTGCCTATTGTGTAATATATTATCCATCGAGTGTTTAGCACAGTGAGTCGATCTACTATTACAAATTAACTATTAGGAAAAATATATCCAAAACATTGTAATTTCTACATATTTATAAAATTAAACCAAGGTATAATAATAATTAGTTGCTATTGAATGTGACATCTTTCTTTGTAGCCTTTTATAAATTTTGAAACCGCAGAGGTCTATTCCTAAAATCCAACGCTGCTTCTAAATGACATATAATTAAGAAATGTCAAAATTTATATTCGTTAAAATAACTTAACATATTTAAAAGGAGCAAGCTATAATCAGTGTCAGATGGTTGGTGACATTTATTGATAGTAGATGTCAATATTAAAATAATTACAGCATGTGTTCGTTGGAAATAATTATAACTTAGCCCAAAATAAAATTCAACGATATATCTGCCTACTGGCATTTTTTACGTCTTATTTATACCTTCTAATTAAATATATTCCACATTTCAAATTGTCTTTTATATTGATGACCACTGCCAATTTAATAAGCAATTGCATTTTATTTTGAAGCACGTTGTAATTATTTCTCATCGTGTTTTCCTAATTACTCCGCATCGAGTGTTCCTATACATCGAAGAAACCGCAAAAGACTTCTTGCATTGAACAGAGAATTCCATAAATGATGACATTCGCGTATACGAAACCTCTTAGGATTTGTACAAAACAATAATAAGCATCAAGTTTGAATATTATGACAGGCTTATATTATTTAAAGAGGAGACTTATTTTAAAATAATTCAACAGGATCATAGCAGTTTAATTTAAATATATGAATTATAACTTCATGGGCGTGATTGATGGAAGTCATATGGACTTAATTTTGGATCTAAAGGGCCATCGGTTAACGGAAATGAAGTTCAACTAAATCTAATGACACACAGAGATATTCCTCATGAGGGATATCCAAGTCCTTTCGAAACTTAATTCGAATTTTTTTTATTAGTTAGTACTAAATTTATAGCGTTATGATTCGTATTTTTAATTTACGTTGCGTAGAGTCCCGGCATTCTGCTAGTGGTATCAGTGTAACTATTAACAGGTAATATACTAATACTGAGCCTATTTGTTTAAAGCCCAAACCTTAGGGAAATATTTCTGGCTTTACGAGTATCGAAAAAATATTAATAAGTAATATATTTTTAGGTCCGTCCGTCCATCCATCCATCCATCTATCTATCTATCTATCTATCTATCTATCTATCTATCTATCTATCTATCTATCTATCTATCTATCTATCTATCTGTCTGTCCGTCCGTCCATCCATCCATTATCTGCCCGCTGCTGGATGAAGGTTTCTGCAAATGCTTTCAACACAAGACTACCCTGAGCAATTCGCTTCTACGTCACCATAACCTGTTTTCTTATTTCATATACACGTCTAGTTTGAGAATGTTTCCTAGGTTTTCGTTGATCTTTTCGAATCCAGTTGAGAATTTCAGTTATCCGTAGTTGATCAGTTCTTCTTGCGATATGCCCAGTCCATTGCCATTTCAGCCATTTTACTTTAACAACGCTGTTTCCACTCCTGTTTGCTCTGTCACCCAAATGTTTATTTTTTTCGAGCCCTTCTAATTATTCCAAGCATGCATCTTTCTATGTTCCTTTGGGATGTATGTAACTTCTGTCGCTGCAATTCCTAGACACCATATCTCTGATCCATAAGAGAGGACTGGCAATACGCACTGGTTGCAGACTTTTCTTTTTAGACATGAAGACAAATTTCCCTTCGGAATGAACTTGCTTCTTCCCAGTGCACTCCAGCTAAGTTTGTTACGTCTGTAGAATCCTTTCATGATGTTGTCAACTAGATTTATATTCAGAGCAGTGTCGTAGAAAACAAACAAAAGAGTAAAGTAAAAAGTATTATTATATGATAAGATATTTCGTAACGTCTATTGCATTTACAACATTCAAAAAAATAAAATTTTAGCTAAAATTCATTCGAATATGATGTTTATAATATTCGTAGAATTCGTTTCCATAATAATTTATTTATACGATAAGAAAGATATTCTGAAACACTCGCCTTTTTATGCTTTGTATTTACTAGTGAGATACATATTTTGAGAACTCGGAGCCTATTCTTGAAATAATTATAAAGCACAGAAAGGAATTGCAAGATTATTCTAAAGCTTTTATATTTTTATTTTTTTCTAAATACAATTCTGCAAAATAGAAATACTTATTGAAAAACTTTAGAAAAGTAAGTCATTATTTCGCTTGTTGTACTTTGCAGAAAAGACGATATTGGAAGACGAACTTTAATACCTGAGAATATTTTTATCGAAAAACTCCTGTGCATGTCTTTTTAGCATGTTTTCTTTTCAAATTAAATCTAGAGAGGATTTTCTTTTCAATTTACAAAACCGTCTTTATTCGTTGGAATTAAATAATCCTTTATTTTATGTTTTAATGCCAATTACGGATAGTTTGAAAATATTTTCCAAATAAATCAAGGATATACGGTTACTTGAAGGTATATATAAAGAAAAAAGTTTTCCTCGCCCATTCTTGGCGGAAACAGGCTTTGGGACGGGCAGAGCGCCATGTTCCCAAGCCTCTTTTTACATCACTTCTTAATGTGCCATGTCTAGAAACTTCCTGACAATGTGACACGTGTTTAGGATTGTGGCTTTTTGTATTTCAATGTAGGTGTTTGGGTCAATGTTGAGTATTCCCAAATTCGTCGCAAGCGTTTTTGGTACTATCCCTGTTGCTGAGATGACTAACGGGATGATGAAGATCTTTTCCATACCCCATATATCTCGTACTTCATGTCTGAGATCTTGGTACTTGGTGATTTTCGTTGTGTAGGTTGTCTGTATGTTATTGGTGTTGGGTACTGCTATGTCGATTAAGTACGTGGTCTTATTCGATTTATCGACGAGGGTTATGTCAGGACGGTTATGTGGGACTGTCTTGTCTGTTATGATTGCTCTATCCCAGTAAAGCTTGTGTGTTTCGTTCTCATGCACGGTCTCTGGCTCATATTTGTAGTACGGGCATTTTTCTGTCAGAAAGCCAGCATTCGCTGCCAATTTCTGGTGGACTATTTTCGCTACTTGATCGTGCCTATGTTTGTAGTCTGACTGCGCAAGGATCTTGCATCCTGCCATCATGTGTTGGATTGTCTCTGATGCTGCATGACAGTGCCTACATTTGTCGCTTTCTATATCTTTTCTCTGGATGAATTTCTGATTGTTCCTTGTTGCGATCACTTCGTCTTGGATGGCTAGCATGAATCCTTCTGTCTCTGGCTGGAGAGTGCTTTTGGCCAGCCAAGAATTTGCTGCCTTTCTGTTAACGTATGGTTGTTTCAGGTCATTGTAGTGCCTGCAATGTAATGGTTTCGTTGGCTGTTTCCAGGACACGCTCTTCGGTACTACACAGGTTTAGTGGCGTGTAATTTGCATCTGCTTGTGTTATGGCTTGGATGAGTGGCGATCGGGGACTCTTCAACTGGAAGTATTGCCTCATGCTCTGGATCTGCTTGTCATGTAAGTCTTTGAGGTCCGCTTGTCCGCGTCCTCCTTCTTCCCGGGGTAGTGTTTGCCGTTCAATTGCCGTTGCAGGGTGTAGTTGTCCGGCTCTTCTCTGGATGGTTCTCATTTTCCGCTGGAGTTGTTCTAATTCAGTGTTGGACCATTTGATGATCCCGAAGGAGTAGGTGAGCACTGGTACCGCATATGCGTTAATGGCTTGCGTGGTGTTTTTCCCGCTCAGTTTCGTCTTCACAATGCTTCTAAGTCTTTCTTGGAATGCTTGCGTGAGCTGGACTTTGACTTTCTTGTGCTCCTGTTGCCGTTTTTGCATTATCCCTAGGTATTTGTAGGTTTCGCCCTCGTCCAAGGTCTTCAGTAGTCTCCCGTCTTCGAGTTCGATGCCTGGTAAATCTTCTTTGCTATTCTTCTGTATTTTGCACTTATCGAGGCCGAATTCCATTCCTATGTCCTTGGAGAATGTCTCTGTTATACTGATGAGTTGTCGGAGTTGGGTGATTGTTGGCGCGTATAGCTTGATGTCATCTACGTACATGAGGTGGGAGACTTTATGTAGGTTTCTCTTGTCTTTCTTCAGCATGTATCCGTATTTACTTGTGTTCAGCATCCTTGACAAGGGGTTTAACGCCAAGCAGAACCACTGGGGGCTTAGTGCGTC
>QLNU02015003.1:95051964-95066680 GCA_006491805.2 Dysdera silvatica
AATTTCTGATTGTTCCTTGTTGCGATCACTTGGTCTTGGATGGCTAGCATGAATCCTTCTGTCTCTGGCTGGAGAGTGCCTTTGGCCAGCCAAGAAGTTGATGCCTTCTTGTCAACGTGTGGTTGCTGTAGGTCATAGTAGTGCCTGCCATGTAATGGTTTTCCCGCCCAAGTTCTCAGTTTCTGTTCGTTGGCTGTTTCGACGACACGCTCTTCGGTACTACACAGGTTTAGTGGCGTGTAATTTGCATCTGCTTGTATTATGGCTTGGATGAGTGGCGATCGGGGACTCTTCAACTGGAAGTATTGCCTCATGCTCTGAATCTGCTTGCCGTGTAAGTCTTTAAGGTCCGCTTGTCCGCGTCCTCCTTCTTCCCGGGGTAGTGTTTGCCGTTCAACTGCCGTTGCAGGATGTAGTTGTCCGAGTCTTCTTTGGATGGTTCTCATTTTCCGCTGGAGTTGTTCTAGTTCAGTGTTGGACCATTTGATGATCCCGAAGGCGGAGGTGAGCACTGGTACCGCATATGCGTTAATTGCTCCGGGATCTCGGCCGTTTCTATTTTACTGTCTGGCGTGTTTAGCTGTAACCGGGTTCTCCATTGTTTCATGCTGCTCTGTAGGAATCGGATGATTGAGGGATGCACTTTGTATATGCTGAGTATTTCAAGGAGCCACGAGTGCGGAACAGAGTCGAAAGCCTTCTTGTAGTCTATGTATGCGGTGTTGAGTTTTCGCTTTTGTTTTCTTGCTTGTTCCAGGATAACTGAGTCGATGGTAAGCTGCTCTTTACATCCCAGAGTCCCTTTCTGGCATCCCTTTTGTTCTTCCGTCATTAAGTTGTTGCTTTCGCTGTGCCGGCTTATTTTTTCAGAGATGCACCCCGTGAGTATCTTGTACAGGGTGTTAAGGCACGTAATGGGTCGGTATTTCGCTGGGTTACTGGTATCCTGGTCCTTCGGTAGGAGGTAAGTTATTCCCTTGCAGAGGAATTCAGGCATTTTGCTGGGGTCTTCAATTATCGCCGTAAGTTCCTTGGCTAATGGGCCATGGGCGCTGGTAAATTTCTTGTACCAGAAGTTGTGTATGCCGTCAATACCGGGTGCTTTCCAGTTGTGCGTACGTTGGATTACCTGCTGGAGTTCCTCTATCGTGATGCCCGTGTACTCCATCTCCTCTATTCCTCTCGTAGCCTCCATTTCTTGCTGAATCCAGGGGGCGCTTTTGTGCTGTACTTCATTGGACCATAGTGTCTTCCAGAAGGTCTCTATTTCTGCTGGCTTTGGGGCTTCGTACTTGTCTTTGTTCGCTGGGGTCTCTCGAAGCTTCCTGTAGAAGGTCTTCTGGTTTGCTTGGAATTGCTTGTTCTGTTGTTTTTTGTTGTTATGTTGATATATATATATATATATATAACATTTTACATACCGGCTTCCCTAAACGTTTTCCATGTTTAGATAGAGAATGAGCGATGAAAGATGGCTGAAAAAGATGTTGCAGTATGTGTCAGTGGAGAGTAGAAGAAGAATAAGAAGGCCACTAAACACACGGATGGGAGGGAAAAAGAATGCAATGGAAAAAAAAGGATCAAACACTTGGAGAACATAATTTTCGTCAATAATTTAATTTTTTTCGTCATAATTTTTGCGATGTATTCGCAAATAATTGAAATTAATTTTACAACTTCAAAGAAAATTATAATTTAAAACTGCATGTAGTTTTGGTATATTAATTATCATAACTTTTTATTTACCTGTAAGTGTGCACTTAATAATATTAATGGTTTATTCAATCTAAGGTACACGCTGAAATTTGCCTATTGTAAGCTTATATATGAATTATACAGGGTGTATGGAAAATAGCGGAGAAAAAAGTTCACTACACGATTCCTTGTGAAAAAAGGAATAAAAAATGTCCAGTGCAATTTTTGCTTAAAATCAATATTTAATAAGATAATTAAGGCCAAAGATGAACGAATCACGCGCCAGACACGCCCATCATTAGAAAAGCAAACCAAAGAAATTCTTGGAGAGGCATGTCTAAGCACAACAGATCTGATTGGTTAACTTCAAACCTGAAAATTTAGTTGCGTGTCCAAATACGTCATTGGAATTCCGAAGTATGGCAACCTAGTGAAGGTTGTTTCATCGCCAAATATTAGAAAAGGAAGCCAACGGAAATACCAATCTTTTTTCTGAATCTGGTAACTTCATAAAAAATGTATCCTTTGGCATAGGAAGAGTTCAAGTATTACGTAAGCAACTTTGCGGGAGTGGGTGGCTTTTGTGCTTATTTTAATTTTCGCTTACCAGAGAGGGGAGGTGTAGGAAACCGACAAAGTATTGCTTACGTAATACTTGAAACCTCCCATAGCCACTATATTGGGGGGACGCAGTGTTAATTTCTTTATGGAAATTAAGCATAAGTACGGCAATAAGGAAGGGGAATAGCCATTTTGAAGTCATCTGGCAACCCCTCCCCGGCATTTAATCCTGTTGTTTTTGTATTCGCATATCATATGACAGCAGTGGCGTACTGATAACCTCCACAGTAAGGAAAGCCCGAGAGGAAAAGGACCCAGTTTGTCGCTATTCATTTCCTGCTAAACTTACAGTAAGTAATTTGAGACAAAATATATTATTTTGCAATTAATAAGGCAAAAAATTAATCGTATGAAATTTTCTTTAAAAATGAAATAAAAATCATCAGTTTCCAAATAGAAGGAAATAGCCTATGGCAAACTCAGAAGCAGCATGAACCTACTTCAAAGGGTGGGAAGGAAGGTCATTAATAACTCGGTACCGCCAATGAACTTGGTAAACCAAATGACTTTCATTTTTTTATGCGAATACTTGATTTTAATAGGAAATTGATTCTATTCAGATAAGATTTCCCAAACCCACAACATCTGCCTTGTGCAAATCTTTCACAGTTATGAACATCGAGCTAAAATACTATTATTAAAGCCGAATCCACAAGAATCTGCTTTAACTCGTTTCATTTCCTTCGAAACTGAATACCCAAGGATTGTAAATTATGAACTAGTTTCGAAGTTATATGATATGTGATTTGCGCTGGCCCTGCTGTTGGACCCTCCTGTGAAAAACCTTGCCTCATAGATATCGTATGTTCTGCTTAAAATATTGGAATGTGTGCTCGTCGCTGGCAGTGGGCCGAGACGCGGGTCTAGAGTTCACTTTACTATACCGTTGATGTAAATACTTCTCAAGCCTGTGAGTCTAGCATGCGACTGCTTACAAAATAAGAGAAAAATACTATTAATTTTAATATTTTCCCCACAAGGAAGAAGAAAAAAGGTTGAACCTAGTGGCAAACAGCACATTTGATCCGTATACTTCCCATCAGTGGTATGAGTGATTTGGTACGATAAATCACCAAATCTGGTGTTTGCTGTTGATTATGACGTAACTAAACTAACTCTTTAGTGAAGTTTCGATATCCCAAAGTTCAAGTAACACGTGACCTAAGCAAGTTTTTAAAAACCAGTGAAATCTTCGTTTCCTATCTCTCTTCGTGGCAAGGGGCGTACATTCGCGAACGCATATGTAATTGCATTAAATCGATGCTAAATGGGTTGACTTTGCCTTATTATTGGTTTAACTATGATTTGAAATAACTTATTAAATATTGATCTTAAGCAAAAATTGTACTGGACATTTTTTATTCCTTTTTTCACAAGGAATCGTGTAGTGAATTCTTTTCCCGCCATTTTGTATACACCCTGTATACAAGGAAGATAATGACAGCTGGCTGGTAGAATGATTAAGTTAGAAATTTGATTGATGATGATGCACGATGTACAAACACCTGTTCGCGATTAGAAAAATTTTAGGTAGCATATATTTTTATTTGTTTTAGTACATAATATTGATAAACCATAATACAGGAACAAGTAGATAAATGAAAACAGCAAGTGTAACAGGAAAAGAAGAGTTGGATACAAGATCACGTTCTGAAAAGAGAACCATCTACTACAAAGAGTAAATGTAGTAAAGAAAATCTCCAAGAAAAGAATGAGAAGACCAAAGCTAACAAAAGAAATGAAGGTTCTTAAGAATATTATGGGGTCTTGGTTTGTCGTCCAGCGATTTCCTAGAGAGAAAACAACGGCAACATTGTTATCATCTTGATGACCCCGAATACAGAAATAGCCAGGCAGAAGAAGACAAAGAGTACCACAACACACACACACACACACACACATGTCACGTGGTTATAAGGTAAAATTCAGTTGATCAGTCAGTTTTACACATTTCAAATCAAGTTTAAAACACTGTACACAGGCCCGTAGCAAGACACATGTTACATGAGGGCTTTGAAAGTTACGGGGGGACTCAAAAAGTTACAGGCGGCTAAAAATTCGTAAAAGTTTTTATGTAAATTATTAATATATTTAGCAAAATAAATATGTAAGCAGGCTAATATATTTAACGTTAATAAATAAATTTCTTAACGTAACTTTTGCATTGAAAACTTATGAATTTTAGTATACCTCTTTATAATTTCCCCTGTCCTTATTATAAAAGGTATGAAGCTTCTCTGTAGTTAGTCCTCTGTAAAAATATTGTATACAAAAGATCTACCGTAGAAAGCTATTTTGAATACATCTTTAACGTCAAAGAACAATTTCCATTGTCATGTACAATTTAATACAAAACAAAAAATTTAAAATAAAAGTCTACAATATTTTATTTTGAGAAAAAATATTTTCCAGTGGGCTTACTACAGTTCGAGTGGGGAGCTCAGTCCCCTTTAGCTCCACTCTGGCTAAAGCTCAGACTTTAAAACTCCACTGAAATATTAACAAAATCTTAATTAACTATAAACCAATAATGGAAGAATTAAATACAAAAATGCGCTTTTTAATATGGTCTTAAAAGTTGTTGAAATGTGGTAGGATAATATTATTTTCATTTCGATATGTTTACATCTGCTCATAATACATAAAGTTTGCTTCGTTTATATATAATTTTGTTGTACAAATTTACTTGGGAGGGCTTGAGCCCGTTTGGCCCTCTAATTTCACGCACGCGCACACCAGTCGAGGCATGCCCGTACGTCATCATGATGTTGCATATTTCTCAACACACGCAATTATCTTTGTTTTTTAAAACAAAATAAAAGAATAAACGAACTGCATATTTTGAGAGATGATTTAGGAACATATTTGGAGCGTTCTTTTGCAATCAGCATTTTTCACTGGGCCTTATATCGAAATGTTTTAAAAATATGGACTAAAGCATGAAATTTTTTATGGCCACGTTTGTTCGCTCCAGATTTTACAAAAATGCTGGTGAATTTAAACAGGAAATAAACCAGTTCTTTCCCGTTATCCGCCGGCTGCTAAGCAAGGCGAAAGTTTCGAGCTGAAGAAAGTGTATATATATGTATAAAACAAAACCGTCTTTTTTTTTTTTAAAGGTTTTCTGGACCCAGTATGCCGCTTTGAAACCCTTGACACGCCGTCGGAGTATTATGTATTCTGGAGAACTGGGAAAAGAAACGATAGTTTTGTTCTTTTCTTTGCAAACAGAGGCACACGTTACGACTGGAATAACATGAAAGCGTTTATCTTTTGAGAGTTGCGAGCATCTGCGACACAAGTTGCTCTTGTTCCAATTCTATTGTTTTGCGAAATGCCCTAAAGTTTTTTACTTCCTTTTTTTCGCAAAGAAACATTTTGTTTGGTCGAAATTGGCTTTGCCATATCTTTCATCCAGCTTAGCCGCATTCCAGTGTCGTTTTGAATTTTTTCCAATTAAAGCAGTTTTTTTTTTTTTGCTTATGAAAGATAATTTTTTTCAAAACATTACACTGTCTGAAATGGGATTTCTCAAGCTACGGTATCGGAAAAAGTTAGCACTCTATTTTGGGTGTTTTTTAAAAAGAACAGCGGTTTATAAGACGTTCTTATTAAAAAGGTCAGCACGCATAAATAGTTTTCTTTCCTCCTGTGTACGATATGTGGCTTGCGATGTAAGATACGATTAGGATATTCCTAATGTATTACTTAAAGCAAGATTTCCAAGGACCCAAAGAGTTTTCCTCTTATCATCTTATCCTAATAAACATTTGTTTTATCTTACAGCAGCATGACTGTAAAGCGTACACATTTCGCGATGTTGATCCGTGATCCCTAAACAGGACTGCAACCGTATGGCATTATCTACTGCTTTTCTGTCAACTGTAGTCTAGAGTTCGGTACCCAAAGTAAAATAAGTTCGAATTTCTCAGAAAGTTGTAAATCCCTGTAAAGCATTACTATAGCTGTGTTTGTGCTGCAAAATAGGAACAAGGGAATAAAATATTTGTTTCCTGTCTGTATATTTCTGTTTTCTCAAAGTCCAAAAGATTTTCGTCGTGGTGTATTGAAGAAGAAAGGTTATCGTATCCAATTGATAACCTTGGAGTTTGCTAAAGTGGTTAAGGGTATAATATCAGGCCGCAATTTAATTCCAAATGTTTTGAAAACAATGCAGAACTCAAGTTGTGAAAGAGAGTGATCAAGAATTATAATTTTACGCATAACATATGTTTAGAAATCTACCATATTTGTGAACTAAAATATAAAATGTATTTTCCTTGAACGATTTAACTACAAAACAATTTATATAAATAAATTCTACGTGCTACTAATTTCCAAATAAGTGTGTTAGAATCATTAATCTTATTCATGATTTTCTTTTCATACTGAATAGAAGCTTATGTGTAAAATTTCTGGTAGAATTCAATTCATATAATTTATTCACAAAAATAATACATATAATATAAGAAATAAGAATATAAGAAATAAGATGAATCAATGTCAACAGCTGTAAGTGCAACTTGTCATTATTCCTAAAAAGGACAAAAAGTCGGCAGGAAATTATTAAGCTTTTGTGCTATATAGATTTATATATTCTTTAGGTTTAGGTGAAAGTTGTCCCATGGCACTAAAATGAAACTGCGTTCGGAACAGTTGAGCATGAACTCTACAATTACAGGCCAGATTCTTGAAATTAATTAAGAAAGTCTTAATGGTTTTAGTTTGGAAACCCAGAATGAGATTCAAGGAAGAATTGACTCCGCAATTTGCAGACATTCGGGATGGAAACTTTGAATATTAGAGCTTAAAATACTTTTGTTGGAATATTGTTCTACATATGATGACTGAAACGAAATTCGCTTCAATAATTAGAAGCTCAATTTCGAGTTACAATAAAAACAACAGAATCAAAATTTTAAATATTCTCATATATGTTGCATTACGTTAATTATAATTTGTTTACACAGAGTAAACTTTCTCTCCATAATAGTATTATCCATTACTTTAAATATGTCGATAACAAAATTTTTTGCTTTTCTGATAGAGATGACATTTATTAGCCTCAGCCCGATCTACAGCGATACGCGTCCATTACGGTGTCTATCGATAACGTTATTTTTTGCTGTCCTGATAGAGATAACGTGTATTAGATTCGACCATGTCTATAACGATACTGCCTCTTACTGTATGTAAGTTGATAAGGGTATATTTTGCCATCGTGGTAGAGCTACGGTGTATTAGGTTCAGCCCTGTCTATAACGATACTACCTATTACGGTAAATATGTCATTGGTGATACTTTTTACGGCCCTGATAGAGATGAAGTGTACTAGTAGGTTCAGCCCTGTCTATAACGGTACCGTCCATTATGCTAAATCTCTCAATAACGATATTTTTGCGGTCCTGATAGAGATGACGCGTATTAGTTGGTTCAACCCTGTCTATAACGATATCTTTTTACAGGTCATTAAATTATCATTATGGACAGATTTTACTATACTGTACAAATTTAAAAAGCCTTTAAAAATAATCGTATTTAAAAATATTACGAAAACTTTAAAAGTAAATTGGAAACTGAGAAATTTGCTTTGTAAATATCTACCTAGAAAATGTCTAACATGCATTTAGCCAAAATGTCGTACTGTATAAACAAATTCTTGAATTCCATCTCTAATAAAGCGATGAACGTTTCTTGAGGACGAGAGAAAAATAAATCCTGGGGCCAATATTACAAGCAACAATATTGTAGTTCGGGGGTTGATTCCATAAGCCTTCAAAAGTTCAAATTTCCCGAGAAAATATTGTTAATTTATTCTCTGGTGGCGTACTAGTAACAAGAAATGTAAAAAACCCGGGAATTTTGGACACATTGGAAACTTTGATGGGAAGAAACCAAGATAGCTAGAATAAAGGAGGTAGTCCCGTCCGCGCCTTTCTTTCTATTGGTCGATCGTGTCGCACAATCGACCAATAGGAAGAAAGGTGAGGACGGGACTACCTCCTTTATTCTAGCTACTCTGGTTTCTCCCCATCAAAGTGTCCAAAATTCCCGGGGTTTTTACATCTCTACCAGTAACAAGTTCGTCTACCGCGTAACCCGAGTTTGACTCTAGATCATGTCATCGAACACGCGCTGTGTCTCTACCCACCGTATTCCGAGGTTTGGTTTCGCTCCTAGTAACGGTTCGGATTCTTCAGAAAATTGCGCGTCCCGACGTAGCATGGCCTTTGCCAGCTTTCCGCCATAAGAGCATAAGTAAAGCTACGCGCTTACGTAAATTTAATATATTTCGAAATACAGAATTATATAGAGAATATGTTAATATTTTTTTTTAAAATGAATCTCATATATATTGGATCAAGAAGTTATTAAATTCATACATTTAATTATTTCTGTTGAATGTATTAAATATAATTCCTCTTGAGTAAATTATTAGCTTTAGTGAAGTGTACTCATACGGTATCTTATCCGTTGAACATACTTGTACGAGTTTTTTCTATCGAACTAAGCTCTACGTGTTCTTATATAATACGAATAATCTCTTATTTTTTCCTACTGGAAAGAGAGCTCAGTTGCTATCATTGCTAAGGCTCTATTTTTATTTCCCTACCGAATGCTTTCAACATATATTTATACATTGAACAACAAGGAATAAAGATTTGTTACTACTCTTACTCAATGCACATAACATTTCCTAACTCAATTTAATTCATTCAAAGAAAAATGAATTATTGACCAGAAAATATAAACTTCTGCTAAGTGGATTTCATCGAATTTATTTAAATGTAACCAGAAATTTGTATTCCAATCAATGTTAGATTAAATATAATACATTCAATAGAATTTTAAAAGTCCTGTCTATTCATTACCCTATGAGCAGTATGCTGAGAGTAGTATGCTGGATGACTAGTATGATGAATGTTATACTGAGAAAAAAGTTTTTAAAGAAGTGGATTTATTTGTAAGATAGTTAATATGAAATTTATATGAACATTACTATGAAAACATAGTATATCTTTCTTATTATGTTCGTCATGCATTGTTATATTACACAGCATCAAGGAGATAATCACTATCCTCTTGATCTGGACTTCTTGGTTCAGTTCAAGTCTCACCCAGAAACCTGAGAACTGTCCATATATCTTCTTAATATATAGGCGGTGCCCAGTAAGGCAGTTTTTTGTAGGTCTGTTGTCGTTATGTCAGTAATGTCCAGTTTTTCTAGGAAGTTCTTTAAATTAGGTGTGATGGGCCCCCAGTGCACCTATCACAATGGGGATGACTGTTTATTATTTAGTTATTGTTATTATTATTAGTATTATATAATGAAATTATAAAATAATAATAACAATAATAATAATGGACTAATCTATTTACACGACTATATGTGTTGCCCCATATTTCACTACAATATTTCATTTTAAAACACCATATTGAAATATTTTCCACAAAAACAAATTTTTGAAAATATGCTATTAAGAATAATGTACTTATTAATTATCATATTTCTTTAGGGCATTTTTAATTCTTCTTCTTATTTTGCAATTGATTACACATTGAAAAAAAAGTTTTATAGGAATAAATTTTACAGATAAAAAAAGCTCCAAATATTGATGCTTCTCTTTCGCACCTTTTCGCTTCCAAAGAATTTGATCATAAAAAACACACTTTGGGCATTAACTGCTAATACTTTTCTCAACTGGAATTCGCACATTGCATGGCAATAAGGAACAAAGGGAAAAGGAAGGAAACCTTAAAGCTAAAGTAACAACACCGAGAAAACTTACAGTATCTTTGGCACGGGGGACATACTGTCATTGATATTCCTAGCCAGTGTGTAGGATTATGACTTTTTCGAAAGTTTATCTCGCCATAAAAAAGGGGAGAAAATTGTCCTGGCTTATGATGCCCGTGATGACGTTCACTTTATGGCTCGAATTTTCTCTCTCGTCTTTTCTCATTATTCAGTATCTCACAACTGTGTTTCCGAACGCCTTTAAATCTGCCTCCAAATCCGAGCTGATTTTGTAATTTGTAGACCAATTCACATTTTTCTGAAAAAAAATGTAGGTTCGATAAAAGTGTGGCTTTGGAAAAAGATTTATGTCTCAAAACTTTCAAAAAGGAAACATATGCCTGTTCTGGCTTTGGGGAGATGTGATAAGAGAATGATTTGATATTCCCCGTTCCCTCGTGAAAATTTTTCAGGAAAAGTTCCTTAGCTATAATTATATACTAGTACTAGTATTAGGACTGCAATTATATATCAGTATTAGTATTAGGATTGCTGGTATATACAAATTTTAATTTTAAGACTAAAATTGCATACCAATATTAATATTAAGACTACAATTATATGCTAGGAATAACGTTCGTGTTAGGATAATAATTATTTACCAGGACTAGTATTAGGATTATAATCGCCCGCGTATAAGAAGATTAATATTGGGAATATAATCACATAATAATGTTAGTATTAGGATGGTTATATATTAAGATTGTTACTGCAACTATAATTTTATTACAGGATTAATATTAGGACTATATTTGTAGATAAAAAAAATTTATATTAGTACTACAATTATATACTAAGATTAATATTGGGTTAGTAATTATGTTCGAAAATTATTTATTAGGACTATAATTATATAATAAAGTAAGTATTCGCGAAATAGAAGGTCGCAACGCCTTGCCCTTCAACTTGACCGTCCTTGTGCCCTAATGACTCATCCAGCCCTCGGGAAAATAACACACCATCCTTCTTCGATCATAATTTAAATTCTCACGTTAGAATCCAAAACGCGTGACGAAATTTATTGGTTTGTAAAAATTCTGTAGTCCAGCATTTCATTTTCGTAATAACACTGATGGTTTTGGCAAAACGAGATTGCAGACGAATATTTGTAAACAAAGCACTGTTGCCAGGTTTGCAGACTTTCAACCACGGACTACTGCGATAAACGTTAGCGGTTCCACGTATTTTTGAGATCAAATTTTTGTTAAAATCAATTTGTTTGTCTTTAAGCTCTAAACTAAGCATGTTTTACATCCCTATTTTATGAAGCTTACTTGTCATATAGTATAGGACAATGGTTCTTTAACTTTCCTAGACCGCGGACCCCCTTCAGAGATCACTCACCCTCGTGGGCCCCCCAAGAAGTTTCCCCTCAAAGTTTAAAACCAGTAATTTGCGTCATACCTATTTTTATCTAATGTTTCATCACTTATTTTCTTAATGTAAGGAAATAATTTTTTATTCCCTCGTCATTTATTCTTATCATTAAAGTGTAAATGCTCTTGTCTTAGTATTTTTCCGAACTTTTGTGGAACACTGTGAGGGTCTCGTGGACCACAGTTGAAGAACCGCTGATATAGGATATTCGAATAAATGAAATTATTATAGGATACATTTTAACTAAATTTTATAGTTATATTAATTTAATTATTATTTTGTATGAAGTTGAGATTTTTTAATCTTGCCATCTGGCAACATTGACATTAGATTGCAATAATCACGCACACCTTCCGCTCGCCTTTCGCATATACTTAACTCGGAAAAAAAAAAAAATCCTCCAAAAAATGCTTACCTGCAAACAAAAACTAAGCAATTTAAAGAAAGCAACTATAGGAACTAAACAAATTAAGACGTTGTTTAAAGGAATTGGTAGCAGTAAAGCTGACGTAACCGTGGATATTCATCATGAGTGTCTCTGTAATTAGAGCGCCAAAGAAATAGCGTTTTGTCAGGTCATGCGTCCTGCCCTAATTTTTTTCTAGATGAAACACTATATTAGCGCTATAATACTTGAATGTTAAAATTAAAACATTTGCGAATATAAGTATGTAAATAATTATTACGTTTTAATATTTTATTAATATTAATTACATGGTAAATTCGTAAATAAAAATGAAGGACACGTATTATTATCGAAAACGTATTTAAAATAATATTTCCTTGAATACAGAGGTGTTTATTATTTCTAATACAATTTATTATGTTGCGCATTTATATGGGTGTCTATAAAATTGCCTTTTTCAGAGTCGCAGCAGTGGTCTGCAAAATGGATTTAATACAAAATTTCATTCTATAATTAGATTTCATAAGGCTATTTTATTAAATTTTTATTTATAATTATTAAACATAAAACTATTTTACTTTTTAATGAGATAATTTCTTCAGAGTAACCACTATCATATTTTCATATGTATTGCATATTATAATTAGTATTTCGCAAATATCTGAAACCTTAAAAAATACGACGTTTAAATGTTATGGAAAATAATTTGTCAAATTTTACAAGTAGTCTTTCTTTTGGGGTAAACGATTTAATGTAAAAATAAATAATTTGATATAAATAAGAGAGATTACACAAATATAATATTTATTTGAAGTAATTTAGATTATTTAAATAATTATTGTTTAGGGCTTAACTTTGGAAATATCGAGTTTCTTTTCTTAATGCATTTGATGGTTTACTAAAAATGTAACATTTTTAACAGCCAAGATGAAGATAAGCAAAATAATGCTACTTATTTTCACACAATTTTCTTTTTCCTCACGAAGAATTTGATAGGACGCATAATATTTTTATCATCATTTCTCCCCTCTTTCCGTACTGCCCCAAAATTTTATGGTGTTTGTTATGTTGTATAGCAACATGTTTACGACTTTGCATTGTCCCGGCATAAAAACCTTATAAACCTCGATTCCAACTATCGTAAGTGAAAAGTAATAACGTGTTCCTGTTCACGAAATACGACTCCCCGTGTAAACGGTAAACAGTATAAAGTTTTACTCTCTTTCAATATTTATTGGCTGTTTGAGAATTTTGTTTCATGACAGATTTCTTTCTTGGATGTTCATGTAAAGAGATTTTTTCATTTTCTGACATATTTTAAATCTATTTCCATTTTTGAATATTCTAAACATCTTCTTTTAGTTTAAATGAAAAAATTGGAAAGTATTCTCGCACAGATATATTTGTTTTGTTTCTAGATTTTTTGTGTTGTTTATTATAATATAATGCTTAGATATTTTGTGTATTTAATTTTATTTCTATGTTTTTGTGCTCAAACACAAATTGCTACAGAAACAAAATTTGCAACAGAAATAAAAATTGCTACACAATTTAAGAGTTTTCGCTTATTTTTGACAAAAATATGTGTGAGTGGAATTTAAGCCTTCTGCTCAAACTCAGATTTTCAAAAATCTCCATCTTTGAAACTGACTTTAAAATGCAAGAATCGTTACAAAACAAAAGAACTACTTTTGAAGTTACAAATCATATGTTTCAAAAATCTTAAGTATTTCAAATCACAAGTATCACGAATTGAGCTGATACCTGTTTAAACATTTTGCAGAAAGATTCTAATATTGATAAAAAAATAAGTGTTTTTGTGAAGTACATCAATGATTATTTAAACATAGTGACGTTTTTGAAAAATAAAACCAAAAAATTATGCCGGTTTCAGTAGAATAAAAAATGGCCTACCATTGCAATTATATAAAATTTGATAAAATTAACACAAATAAAATAATCTAGGATTTATAAACTTTTGGATGAACAAACTTAATGATACGCGGTCTGAGCATTTAGCTTATTACAATAGAATTGTGGACTTTACCATAAAAGTTAAGAAACATAAAAGAAAAATGAAGCAAATAATTATTCAATAAATACGGGACTCGAGTTTTTGAACCCACTGCGTAAAACTATGAAGGTCAGAGTAAAAAAAAAACACCAAATCGTCGCAGTTAAAATATTTTAATAGCGCTGCTAATTGCTATTTCGGCTGTTGATGCCACCAACATTAGCACCTTCATGACTCTGTTGAAATGGTCACCGAAATATCTATTAACAGCATTAACACACCATTTTAACAGCGATAATTTTTTGTTCTTTGCTCTGACCTTCAAATACAGGACATCATAAAAAAGTTCTTTTAAATTTCAATATTTTCCGGAAACTATTTAAAGGCCACAGTGGAACATCGATGACAGTATGGATAATGAGATTTGAGTCTTTCCACATGATTTCTTTTATTCGTTTGATCGTTGTCTGTACAGGTGTGACTTCGTTGCAGTAGCATCGTTTAAAAGAAGAAAATGATATTATTTGTTCAAAAAAAAACCTCTGCCTATCACCTCAACCGCTACATGCATTGATAACTCTTTCCTATGCTCACATGTTGTAACGCGTAGAAACATCGAGGATATGATGCTAGTTGTTTAGCATTTGAGATTAAGTACTAGCAGTTTTTTTAAATCCTTTATCTTTTGCGTCATCTATTATTACAATCATAACACGCATTTCTTCTATCACAACATACACCTATTAAAGGGCACGCATTTGCTAATAGGACAGGTGGACCAGTGTTAGTCCTTACTTCGATTAAA
>QLNU02015003.1:95066780-95096692 GCA_006491805.2 Dysdera silvatica
ATGATATTGAATAAAATATAAAATTTATGTAAACTCTTCAGTTTATCTTTAAAAAATTTTTCGACATACTTTTAAAATAAGCAAATCGTATGATACGCATTTTTCAGTTTAGAAGGAAAACGCATATCGTATGAATTAAATTAAATTAAACAACAATACAAATCAACGTTTATTGGCTTAGTGAAATCAGCGCCGATGTTAAGTTGTGATTATAATCACGCCATAACATCGGCGCTGGTATCACTACGCCAATAAACGTTGATTTATATTGTTGTTTAATTTAATCTGCGTAGTGTTCGATTTATTTAAATACATATAGAATGGTTATTTGATTATATTTTCTGCAATAAAAGATTTGAAAAGAAGAACGAATATGTGTTTAAGTAAGTATGCACAACAATATATGATGTAGATGTCTAAAAAATATCCAAAAACACATGAAAACTTTGGGCTTATCCATGTGTGTGTGTGTGTGTGCCAATATGGGGGACAGAGTGGGCTCGAGCCCCTCCTAGCCGTTTAAAAATTTTATTTGCCCGAACCTGCTACGCATTTACTTTCAAAAGTTTTACAGTCACATTTTAAAATAAGGTACTTTTTAGCTCATTACTAATTGTCAAGCAGTATCAATTATTTTTGTAGCGTTTTGGTATCTTGTACATTCACTAAAATTCTCGACAGCTTTGAGAAGAAAGTAATAATATTTCTCAGCCCCCCTAAAAGTACTCGTTGATTTTCCTCAGCCCCCCCCCCACCTCCCACACTAGAATTACTCGTATGGGCGCCTATGCCCACAGCCGTCCTCTGCTGAGAATGCTGGCATTAGGTAGAGCGCGGCTTCGAAGTAGCCGCGGTAGAGGTCACTCCATAAGACGGTGACAGAACGAGTCCCGCCTTAAAGCAGCAATTTCGGCTGTGGTGACCGAAGTTCGAAATGTTCGTTAAATTGTAGGTCCAGCTTGCCAACACGTCTAACCAACGTGGTGAGCTTTACGTCGCTTCCTCTGTATTTCTTCCATCGTACTGCCTGTATGTGTGGTAACAGAGACCTCCATTCTGCAGTGGATTGAAAACAGTTGTTTCTGATGATGATGATAATACGTATAGGCTATGAATGTGCTCGGTTTTAACAGACTGATATAATTATGAAACGCAACTTAAGGAATGCGATGGTTATGTAATGATTAAATATATCGATTAAAATATACAATTCTCATTCATGCACTAACCATAATTAACAAAATTTTAGCGATTGTGTTTATTATTTTCTATAAAACTCTAAACTGTGTCTTAATGCAGGAGAGTCTTAAATAGCGAAAGCATATAGGAGAACACCTATTACGTTAGCTCCAATTTACTCTCTTAATAATGCAATTACTTGTTCATAATTATACTGTTCGTATATGTAATCAAAAGTTTACTCGAAAAGCATAATTCTAATGAAAAATACAAGTTTATGAACACTGAAAAATCGAACGAAAAATTAGTTCAGATTTATGGTTAGATTTTATTTCTCTATCTCAATAATAATAATAATAATAATAATAATAATAATAATAATACAATTCATTATAAATTATTAATAATTTTCCACGACTATTAGTTATTAATAATCTTCCATGACTATTAATTATTAATAATCTTTCATGACTGCTGATTTTGATTAAATCATCACCTATGCATGGTATGGAAATTCAAAAGCTCTTACCCCAAATTATAAATCCATTTTTTATAATCAAATTGTTTATTTTATATCAATTTTTTCGACGAATTGCGAGTAAGTTGGAAAATTTGTATTACGGATATAATTAATTTGTTATATAATGTATAATTAGTATAATTTAATGAATAATTGATAATAATAAAATGAATAATTGAAATAATAAAATGAATAATTGAAATAATAAATGAATAATTGATATAATAAAATGAATAATTGATAATAATAAAATGAATAATTGATAATTATAAAATGATAATTGATAATAATAAAATGAATAATTGTAATAATAAAGGAATAATTGATAATATTTATAATGGATAATACAGACAATAATGAATTTCATTCCACCAGCGGGTACCACACAAATCGGAGAAAATTATTTTACTTTCAGTTATTGTAAATGTATATGGAGTGTTAAGAAAAATTCTTAAATTTATTTAAAAATCTACTTTTTCCTAATCGTCCTAGATTAGAAATAATCACTTTCACAAGTACAGATGAATTGCAAACGTTGATGGATATTGAGTGGGTGCACTGGCCATTTTAATTTTTATTTAAAATAGTTTTTTGAGCATTACTAATCAGCCAAAGATGAAGATTCACCCTGAATATGTATTGAGCTTACTAGATAGCTATTAAATCATCACCGATGCATGACATGGAAAGCATAAGAGCGCTTATCCCAAATTATAAACCCATTTTCTTTAATTACATTATTTTGTTTGTAAAAATATTTCAAAGATTTGCGAGTAAGACAGAGAATTTCAAACGAGTAGCAAATGCTGCTTTGCACGCGATTTAGTAATCAACTCCAGTCGTAACAATTCTATCTGAAATATGTGTATACGTGAATTATCACTCAAGATTGTTTAGTTATCCTTACAGCAGTCATGGAAGTTTCCACATAAATTTCTGCTTAACCTTTTAGTTGTTTCTTGGTAATCCATCGAGTCAAAGGTCTATTTTTTTCAATGATTAAATATTTATTCTTCTACGAAATCCACGTATTTTAATTATTATAAGAAAATACTACTTTTCAGCTATTGTATGAAAATACTATTTTTCAATCCTTGTAAGAAAATTGTATGTTATGGGTGCTGATGGTATATTAAACCATATAAAATATTCTAAAAAACACACGATATTCTCATGAGTGAAGACGAGCTGTAAGTAAATTAATAAAAATAATTGTTACGTTTTATTAATAAATTCGAAGAATATTTTCTAAATTTTTAGAGGGATTGCAGTAAATTATACAACATTACAATAGGCGTAAGTGAAAAATTCCAGAAGGGGGTTATAGAGCTACAACTTTATATATTCATATGTATATATATATACAAAACTATATCGCAATGTGGGTTATTCCTCCCATCAAACTCGCTTGCACTGATCATTGTAGTCCGGGGTTTGGTTCTCCAGGACTTAAGATGTTCGGATTCCTCGGAAAAGAGTAAGTCCCGGTGCAGCATGACCACTGTGGTTCTTGAGCTGTAAAATAACAAACAAGTAAACCCATCGATCTCGACTACTTACGCCAGGACAAATTACAGAGTTTAGCTTGCAAAAGGACCAACCGGACACGGTTTTCACATCTTTATAGACCTCTACATAAATTCGAAAAATATTTTAGACCCTGGCGCACCTTTACACTAGTATACAGTGTTTCAGTGGAAATTTGGTCTCCGAAATAGGAGGACTTTTCCATAAGCATTAACACAAATGCATAAATCGTGGATTCCTTGTACCCTCATACGTATTAACGATATGGTTTACTAAACTGCCGAAAAAGCCGCCGAAAGGCTTTCACTGCATCAGCCTTTTTTTTGCTGTGAAATTGACAACGCAAGGGATGTGACAATCGACGTCCTACAGCTGGGGTATGGTTGAATTAATCCAGCCAGCGTTAATCGGCAGATATTTCGCCGAAGTATTTATGCTTTCCAAGATAGCTAATCAGATGCTTATTTCTTTAACATTACGACTTACAACTGTATTGCCGCAAGTAGTTTACTTTGAGATTAGACAAGTTAATATACAGTGAGAGCCGTGTACAACGAGGGATTAGGACAAAACCAACAGTTATTAGGACACTGTTGTAAGATTTAAAAGCCCGACCTTTCGGAAGGCAACTGCTTACTTTGATATGTGAAGGCAGACTTTCTGCTTCACTTGACAAACGCAACAGTTCACTTCTGAAATATCGTGTTTTAAACCTTACGCCAGTGACGATATAACTGTTGAGATGGAATCTCCTGCACTGTTAAAAATCGAGGTTCAACGCTTTACCAAGAAATAGTACCCATTTAGCTGCAGCCATTAGAGTGGTGTTGCAACTTTCACCAAGTTATGGTGAAATGTTGAGCCATAACGATAAATTTTTCTGTAACTAATAATATGGAATAGCAGTGAACCATAATGTTGAATTTTTCTCTGACCGATATCAATGAACCATAATCATAGATATTTCTAATTAAACAACACTTCATTTCGTTGCATTTCCTTTTTTAATAAAGTGCCATGTGATTTCGAAATTCACTCATTTTATTTATATCGAACCTTATTGCGGTATGTACTAGATTTTTCAAGAATATAGAAAGTTAGATAATGAGCTGTACTGATTATTGTATCAGTCCCAACTAAGATAACAATAATTTTGTTTAGATCAGAGTTGGGGTTTTGGACAGGACATGTGTCCTTCCAAAACTGTCCAAAGCTATCCAAAAGTGTACTAAAGTTTTAAACAGAAATTCTTCTTTATAGTTGTTTATATAATAATTTCTATGTCTTTAATTGTTGTTTATACAATCATTTCTATGTCTTTAATTTTTGTTTATGTTATCATTTCTATGTCTTTAATTGTTGTTTATATAATCATTTCTATCTCTTTTGGCCCTGCGGTGGCGCAGTGTGGTAACGCGTTCTCCTATTGCGCGGCTAATCCGGGTTCGACTCCCAGCAGTGCAAAAAGAACGCTTACTCAGAGATCTCATAAAGATCGCACTGCTCACTGTAGTCCGGGGTTTGGTTCCCTAGGCCTTAAGAGGTTCGGATTCCTCGGAAAACAGTAGGTCCCGGCGCAGCATGACCACTGTAGTCTTTGAGCCGTAAAACCAAAAAGAAAAAAAATTCTATCTCTTTAATTGTTGTTTATATAACATTCCTACTCAAATGATATTCCATCCATTAAAGATTATCTGACATAGCTTACAGGTTAATAAATAAACTAAATAGGCAATAGACAAAAAGACACCTCTTAAAATATATAGAAAATAATATGAAAATTCTTCTTTAGTTAAAAAAATTGTATGTAAAAATAGGCAGCTGGTAGAAGGCAGGGTCTTGCACCTGCTGTTTAGGCAAAAGCTACGGGTGTAGCTTTAAGGGGGAACTGGTTTACATGCTTATCAGTTGTTTTCTTACTCTTATCCAGGGATGCCAACTTGTACGGATTTTAACTTCATCTTACTGTTTTACGGTCGACACAAAAAAATCTACGAAAAACCTCATTCAAGATCCTGACACACAATTTTGTACCCGTCCCTCAAAAATTCATATATTTTATGTTTTTGTTTTTTTAAAAAAGGAAAAAAAAACGCAATTTACAGATGGCTCGTGCCTTCCCTGTTAGGTCGCAGCGCTTTTGACATGTCCCATTGTTTCCCTGTTACGTTTTACGTCTAGCTTGTTGGGTAAAAATTGCTTTGAGTTTGGATTAAAACAATGAACCGAGACGCAAACTTTATTGTTATACATCTGAGAAAAAAAATAAAAACCGGCAGACAAAACTTTATTGGCAAGTGTATGACGATATTTGTGGTAAGGAATTGCCATTTTTAATGAAGCATCGAAAGTTCATAAATGTTTACGTGGATCCGGAGTTTTACCACGTTTTGAATCAATTTTTATTCGCAGCATTTTACTAAAATTTCAGAAAATTTCCTCACAATACTTAAAAAAATCGAGCCTGGTTTTCATCGAGATTTTGTGACATATATTTCGAAGTATTTCCCCCATTTCTGCCTTCCTTATCTACACAGGCAGAGATTTGCGGATTAATTCAATAGTAAATTTACCTATTCAATGTATTTAGTTAATTTACGTAATTTATGATTCTATTCCATGAAAAAACGCTACGAATGATATTGGTGAGAGTATGATCACTGTATCAGTACATAAACATACGAAAGTAAGTCGCATTATTAGAAATATTTGCATCTTGTTTCAAGGGTTGGGGAGGTACATACATTGTTCTATAACAATGGAGGTGCTTAACTTATAAAAGAAATTTTTGCAGAAAATAAAAGAGCGCGGTTTTACTGCAAACTACTGAAAATTCTTGACTTTTTTTACGAATGACAACTTTCTCAGGTTGGCATCTCTGCTCTAATCAGCTTATATTGTGTGTTTTGTTCTGTTGCAGCCATTTGATATTTACGGTGCCTGAAACTTGAAGAAGGAAATATTATTTTAGTACAAAAACTGTTGTTTGTTGTTGTAAAGTTTGAATTGAAAATGAACAAGGGCGGTAGATCATCAGATAGCGCATGGCAGCATTTTCTCCAAGTACAAAAAGTGGGAAACTTAGGAAGTAATAGTTAGTACGCTAAATGCAAATATCGTGGAAATGTTCAACTTGGAAAAGTAGACAGATTGAAAAAACATGTTTTATCTTACAAAGCCAAAAAGACATATAAAGATGAAACTGTAAGTAATACAGATTCTCAAGAAACTGTAGATCATCCTTCATCAAACCTAGAACTGCAAGAAGAGAATAAAAATGGATTTATGGTGTCACCAAAAAAGATGACATCTCAACAGTGTTTAGATTTACTTATTTTAAAAACAAGTCACAGAACTGCAGAAAATTTGAATTTACTCGTTTCCAATTTTTTTGTTCAAATAATATTGCCTTTACTGCAGTAAAACATCATAATTTCAAAGAATTAGTTTCAGCTCTGCGCCCAGAATATAGTCCACCAAGTCGTCAAGCTTTAGGAGGAGAACTTCTGGACATAGTGTCTGCAGAAGTTACAAATAGAACCAGAACACTTATCGAAGGCCAACAAGTCACCCTTGTTGAAGATGGGTGGAGTAACATATACAACGATATACTTATTGCAACTTGTATTCATATTGAGGGGAAGTCTTATTTTTTAGATGCAATGGAACCTGGTGCACAGACAAAAATGCACAATATCATAAAGATGTTCTACAGTCAGCAATTGCAAAGGCAAAGTATGAATATAATTGCAATATAAAGGCTGTGGTCATTGATAATGCTAGAATTATGGCGAGAACAAAGGAACTTCTGTGTGAGAAAGGCAATAGTTTGGTGATGTATAGATGCAGTGCTTGTTATTTAAACCAGTGCTAAAGAATATTTTGGGGATTCAAAAGTTTTTCTGAAACCGCCATATACTTAGTGCATTGCTTAATTGAATTCTTAACTCACTGAAGCTCCAGTTTCCAGGAGATACAAAGTGTAAGAGACAACTGACTTGTATTGAAACCTTTCTGCGCAATAGAGAAGTATATCAAAAAATAGTTAAGGAACATGAAGGTGACATAAATAAAGACATAGCCACTCTTATAAATGCTTTTAATTTATATAAACAGGCTAAAGATACATTGTAACAACCGAACTCAATTGCTGTTTCACTAGACCGTTTTCAAAACGATAATGCTATTATTCATGAAGCCTGTCATACATGGCTCATGTTGTTGAAAGAAGAGTCTTTTCAGCCTCGTATTCAAGACGTTACAAAAGGAATGGATCTCGTCATAAAACTTTTTCATTTCCTGACCTATTTGCTAAATTCAAAATATAAGGCAGAAGGTCTGGCTACCAATCAAAAAGAAATTGCATGTTCATGGCTAGTAAACAAGTATCCCAAAAGCACTTCCCTTTTGATTGCACATGAAGCTGAAGTTGTACCTTTTCCTCATACTTACTTCACTGCATCTGGAGGAAATATCAATCCAGTCACATTGTGGACAGCAGCAGGAAAAATTCTAGAAATAGAAGGGTTTTCAAAAGACTGTCACCAAAATATTGTTTGTTTTTTTTACTTTCATGTCTTGCATCAATTGAAAGAATATTTTCCAACTTTGGAGTAATACATTCAAAACTCAGAAATCGTCTAGGCACAAACACAGCAGCTAAACTGGTTATGTGTTATCGGATGTTAAGAGGGCCGATTGTAGTTGATTATTAATATTTCTCTTATACTACATACTTATTTCTGTAGTGTTTGCAGTTTTTTTTTGTTTTTTGTTTCATTTTCATATTACTTTTCACTTTTTATAGTACAAATGTAAATTCTCTAAAATAAACCCAATATTCAACTTAATGTAAAATCTGTTTCTTTAAATGTAACGGAGCGGCAGTCATCAGCATATACACTGAAGTGCCAGAAAAACTGGTACTTGCATATATATCCCCCCCCCCATGCACGCAGAAGTGTCGCAACACGATGTGGCATGGACTCGACTAATGTCTGAAGGTATCCTGGAGACAATTCACACCAGGAATCCTGCAGGGCAGTCCACAAATCCATAGGAGTGCAAGATGGCGGAGATCTCTTCTGAACAGCACGTTGCAAGGCATCCCAGATATGCTCGATAATGTTCATGTCTGGCGATTTAGGTGGCCAATGGAAGTGTCTAAAGTCAGAAGAGTGTTCCTGGAGCCACTCGGTAGCAACTCTCGATGTGTGGGGTGTCGCATTATCATGCTGAAATTGTCCAAGTCCGTCGGAATGCACAATGGACATGAATGGGTGTAGGTGATCGGACATGATGCTTACGTACCTGTCACCTGTAAGATATTATTACCCTTCACAGGGATAACACAATTGCCAAATATTGGTCAACACACAAAGCCACCGGGGCGAGATTTTTGTGAGTTTTTCGTAGGGGATTTTTTATTACAAATAAATTTGACACCCACGTATTAGTAGCTCAAACTAGAGCTATTTTTGTTCAGCACGGCATCTCTTTTTTGGCGCGATTTTTTTGTTGTATACATTCTGCATCCATATGTTGGACTTGGTAATATAAAATCAATTAATATAACTGTGTGTACATAATTCACTTTTCAATTTTAATGTTTTTACATATGGTTATTTATATTAGTGTTTATTCTTACATAGTTTGCATAAGGAAGTTTTGGACAGTTTCAGACAGTTTTTGACAGGACGGTAAAAACCACGGTAAATACCGTGGATTTTACCATAGTGTTCAAAACTTTGCCAACCCTGGTTTAGATTAAAAATTCCCAAATAAATTTCCGGGTTTATTTCTCGGAACGTCGGGAATTTCCTCTCACTTTCAATTTTTTTTCTTTCCTTTCCCAACTCAACTACATGGAATATTTGATCTATGAAATGGTAAGCATGCAGACTAGGCCTATGTAGATATGAGGATCTTAGTTCTTTGAATAAATTTAGAATTAAGTAAAAAAAGTTGTAATCGTAGAATAAAGAATTTTACTTAATCTTTATGACGGTTCTTTTACGTTTTGTAATAAATTATATGGTGATTTTCGTAACTCCGCGATATTATGCTTCAAAGAAACCAATCATATGTGAAATTTATTTGTTGTCAACAGGAATGAATCTGCATATGCGCCAGTAACATCGACGAGGTTGAATCGAAATTACCGTGAAACTTTTACCATGTGGTTTTGACCGAGAAGGACAAATTTCTCCTTGAACCATGATCATGTATTTCACCATATTAATAGTGTAGTATTGAACAGTTTTTTTAAGGATGTGGTGAAATTTTGTATTGTGCCATTATTATAACCAAAGAAAATTTTCGCCATAGCCGATCTACCGCTAAATCCATTTGAAATTTGAAATTATAAACTTTGAAAATTAATTTTTTATAAGTAAGATATATGTGCATACGATAATATTCAGCTTTGAAATCGCTTAAAATTTATTGAATGGCGAATTATCGTTTGAATTTTAATACAATAATCTAAATTATAAATATTGAACAAAGGTAAATCAAATCATCCAAGAAAATATATGGGTATTTATTTCAGATTCTCAAAAAGTGGTCCTTCGTTGTTGGCTTCGTTTACTGCCTACACACATTAAATTTGCTTCGTAAAATATTTAGCGCATTAAATGCCTTACCATTAGTGTGGTACGTTGCCTCAAGATATTGCCTTTTTGAATTTATTGCTATGTGTTCTTAGCTGGTTGGTTGTATTTTTATGGCACAATTACCACAAGGGTCATTCTGCGCCAAACGAGGTACTATGTATCCGAAAAGGGAGGTAAGGTCTTAGAAATTCTCAGATTTCAGGTGCTAGAAAGTTTATTTTATCATGTTCGCCTTAGTTGTAAAAGATAGAATATTAGTAAAAATCCTTCGCTGTCACTGACCTTTTTATAATTTTCGAATTTAGATTTTATTTGAATCTTTTATATTTATTTAAAAGATTTCGCTGTTTTTTTCTCGTTAAATATAGGACTGGCAAATATCTTATTCACTAAAAACCACTAAATTGTACTGCACTTAGACACCATAACAAACTAAATCCATATTTTCCCTACCAAACCAGAAAACAAAATAAATTTAGGCTCCATGTAAGTGGGTCCTACTATTCTCATTTTCTTATAAGAAACAAGATTGTTTTAGAAAAATATATTATCAGAAATAACCCCAAACGAGGATCGAACCCTTTAAAATAACTTCGACATTCCTATTTCACAATGAGTGAAAACATATTAAATAAGATGTATAAGATTAATTCTGCAAATTAAACTAAAACTACACAAGCTATTACGGTGGTAAAATATTATTAATTGTAGCTTGCGTTACCTGGTCACCATTTTGTTTTTCTTTATTGATAATAAATAGCGAATGTTGCATAATTTTAGAAGATAACTTAGTTTGATAAAAATCCTTTTTTATTTACTTTTGCGGTAAATATTATGATACCTAGTTGATGAAGAAAAAAGAGCCATTTCCTGAATGCAAGTAAATATTTGATAAAATATATAAACTTCTCCCCATTGCAAACTGATTCGCATACAAGTACGGTAAGCAACCAATCAAGTGTAAAGTAATTCATATTTGTTACAAGAATCTGTTATTTACTGCGATAACAAAAGGCTCCCTTATTTCTTAGGTCTTTCCATTAAAGATTTGTATTTCCGCAGTACTTTGAATAATATGAAACAGATTTTATTTTACTGTAATATATGTGGATCTCTCAGATAACAAGTTTATTTACAGTTAGGTATCTATATTTCTTTTATATCTCTAAAACACGTTGTATTGTTCTTAAAAAACATTCTGTCCGATTTAATGAATTCTTAATTAATTAAACGTTATTAATAATACATTATGATAAAATCTCACAAAAGTAAATTAAAGGTAATTCCGAAGGAAGTCAGTGCGCTCGGGGTCGTCAAGGTGAAGGTGAGGAAATGGTCGTATAAATATGATATTATGGAAATTAGAACAATAGGGTAAGTATAAATTCAATACCTTGCGCCAGTAAAATTAAAGTTAAAAAATTAGAAGGCTCACAAAATATCAGGACATTAAATATTGATGAAGTCATTAGAAGCAAACTCCGAATTTCGGCGATTAACTCTAAAAGAGCACTTTGCAATGCAGGTACAGCCCAGATTAATAATACATTCGCGACTGCAGAAATTACATGTTTTGAATCATATTATCGCAAAATATTTCCAAACAGGAAGAATAAACAAACAAGATTTTTGTATGGCAGAAGCAAGCACTACATCTATACGACTAGCTTGCATGTAAAACTATGACAAACCAGCATGTCTAACTATCAAAATTTTAGTTTGTCATCATCCCGATTTCTAACCGCGCTTGGTGCTACTTCAAATCCTTTGTCTTTGATGAAGTTGATATTTCCAGCTTATTAGGGCGATTGGCTGTGAAGTTAGAGTAAACATCTCCCAGATAAGGCCAACATTTTATACAAGTATAAACATAAAAAGCTAATCAATTTTTTTTTGCAAAGTTACGTTTATCAGTGAGGTTTATTATTATTATTTAAAAATGAACGCGTAATACTTTTATGTGTTATCTAAAACTTTTATCTGGAGCGAAAACTTTAAACGAAAAATAATGTTTCCTATGAACAGAAAGATAGCATTTTAAATTTTAGTAAACGATCTATCAACTCATAATCTCCTCCAAAATTGTTGAAATAGAACTTATCCACTTCATAAAACATTTCAGAATGAGAAAAGGTTTTGGAAAATGTTAGGCGAGTCTTTTTCTTTCAAAAGAATAAATTTAAGGCACTTCTTCTATATACATGGGTTTAAAAATTCCACCGTTTGAATTTATTCTAAAAATCCGAATGCTGATTCATTTCAGCATTAGCGATTCTCTATTCTAATGGAAATGACTAAAATTTTAAATTAAACTTCTTTCATTTGGAAATAAATGTCCATTATCAGATATTAACTGACATCTTTAAATATTCTATGGCGAAATTCTGGTATACTTTATTTTTGTGCATTATATTTTTTTAACCACATATTGTAAATTCAGATATTTTTATGTTAAGACAGTGTCTTTCAACTATGAGTTAATTTTAATCTAGTGATCTGTTAGTTTATTATTCTATGTAGATCGTTGCATGCGTTATTTCCTTATTTTTTGAAACAACAATTTTTTTATCTGTATTACAACATAAATTCCCGAGTATATATATATATATATATTTGATATATTGCCCATTTATTCTAATGAACGAAATGAGACACTTTACAAGGGAAGCTCGGACTGGATAATCAAAACTACTTCTAAGTTAGACAAAAATATCGCACAACTAATACCGTTAAATTTTTAATTATTAATTGTATTTTGTGTTACTTATGTTGTGTGTTATTTTTGTATAAGTTAGTTTTCGTACATGGATCCACGTTAATATTTATAACGCTGATTCTGTTAATTGAAAAATCCTTACATTTTTATGGTTAGTACTCTGTGCAGATGTGAACCGAAGATACAGAAAAAAAACCCCAAAGACAAAGGAGTGAATGTCATTACCGTAATGAGGCTGGAAGTCTAGGAGGACTATTGCCTTCACACAGAGTTGTTGATTTTTCCAGCTGTTTGTAATTTTTATTGAATCAGGATTTTTCACCCTGCAACAAAGCCCCTCAGCCTACGTTAGTTACGCCCATAGAGAATGTATGTGGCTGAAGATTACAACGGTGACCTTTAAAAGTATTGAATGGCTCGGCATCTAGAAGGACAAAACAAAATTCCTCTCAAATAAGCACTTTTGTGAAAAAGAAAAAAAAGAGTATAGAAAAGTTTTGTAAAATAAAAATGGAGGAATATAATGGAATAAACATTTAGTATTAGTTTGATAATAATTTATAAATGTTGGTGCAATCCTTACATAATATATATATATAATCTACTTCTGCTTAGTTATTGAGCATTTTTATGACTGTAAAAATGTGATAAGACAAACAGTTGATTGGAGTTGCGAGAAAGAAGCTCTTGTTAAGATTGGAAGCAGTGCAGGAAAATTAGTTGAAACTGACTTAGTCGGCAATTAAATTACCAAGTATTAGGCAAATCAAGCAAAAAAGTAAAAGTGAATGCCCTACTGGCTAATAGGAATGCCCCTTCAATTCCATGTATGAAGAGATGAAGAATTAGCACATCCAAGAAGTAGTAGCCAAGGCAAAATTTCCATAAAGGGGTTAAAAGCTTTTAATCTGGTTACGGAACTGCAAATCCATATCATCATCATCTTCATATTCAACCATTATCTGTCCATTTTTGGGTGAACTTCTCACCGAATGCTTTCCATACAAGTCTACCCTGAGCAATTCGCTTACACATAAGCCAAACCTGTTTTCTTATTTCATCCGCCCATCTAGTTTGAGGGCGTTTCCTATCTATTCCGCGATCTTTCGGAATGTAGTTCGAAATATCAGTTGTCCATAGTTGATTAGTTTTTCTTGCGATATGCCCAGCTCATCGCTATTTCAGCGTTTTTTACTTTAATAATGGTATCATCTACACTTTTTTGCTCTCTCACTACCAACAGTTTCTTTTTCATTCCTCCCTAGTTATTGCTAACATGCATCTCTCCATATTCCTTTGAGTTGTCTGCAATTTTCGTATTGCTGCATTCTTAATACTTCATGTCTCCGACTCATAAAAGAAGTCTGGCAATATGCACCAGTTTCAGAACTTTCGTAGGACAACTCCGTATTTTTATATATACAAAATTGCACCGCAAGGCTATCTACAGACCCTTACGTACACCAGTTCTAAAAAGATGTTTTTTTGAGTCCTAATCAATAACGTCCTCGCAGTATATTTTTGAAATCTCACCAGATAGTTGAATATTGAGTTCTTAAAGTTCAGCCAATCTTGAAAATATCAGTTTAATTAGTAAATATGTGTGTGGCATTTACTTCTGGAATTTCAATGTAATATACACCAGCATTTCGAAACATTCTTACCTTCGCGTAATCCTCGATATAATATTTCTGGTCGGCAGAAACTCTACATAAAAGTTATTATCTGTCATTATTAATATCTTCTTTTGTTATTTATGATCTCAATGTTCTCATAAAGAAAATGATGTAATTTTTCAGATATGTTGTCCAACGAAAAATAATTTTTAATTATACTAAAACAATTTATTTATAATACAGAATAATGGATTAAAACTGACTGTTTACGAGACTTAATGATGCAGTTCACAGTAGCACAAAAAGAAGCTCATTTATCTGTAAATATTAAAGTTTAGAATAAATAGCACATGAGAATTTTTGATCGTGCATTCGGTGAGCTTTTTTGGGCTTTCCACGATTTCATTAATTTGAGTGGCCACTTCATTTCTGGCGATACCCAACTAGGTTGCGACCCACTAGGGTTCCGTGGCGCCCTGGATGAGGAACCCTGGTGTACTAAGCACATTAGATACGGGCTATTTCTGGCTTAAAATTATGAGTACATTAAACAATTTGGTTACGATATGTTAAATATTGTTTGCTATAGTTTTAAATAATTTGTTTGATAGCACGCCACATGAAATTTTCTAGATGATCAAGATCGTCTGTAAAAAATAGTTCTATATTCAATTTATAGGTTTGTATTTGTGAAAAGTATAAAATAATATAATTTTAAAAACAAGTGCAACGTAAAAAAACTAATTTGATATTTTTATGCTCATGAACTAAATCGTTTTCAATATTAATTTCATATTTACGGAAAAGTTCTTTAAAATTAGAATATTGTCATCCTTTCTGAAATCTTATCTATATTTATATTCAGCTAAACTTCTTCTTAAAACGATTTTGTTCGGGATCTTAAATTGGATGCAAGGAACACAATGCTTGTTAACATATCACAATTCCCCAAGGCCCAAGATCATTAGTAAGAAACATTACAAAAACATCTTGCGAAAAGAAACGAATTGAGCAAAGAAGCGAAATGTCACAGAGACTATAACAATTTATACAAAGCCCTCGAGTGCAATAAATCAACTAACCCAGATGAAAATGCGACGCATTAAAAATTCGTATTATGAGTGATAGAAAAAAATGGCCACTTTTAAGTAAAATACAACAACCTTATTTATTTTTATGACTCCGTTGACTTTTACATATTTCAGAAACAAGAAATTTATTAAATTATTAGTAACATTTTTATTATTGATAAATGTACTTCCCTTCTATTTTTGCGTATCAACACGGAAAAAATAATAAAAAGGATTCTTTTAGTAGATAAATACTAACTCAAAATTTATTAAGTTTTTATTTTTATTTATCATATTATTGTTGTTCAAAAAGGTAGAAAAAACACCAGTGGTTGATAGGTAAGGCCTACGAGACAGAGCTTTTGTAGTTTCTACTTAAGGAAGGGGTATATTTTGAAAAATTATTGACAAATTTCTATATTTCAGTCTCTAATTGCATGCAGCATATGCAGGTCGGCTAAAGAGTCCGTGTTGCAACAAAGTACTCTCCGTCTCAGTGACTTTCTCACGTTCTGTATAAATCTTGGGTTTTAATAATGGTCTTAGCTTAAGTGTCCCCTGAAATGTATATTGCAATATCTCTGCATATTTCGTTTCTACAAACCATGCAATCACTTGTTCTATCAACTGCAGTCGCTCCATTGTGAAGTATATAAAGTGAATAAAGTAAAGTATATAATAAAGTGAATAAAGTAAAGTATATAATAAAGTGAATAAAGTAAAGTATATAATAAAGTGAATAAAGTAAAGTATATAATAAAGTGAATAAAGTGAAATATATAATTAAGTCAATAATGTGAAGTATATAGTAAAGCGAATAAAGTGAATAACGTGAAGTATATAGTAAATTGAATAAAGTGAAATATATAATAAAGTAAGAAGCATTGCGCAGCCTCAGTAAACTTTTATAACTTTCTGTGATGAATTTCAGAAAGAGAAAGTTTGCATCTATTGCCATTCTAGTTTTATTATTATTTTTGAAGTGTAAAGGAACCCCTCGGACAATGTGTACATAACTTCGTATAAAAAATGGCAATAAAGTTTATGTCTACATCTGGGAAATATTAAAGCTGGCGTGTAATAAAAATTGTATGATATATAAAGCAGTTTTTGATACGAATAAAGAAGGTTTATCGAAATACAGTATCATATCGACTATCCCAATTTCGCTTAACTAATATCCGGGTTAACGAAAATAGTCTGATTCAAATGCTTTTTATTATTTCTTACTTGACCTTTTTCCCCCTTTTTCAGTAAAAATACTCACAAAAACCGTTATTTTCTAGCGTATGCTGGCCTTAGCGAAGAGGTAAAACAAATCGTAAATATCTAATACATATAAGGATATGTATATATAATTCGTCTATCCTCTGTCAAAAATATCGGTTCTCGAGAGAGCGCCACTTCGAAGCAGCCCCGGTAGCGATCAGTCCATAAGCGAGTGACTCAACGAGTCCCGTCTTAGCGTAGGGCTTCGGTTGTGGTGACGCAAGTTGGAAACCTTCGTCTTGAAACTGTAGGTCCAGCTCGCCAGCACGTCAGGAGAACGTGGAGAGCTTAGAGTCAATTCCTTTGTATTTCTTTCACCGAACTAATTGTATGCGTGAAAAAAGAGAGAGACCTTCGCCTTGCAATGGATTGAAAATTGTTGTTGATAATTTTGTATATATCGAGTATATACAAAAGTATCAGGATATTTCCTCACAGTAGCTAATATATTAATTAACAAATATACTGTATGATATTTTTACTTGCCATATAATAGATTAACATTATATGAATAATCGTGCTTGCGGATAAATATTGTGGTTTCTTTGCGTCTTTATATTGATAATCGAATTTCCGTATCTTTTAAAATTTTATGCTTCCTATTTATTTCAACCAATCGGCTTTCTACTTCAGGCTTACTCTGTAGGTCGAATATTGATATATATATATATAATTAATGCAATTGTTATGATCAAGGCGAACTGCAGTTCTATAACACTTTTAATTCTAGATGTTTCCATGACATATATGTAGACAAAGACGAAGTACCATTTTGGCTTCCCACGAAGAGATTTGATGTCGGTGACACGCTGACGGCGGTATCGGCCATACGTAACCCGTGAGGAATACACATCCAAGGCTTTGCCGCGGAACGGAACGATCATGACACAAAGAATGCTGAAAAACGGCGTCCGGCCATAAGAAAGGAGAGAGGATTTCGCAGCTGAATACATAACGGGCGACCACCCCAAAAGGGCCATTAGATGGTTCTGGGAATGGTCGGGAAGACAAAGCTTTCTCCAGAACGTTCTTGAGGGCAAAGAGAGAATCGGTACATTGCAAGAGCTGGGAGAGATGTTCACTCTGGTTGAGCGAGAGTTGGAACTTCGCCGTGAGCGTGAGCGGTCGACCTCTGAGTGTCTTGTGAGAAAGAAGCTAGCAGTTTTTTTTTCTCGGATGAGGATGATCCGATCACAGATTTGGATCCGTGGCATCCGCTGTCTTCTCATAATCCGTCGACATAAGTTTTAATGCTATAATTATGATTCTAATTATAACTATTATTGGTTGTAAAAGGTTTGCATCTGAATACGGACATCAACCTTCTTCTGCACTCATCCTCTCTATGCCGACGGTTTTACGGTATGTTTCGGACTAGCCTGGGGGATATGCATCTTCTCAAGCAATAAGTCCCTTGGTTTGTTTTCCGTCATTTATCATGCAAAACTATATACTCATATATAATCGGCACGTAATGCGATATTAAGACAGGGTAATTTCTCGGGAGGAATTAAGACGTGGTCACCTTATCTTATTGTTTTATATCTGTTTTTGTATTACTTTAACATGCAATGATCTGCGTTCTACAGAGGATCGTTACACAATATAAAATTGAAGACCTGAAAATACGGGTATTTAGTGCTTAATTAATATCAAAATCGCAATTTTATCTTCACTTACAAATACCACTGTACACATTTTGTTCAATTTTATGCAATCTATGTTTCTTATATTAATTACTGCTTAAACGTAAACTAATATGCTGCCAAATATAAAAGATAACAGTACAAGGAAATTTCTTTTAATGGAACATCTTTTAAAAAATCACAGGAAAGTTGTAACAAATATTAAAATAAATATTGGAAAATCTTTAAATAAGTAATATGCCAACATAAAAATTTCAGGTCGGCAAGCCAGTCAAGAACCTTATGAAACGTGTTTTTAAATTATTCTCTTTGTATATTGAAGTAATACAATAAGGTCAATAGTAGTTATACTAAAAACCCAAACTCACATTTGGATTCTTGGAGACATTCGCAAGAAGATGGGCGGTGAACCGAACAACAGTTAGGGGACAGCAAATAGAGAATGACATCTTAACTTGAATAAAACACAGATTCTGTTCACAGATTATGAAAAGTTAGTTTAAATAATTAAATTTTGTGTTAATAAATATCAAATACACATAAGCGCTTCGGTTAATATAGCGTAAAATTGTTCATCAAATGAATATTAATCTCGCTCTGAACAGGCCACAATTAAACTGGCCGCTACTTAAAACTGTCTTCACATTTTTTTGTCTGAAATCGGTTTAACCTTTAATTTTTTGTGAAGCATCTTCTCGCCGCTCAAATGTTTTCATCAACATCTTGGTGCTGCTAGCCTTACCTTGTGTGAATAAACATTATAGGTATCAGCTGAAAAATAACTATATTAAAAATTTCTATTACATTTTTTCTACATCATTACATTACATTATTTTTACATTCATCTAAATTTTTCTACTCTTTTTATGACTAGCGTATTTTTTGTCCATTTTCTTATGACTAACGCAATTTCAAGACTAACCATTATGGTTCTGATTCTGCCATGGCCAGTTAAGGAGTGTTCACTTCATTATTAATGCTTCGAATTCCTGTACTTCTCTAATCTCATTTCTCTTTCATAAAAAATTTTATTTCTTTTTCTTTTTTGCTTTCAGGAATTTTAGATTCTCCAATAAAATCTTACGATCTTATTTATTTGATCGCTCCATTTCGCATAATTTGTTGGTCTATAGATTTTCGTTTTATATTATACAATCTTATCATACCTTCTTCCTTTTGATTTTTTATATCCTCCTAACAAAAACCAGTGACGTTCGGTGTTGGTTTCCTGCAAAGCTATGAAAAATTAACGTCGTTCCGTTTTCCATATTTCTGCTCTCCGACGTTAAAGGATGGTTATTTCTTGTTACCTTTGCTAATGGCTGCGAGTCTTCAGATCTCAAAATGAGACTTTTTTATTCACGCCTTTTGTTCGGAGAACCATAAAAGCTTTTTCTGCCTTTATTCCTAACAGCTCCTTAAAAGAAATACGCTTTAGTGGTTTCGCAGCAATGGCGTTTCACTGAGAATTATCACAGACGTGGCGCATTGAAACGCAACTTGAAACTTATTCGTTATATTTTCGGCCGAAAGAAAAAGTTAATTGTTAGTAAAGGGATGCAAAGTTACCTAAATAGTCTCTTAGTCAAGACTAACGTAGCATTCTTTCGGGTTTTGGTTCTTTGAATTGTGGGTAATTAGGATTAGAAGCGTGCACGTAAAGTGTTGGTAGTTGTACTTAGCGATTCTTTGAGTTTTTTTTCTGAATTCTTTGGTAGTTTCTGGATTTTCTAATGGAGTTAACACAAGTTTAGGTGCTTCATGTTGTAAATTTCCTACTTTTATTTTAATTGGAATTTAGCTATGGTTTACAAGAAAAGATGAGAAAGGTTTAAAATAAAAAAAATAGGTATTATTATTCTTTTTACCAAGGTTCATTAGTACGACGATTTTCACTTCATTTCAAGTCTCTCTAAGTCCAAGAACGTCTTTCACATTTCAAAAAGCCGAAGTCACACACACACATACGCACATACCTACATAAATATATATATATATATTCCCTCCAATAAATACAGTGGCAGGCTAACAGGGGAAATTAGGAAAAGTCATAAAAATGCGATGAACGCCTCTTATACGGAGCGCCGAATATAACGACCAACCTCATATAACGACGGAATGTTTCCAAAAAATTTGATTTCCAGTTTTATCTTTAATTTTTTTTAAATTATTCTGTATATCCAGGGTTCAAAAAGAGTTGTTCTCTAAAAGCTGTTAAACCGTACTACGCTTAATCATTTTAACATGCAAATCCACATTTTCCTGGCTAAATCCTGAAATTTGCTAAATGCGGTCTCGTTACAAGCATGTCCTATGATATTTCACATTTCCCACAAACTCTCTCTGTGGATCTGCCTCTGATATTATATGGTATATCAAATGTACAAACATACAAAATTAATATATATATATTAGCAAACAATCCAACCAGTGTGGCCAACCCAGAAGCGTAGGAGGACCACTCCAACCAAGATGAAGATAGGAGGGACGTGAAAAATATGGAAGAAGATTTCCAATATACTCTGGCAGAACATGAAGGCTAGGATGCGGCAACAAGACCAAGAATATCACCTCCTCCGCCATCCTGAAAACTCTGCAAAGCAACCAAGATCCTTAACGAGAATACCCTGCCAGTACATCCACAACTCCCTACAGGAAATACACACCGCCATATACTGTGCAGCAGTAGCGGCATCACGCGCCAATGGGTACGAAGTAAGGAACGAAGGCCGAAGTAACAGAGGAAACAAAGCCCAACCACCATGGCAAGTGAGACTGCAAAAAAGAATAGAAGAGCTCCGCAGCAGCATAGGGCGAATAACCCAGTACATGCAGGGAAATAGGAGTAAGAAATTAGTGAGGAAAGTGAAGATGGCCCTTAAGAGAAATAGGATTCATACAAGACACGAAGAGCCCAATAAACACATCAGCGAATATCTGGATACCCTCAAACAAAAACTGGGTGTATACGCCAGAAGACTCCGAAGATACAAAGACTATACCAACAGAAAACAACAGAACATGCAATTCCAAACAAACCAGAAGGCCTTCTACAGGAAGCTTCGAGAGACATCAGCGAGCCAAGACAAATACGAATCCCCACAGCCAGCAGAAATAGGGACATTCTGAAAGATACTGTGGTCCAATGAAATACAGCACAAAATGCCGCCTGGATTCAGCAAGAAATGGAGGCTACGAGGGGAATCAAGGAAATGGAGTACACGGGTATCATGACAGAGGAACTTCAGCAGATAATCCAAAGAATGCACAACTGGAAAGCACCCGATATTGACGGCATACACAGCTTCTGGTACCAGAAATTTATCAGCGCCCATGGCCCATTAGCCAGAGAACTTACGACAATAATTGAAGACCCCAGTAAAATGCTTGTATTCCTTTGCAAGAGAATAACCTACCTTCTACCTAACTATACTTCTACGATATCAGTAACATAGCGAAATACCGGCCTATCACGTGCCTCAACACCCTGTACAAGACACTTACAGGATGCATCTTTGAAAAAATAAACCGGCACAGCGAAAGCAACAACCTAATGACCGAAGAACAAAAAGGATGCCCGAAAAGGACTTTGGGGAGCAAAGAGTAGCTGACCATCGACTCGGTTATCCTGGAGCAAGCGAGAAAACAGAAGCGAGAGCTCAACACTGCATACATAGAATACAAGAAAGCTTTCGATTCTGTTCCACACTCATGGCTCCTTGAAATACTCAGCATATATATAAATTGCACCCTTTCATCATCCGATTCCCACAGAGCACAATAAAACATTGGAGAATCCGGCTACATCTAAACACGCCAGACAGTAAAATTGAATCGGCCGTGATCCCCACCCAGCGGGAAGTCTGCCAAGGAGATGCATTAAGCCCCCAGCGGTTTTGCCTCTCGCTAAACCCTTTGTCAAGGATGCTGAACACAAGTAACTACGGATATATGCTGAAGAAACACAAGAGAAATCTACATAACGTGTCCCACCTCAAGTATGTAGATGACATCAAACTATACGCGCCAGCAATCACTCAACTCCGACAACTTATCAGTAGAACAGAGACATTCTCCAATTATACAGGAATGGAATTTGGCCCCGATAAGTGGAAAGTACAGAAGAATGGCAAGGAAGATTTACGAGGCATCGAACGTGAAGACCGCAGACTACCGAAGACCTCGGACGGGGGAGAAACCTACAAATACCTAGGGGTAATGCAAAAACGGTAGCAGGAGCACAAGAAAATCAAGGCCCAGCTCAAGCAAGCATTCTAAGAACAACTCAGAAGCATTGTGAAAGTTAAACTGATAGGGAAGAACAACACGCAAGCAATTAACGCATATGCGGTATGAGTGCTTACCCACTCCTTGGGGATCATCAAGTAGACCAACACTGAACTAGAACAGCTGCAGCCGAAAATGAGAACCATCCAAAGAAGAGCCGCGGAATTACACCCTGCAACGGTAATTGAACGGAAAACACTACCCCGGGAGGAGGGAGGGCTGGGACAAGCGGACTTTAAAGATCTATATGACAAGCAGATCCAGAGTATGATGCAATACTTCCAGTCGAAAAATCGCCGGTCACCACTTATCCAAGCCACAGTACTAGCAGATGCAAATTACACGCCACTAAACCTGTGTAATACCGAAGAGCGTGTCCTGGAGGCAGCCAATGAACAGAAACTAAGCTCTTGGGACGGAAAACCATTACATGTCAGGCATCACAATGACTTGCAACAATCACACGTTGACAAAAAGGCATCAAATGCATGGCTGGCTAAAGGCACTCTCCAGCCAGAGGCAAAAGAATTCATGCTAGTCATCCAAGACCAAGTGATCGCAACAAGGAGCAATCCGTAATTCATCCAGAAGAAAGACATAGAAAGCGACAAATCAGACACTGTCATGCGGCATCGGAAACAATCCAACACGTGATGGCAGGATGCAAAATCGTCGCGCAGTCAGACTACAAACATAGACATGACCAAGTGGCAAAAATAGTCCACCAGAAATTGGCAGCGAATGCTGGCTTTCTGACAGAGAAATGCCCATATTACAAATATGAGTCAGAGACCGTGCTTGAGAACGAAACTAAAACACAAGCTTTACTGGAATAGAGTAATCATAACAGACAAGACAGTCCCACATAACCGTGCTGATATAACCCTTATCGATAAATCGGATAAGACCACGTACCTAATCGACATAGCAGTATCCAACACCAATAACATACAGGTAACCTACATAACGAAAATCACCATGTACCAAGACCTCAGACATGAGCTACGTAACATATAGTGTATGGAAAAGATATTCATCGTTCCGTTATTCATCCCAGCAACCGGATTGGTGTGTTTTAGGGGGGAGAACTTTTTAGAGTTATCGGGAGATTTTTTAAATTAATACTGTTAACTTCTATATTGGGAAAGCCAAAACACAGTAAATTTTCTCCAAGATTAGAATTAGATAGAAACGCTAAGATTGAAGATGCTAATATAAGTCGTCAACTTTTCAACTGTAACTCTGTTTACAAAAAAAAAATAATGAGGCTGTTGATACACCATGCATATATGAAAGATATACTGAATATGTTGACAGTAACCATCAACATATGTGGTAACGGATCATCCAGCCGGAGATCCTTAGTAAGTATTCATTTATTCCAAACGGTACTGTGCATTGTACTCCTTCCATAGTATTCGCGGTGTCGATCTTCATGCTGAACCCTAAAAAGTTCGAAGGCAAGGTTGCTATTACACTTGTTGGAAGCAAATGTCACCTGGCCTAAAAGCACTTTGGAAAACTACTTTCATGCATTCACTTATACGTGCACTTAACTTCACTCACACTTAAATTTCACTCACTTTTTAAATTTAACTCACTCTTAAATTTCACTTACACTTAACTTCACTCACACTTAAATTTCACTCGCGCTTAACTCACACTTAACTACACTCACTCTTAACTTCAGTTGCACTTAACTTCAGTTGCACTTAACTTCACTAATACTTAAATTTCACTCACACTTAACTTCACTCACACTTAAACCCACTCACTTTTTAAATTTAAACTCACTCTTAAATTTCACTTACACTTAACTTCACTCACACTTAAATTTCGCTCGCACTTAATTTCACTCGCGCTTAACTCACACTTAACAACATTCACTCTTAACTTCAGTTGCACTTCGCTTCACTAATATTTAAATTTCACGCCCTCTCAATTTCACTCACACTTAAACTTCACTCGCGCTTAAACTTCACTCGCGCTTAAACTTCACTCGCACTTAAACTTACTCACTGACAACTTCACCATGTTTAATTTTATTCGTTTACAATTTGGTCAGGAAACGCTTCAAATAGTTCGTAAATACATCAAAACACACATTAAAGTTATCCGTTTTAAAGAACATCTTCACTTTAATCACACCTGTAAAAAGGAATTTCTTATCCCTTTCAAACTTAAAGTTAAACCTCTTGTAAATTCAGCCCTTGGACATTGCATCGCACATAACATAAGTCTTAAATTTCTTTCCGCTAGAATTTCTCTCTGTCACTGCATTCTTACTCAGCTTCAAAATGAAATATTCTTTCTTACTTCCCTTCTAAATACTAAACTTGATTTTCTTACCATGCTCCTAGTTAAATCCGCTACTCGCTCACAAGAATCTAAAATCCAAGAACATATTCGTCTTACTCATTCACGTAAACTTAACAACCTTAGACCTTCTATTTCAAAACAGTCAAAACTCCTTACAAAAAACTGGATACTAAATCTTTCAAATAAAAATCTCACACCACAACAGCAATTCGTACTATCACTCGGCCTAAATTTCTCACCTGCTCCACTTAAAATTCCTACACCACAGATTCTCGCTTCCATAGAAAATGCTCTACAAAATACTCACACTGACGAACGTGTTGCAGCTGATATCCGCTGCAGAGTGGCAGGACTCCTTCGGCGTCCAAAACTTCCTGAGGACAACCTAACGCCTATGCAAAGGGTTGCCCTCCGGGAGCTACGGAACGACAAGGACCTTGTCATACTGCCAGCTGATAAAGGCCGTACTACAGTCGTCTTAAATCGTCCAGACTACTTAAATAAAATTACTACACTCTTATCTGATACAAATACATACAACAATGTCAATCAATCAACGTTTATTGGCGTAGTGATACCAACGCCGATGGTATGGCGTGATTAGATGGTGAAACGTTCGAAAGAAAATAAATATTTCTGCCTTCGGTGGGACCTGAACCCACGACCTTCCACTTGCCGGGCGGAGGCTCTACCCACTGAGCTACGAAGGACAATATATAATCTCTTTACGAACGTATATATATTGTTGCCAGTTATTTCGCAGAATGGTGTAGTACATAGACTACTATTTAAACCAAATTGCAAAGAGACTGGTATTAAATTGATCGAAATGCCCGTTGCAGCATATGTATTTATTTATTTGTTGATTATTTATTTGACATTGTTGTTTGATTTAATCTGCGTAGTGTTCGATTTATATAAATAAATACATATGCTGCAACGGGCTTTTCGATTTAATACCAGGTATCTTCGTAATGGTGGGTTACGTCCCACCACAATCCGGGGTTTGGCTCCCTTGACAGTTGAGGTTCGGATTCTTCAGAAAACTGTAGGTCCCGGCGCAGCAGGGCCTTTGCTTTTCTTGTGCCATAAAAACACCAGCAACGTAATAAAAACATGCATATGGTCAGTTTTAGCAAAAACGTAGGTACTTTTAGAAGCATAGGAGAGAAAATATATACTCTGGCCTATTCTATTCATTATAGCCTACACTATTACTAATTTATTCTTGTATGTGATTCCTTAAATCATCGAGAAAATGTAAACAAGTTGCAAATAGTTTAGATCTACTTCAATGGCAAATTACGGTAACTTCTGTGCTATAACGAGATAGATGTTTTCCTAAATAAGTCTGCATAATAGAAAACTGTTTGTGCTTTACATCGCAAAGACAGCTACGGTCATACTGTGAAAACGGTGGGCAGAAAAATGTCACGTGCTCTACGGTATCATTAAAATTGGACACGGGTTAACGACATGATAAACGGACTCGTTACCGTTACTGAACCGCATGACCAATAGATTACGATACCACCGAGACACGAACCCAGTACCTTCCGATTACATGTCGGGTACTCTACCAGTTTGAGCCTGGATCTATCACAATAGAAAAAACGATGTTTTAAAAACATCAGGGACTGTGGGAAAAGTAGGGTTAGGTCGACAAAAACATTTACCGTAATTAAGCTTAAATAAAATTATAAAGTTAGTATTATCGAATAACGGACGGAAAGTAAAACCAGGAGTGAAGGAAATAGCCGCTGCATGTCGCATTTTTCGACAACCTTCCAAGCAATAATGTGAGAGAATTCACAACTAATTATATTAAAATGCTTCAAAAAATCAGCTACACTTACTTTTTCATTTTCTGTAATGATAATAATAATTTTATCCAACCCGATATACAACGTTTTGTGATACATAACTTGAGAAGTATAAAAGTTATAACAATGTAAGAGAAGATCTATATTAAATTATTTTAGGCTTTGGGTTAGAAATGGAAGAGAATATAATGCCGTAAGTAGCTTTGCAAGTAGCCGCAAAATAGCTTCGTAAATATATATACGCCACAAATACTAATGAGTTTAAAAGCTGCTACAACCTCCTTGTCTATAGAATTCGTTTATATTTTATGGCGCAAGGACCCAGTTTTCCGCAAAATTCAAACTTCTTTGCCTTAAGAAATCCAACCCCGGATAGCGGATTCGTAGAAACAAAGGGTAAGTCCTGACACTTCCTAGAACCGAACGCGATTTATTTGCACGGTACCAGTACGCCACCTCAACGCTCTGATCCATAGAGAGATTGCGTTCGGTGGTAAAAATATCACCTTGATTTATAGTAAAACCTCAGTATTGGTGGGGGGATAATCTAATTCGAAAGCAGGAGGATTTTAAAATCCATGTCCTTTCTTGTAATATTTTTTAAAAATATCGATTAGGGGACTTGGAAAAATTGCCCGATCATCTATCCTTTGTTTACTTGATTGAAAATGCACACCTGAAATGGTAAATAACAAAAAAAAAAGATCAAGACAGATTTACGTTATAGCCGATTTAACTTTAGCTATTTGAGAAGGGTGTTCCATACAGGTATGCATAGCCGGATTTTAGAGGGGGATCTAAAGGGGCTACAACCCAGGTCCCCGGATAGTTCAGGAGTCTCACCCCAGTTGTCATACAAGTTTCCTCAACCTTGGAAGACGGACCTGTGGTTTAAAAAAAATCCCATGGATAAAAAATTTCGAAAACCTAAATTGAAAAAATAATTTTATGTTTGGCAATGTCAATAACCAACTGCAAATCAAATGCGTTCTTCTTTAAAAATAGCTTTAATTAAAAATAATTGCAACCGACAATGCTGCAACAAAGACTTAACGGTCTTGCCATCATGTCACTGGAGCATGATATTGCTAAGGAATTATCGTTCGACGATTTCGTGTAATCTTTTGCCAACCTTAAAGTAAGGAAACCAATTTTAAAGGCTTAAACTCCTAAATTGCTAACTTTTGCTTTTAAGTATTCATTTCTAATTTTTGTGGTACTATACTATATACTTAAATATAGTTGTTGTATACGCTTTACAAGGTGTAGATTTGAGCGAGATATATTGCACAAGTATCAAACTGCAATAACTTTTACTTAAAATCATTAAAAATATCCATAAAAGCAAGTTAAAATATTGCACATGCGTATATTTCGCTAATATATTTCAAGCGGGCAAGTATTTTGTGTGTGTGTGTGTGTGTGTGTGGTTCTTATGTCATGTAAATTGGTGGTTCTTAAATAATAAATATTAAAAATTAATAATTCAATGCTTTTCTTCATGCCTGCACAGAAATAGGATTAGAACTAATTTTAATAATAAACACTGGACGCAGGTCGTTGCCAGACACTTTTTTTTTGTTGTAAAAAGTGCAACTAGGGGCCTCAAAAATTTCACAAGCCCAGGGGCCTCGAAGACCTTATTTCGGCGCTGCAGGTGTGTCAAATTATTTACTGAAGAGTTTGCCCATCTATCGTAAATTAGCAGTCACTGTAGTCCGGGGTTTGGTTCCCTAGGCCTTAAGAGGTTCGGATTCCTCGGAAAACAGTAGGTCCCGGCGCAGCATGACCACTGTAGTCTTTGAGCCGTAAAACCAAAAAACAAACAAACAATAAATTAGCAGTCCCGTGTTCAGTGAATCGGTTATTGATTACGATTCTGCACACTGCTAATATATAGTTCGTTCACGAAAAGTGGTTCGATGGTACTGTTAGAATTCCCGGGAGCTGACGTCACAAACGGGCTAGCCGATTACAGCAGAGGGGAGGACGTCATTTCCGAACTGATTTTTGGCGCAGACAAACGTTCGCTAAAAAACAGTTCTGAAATGACACCCTTCCCTCTGCTGTAATCGGCTATGCCCTTTGTGACGTCAGCTCCCCTTATTTCTAACGGCACCATCGGACAACTTTTCGTGAACGAACTATATCTCGTTCAAACAAGCACGTTATGGTCAATTCGTGTTGTAAAACCACTCGTTGTGGCAGAATTTTCTGCATGGATAATTATATGTTAGCAAACAACAGCAATGCAGTATCAGGCTTTAATTGACATTCTAAAGCAATTATCCAGATGGCGGGAGAATCATCCATTAATCACTGAAGTTGGAAACCTAGCTACTTAAAATCCCAAGGTAGCAATTTGGTTGAAAAGGATTTTAAGATCTAAAAGCCGTCTATTCCACAATGATTATTCAACCTTAAAAGAAATCACTTGCCACGGACGCTCAGTCCAAAACACCACGTGACCCTGTGGTGACGTATTCGTCTACCGTGGCATTAACCCGTGTTAGACTGCCATTGGTTTCGTAGAACGTGTGCCGTTTTTCTACCTACCATAGTCCGGAGTTTGGTTCCTTTGGCGGCAGAGAAAACAATATTCCCAATCTTCTCAGAAAACTGTACGTTCTGGTGCAGCAGGACTTTTGCTGTACTTGTACTCATACACACCAAACCTTCGCGGAAGACGTCAGTTTTATTTTCGGGCTAAATTGTGAATAACGTAAAAATTTATAATGAATCTCTGTGGTGCCTTAAGGCTCCTAAAAAAGGGGAGCAGGCACATCCGCCATTTTGATGTTATTTTTATTCTGTGATCTCATTCACTGCTGTGTTAAAGTTGAGTGATTTACAAGTGCGTTATTTTTAATAAAATAGGGTAAAATGGGTGGGTGTGCTGCTGTAAATTGTTTAAATCACTCGAGGAATAAACATAGAAAGTTTAGACATAAAAATTCCGACACCCACGTTTATTAGCTCAAACTAGAGCTTTATTCCTTTTTGGAGAAAAAGAGACGCTTTCCCCATCCTGGATTCGAACCAGGGTCCCTCCGTTTAGCCCGGAGTGTCTTGGACCGCTAGACGAATGAGGACAGGAAACAACGCTCTCTTTCTCCGTATGTAAAGATGTAAGATATTATTACCCTCCGCAGGGATAACACAATTGCCAAATATGGTCAACACAGAAAAGCCTCCGGGGCGAGATTTTTGTAAGTTTTTCGTTGGAGAATTATTATGCATTAAAATTCCGACATATACGTTTATTAGCTCAAACTAGAGCTTTTTTGTTTTAGGAGAAAAAGAGACGCCGTCCTCATCCTGGATTC
>QLNU02015003.1:95110416-95122476 GCA_006491805.2 Dysdera silvatica
GTCTACTCGGCATTCTTCATAATCATCACTTGTCTCCTCGGCATTCTTCATAATCATCACTTTTATTAAACAGATAGACGAAAGAAAGATATAAACACCTATGGAGGCCCTTTACCCGGATTTGAGGTCATTTACAATGAAATACTTAGCCGGACATTCACAAGGAAGCTTGAGAAATGAACAAGACAATTTTGACCTTAAAACTCTAATCAGTTTCTATGTTATGACCGGATGTCATTATAACATATTGATTTCTATAAGCGGCAGTGTTGATTTTATTATCCGGTGAGGTTATGCACTGGTATTGCATATATTTAAATACGTTCCTGGGAATTAGATTATATTAGGCTATTTAAAATATTTTAAAATTACGTAAGAATATAAAACATACTACTTAATAAGTGACGGTATATGTATATGTATAATATTACGAAATTTAACCTTTCTCTACAAAATATTTTTAATTAGAAATATTTTGCCATATAGCTAATTAGCCAAATAAAGGAAAATTCATATTTCTAAGTAAATTATTTTTGGATTTATTAAAAGCTAAAATTCATGACTTATAAACTTTTGTCGCTGTTGGCGACTTTTTCTGCGAAAAAAACGTAAACTTAGGGACCCCTTTTGGGCGAACAAATGATGCGTATTCATTAAATTATTTTGAAAAGCACAAAACCCAGAATAAAAATTAAAGTACTATCAGGTTTTCAATTTCTAGGTCTCTATATATTTGGCTGTCAACTCCAGATTTATAAATATTCCATAGCACAACGAATATTCCACGAACGAATATAAAATATGTTCCATATGACTAATGAGAAACAGGGCAATATTTTACTTGCTGCATATTTTTTCATAGAGTGTCTACATAAAAAGTTGAATTCCGTATTTTCTTAGATATCACCTCCTCTAAAATAACGTATTCAACATCCCTACGAACTTCTACCTCCCCACCCCACCATAAAAAATGTTTTCTATCGCCAACGATACAAAATATTTTTTGTAACATTTGTTCGGAATCACCGTGTATGATTGTTTGAGATAGTTCAAAGAATAAGAAGTGAATTCTGCCTCTAATGATTGTCATATGAATAATTCGTAAACAACGTATCCCTAGCGCACAAAATAAGAAACATAGCAATTGGTATATATATATATATACTTATACAGTTTATTTTTTCTATCTAAAGAACAGTTTTGCTGATGTATCTATATATTGCCAACAAAAACAATCTTGTCCACCTCAGGAAGAGGGCGCAGGAAAAACACCTGCGAAGATAATAATGAAGTAAGTTCAATATAATCGATCAGTTTATCATCGATTAGAGGAAACTCTACAGAAATGTTTTCGGAAAAAGTGGTAAAAAAGGGATTATTTGGAAATAGCAATTATGTTTCGTTGTGGCCGATGGAAAAGGGAAGATTTTTTCAGAATAAACAATACTGCTTATTGATTTTTACTCGAGGTGAATACAAAAGCGGAAATAAAAAATACAAAGAATCCTATTATTTTTGTTCGTGTTTTTACGTTACAAAGACAGAAAATATCCTGTTAATCCGGGGGCTACAAATTTCTCAGGAACCTGAACCTCTGTTGCAGATGGAACTAAATCAGGGACTGCGTTGGGCAGTAAAACGGCATGCGTTCTACGATACATTTAAGATTGGAATTCGGGTTAATTGTATGAAAGACGACCGCAACAGCGTTACGCCCTCGTAGGTCCGCGGATCTTCATTTTTTCCTAGGAACTTGATTTATTAAAACTTTTATTTCGTTTATTTTAACACTGTTGCGAATCGAAACCGGAATATGGAAAGTTACGTGAGCATGTGATCCCAGCGCATCCGCATTGCCGAACTACACAGTTTAATATTCCTTTATTCCCTACGTACAATAATACAAATAATGTAACAGGGGATATACCTATAGATGTGACATTAGTATGCAACTAAGGTTTCAAGTAGCAAATATTTTTGGGAGAAAATGATCAAAGTTATTGTTTCATTCTAAACTAATCGTTTACAGGTCATTCAAATTTTTGATTTCAATTAAAATATTGCCTCAAACTCATTAGCAACGAAAACACAAAATGGACAGGCTAGAAGCTGGCCTCGAACGCTTCATCCCATTGCATCTGCACAAGAATGTAATTACTCACCACACCAATGAAAACCCGTATGATTTGTTCCTAGCGTGTCAAATTTATCTAAAGCCTTCTTTCATATTAAGAACAGACAAATCAAAATAATTTGGCTTAATCGTGTGGATTCGTTTAACATGTACGGTTGTTTTCTGAAAATATATATCTTATATATCTTTGGTTTTTAAATATCAGAACGTGAAATTAAATATAAATTCAGTTGAACCATCGGCAAAACCAAGTTAAAAGAAATTGGTGTCCTAGCTGTTAATGCGTAAGGTACAACAATGAAATTTCAACTTGCAACTTGGCCTGTCTTTTCCTTAAAGCTCCATAAGATTACAAATTTCTAATTGCAACTAAAGATAACGGACTTCCACAATTTCGTATAATTTGGCACCTTATTCCGTGAAATAAAGATAACTTTTTGGTAGAAAGGCTTACCTATATGATGCACTACATTTAATATTTATTTTATATATGGTCGAACCTCCTTTACCTAAATACACTAAACGCAAATTATTTTTAACATGAACTAGTGTAACATGAACTATTTTATTGACACCATGAGTGTTCATATTATCGAGTTTTGACAGTATCCAGTTGCGAATTATTTAAGTGTGGTTTAAATATTTGTATTTAATTTATAATATTCTTCAATTTATAATTCCAGAGGTATCACTCATAGATATTAAATTTAATGACCATTTCTGGCGAAAAGCAAATAACAACTCATGAGAATGAATAAATTCATCTCATAAATTTAACTCATTTTGCGCATGCGCTGATAGGAATAAAATGAAGTATCCACTGAATGAATTTTACGCGACCTTAAGATATATTTATTCTAAAGGATCCAGTTTCTCATTAACAGTCTAATTAAAGTATAGTGTGCATTTCCATTACCGGTATTGCGACATCGTGCATTAAATAATATTGCTTAATATTCTGGAGATGCATCCTGTTAATTATGCCAATTGCCGGCCTATCAGGAAAGTTGGGATTTCTTGGAGTTGTAGATAAGGCATTCACATTAACAACGTACAATGATTTTTTTTTTCTGATAAACTGCGTAGAGGAAGAAATGGGGACAGATTCATCAGACTCTGGGATTTCAGAAGTGGGGAGGGAGCTCTTGTAATCTTCCGTGACACATTCGTGGTCAGCTACGCCTTCATATGTTTACTTATTCATTATCACGCCTACATTGCATTATGCACATTTAGGCACAAACACGTCAGAATCGGTTTTCGATTTTGATGTGTTTCTTCTTAGCTGACATATCTGTAGGTGTTTTTGTTTAATGGCGCTTTAGATGTTGGTTCCATTTTCGGTTTCAACTTCAGTCTTGATAGTAGCTATAGGCATTTTTATCTGCGGTAACTACTTGAAGTTACAATCATAGCAGTGGCAACGGCAAAATCCAAATTCAAACCTTAAACAAGGCAACTGAAAAAAATTCTAATAAGGTGAAAAAAGATAAAATACACGCATGTTGTGCAAGAAAGGGAAGACATAAAGATTTGAAACTAAAGTCCAGTTAACTATCATGTTAACTTCGTTCTAGTTAGCGAATATTTCTGTTTAACGACGTGATTCTGCTATCCCAGCCAGCGCTTCACATTTCGGTTAACATCTTGCCATTTTAATGGTCTTTTTTTTTACCATCCCTTGAAGAATTCTCATGATAGTGATTATTGTATGTGTATAAAATTTTATACTTATTGAATAATTTGAGGCTAAATAAGCACATTGAACATTAGTTAGTGGCAAAGAAATTGTGAAATATTAATATATAGTAAAGGTAAATAATACGTGAAGAAATTGAGGGCATATTTGGATCACTTTCAAAAAAGTGCTAATCAGCACAAGTGCAGAGATCCTCTTAATAAAAGAGAATGCATTAATTTAATGTTTACGCCGTATAAAGGTAATAAAATATTTTATGGGGAGACAGAAATACACATGAAATCTAAGAAAATGACAAACAAAGAGAGCGGTTTACAATATAATGCATAATTTTGCAACAACAAGCTGGAAGATTATTTGCAAAGCATAATGAAAACTAATTTCTGATATTTCATGTCTTTCCGTTTTTTTTTAATTCTAGAATCATGTTTAATTCATAAGAGCGAAAAGAGAAAAAAAATATAGAAGCACTTGGACCGGAATGGAACCTACAACCTTTAGGCTTAAGTTTCAATGATTTGAGTGTTAAGCTACACTCTATATGTGGGATTTTTCTCATCTTGTGTTATATAAGCACAAGGAAAATCCTGCTATATGCAACGGCTTGGCGGTCTAATTATGAAAGCTTAAACCCAACAAAAACCTGTTCGATTTCAATCATGAAGCGTGGGTAATTCCTTCCTCTTTTGAATTCATGTGTCAAAGAAGATTCTGGCTTGAAATAAAAAACAACAACATAAAATATGAAAATTAACTTTTAACAATTAATTTCTCGGAAGATTTTCTTCTTTAAATAGGATGTTTCTTCTGGGAAAAATACTATGAATATTATATAAAAAATGATTTTTTAGTCAGCGTCTTGAAGTCGTGCTTTTATAATTAAATTTGCGAGTTCAAATTTTTTCCCATGCAGTGGCCAGCCAAATTCAAGGAATTTCAATGTCATTATTTCTTTTATTTTAATTGATTTAATAATTAATTAATTGAGTCAGTCAGTCAGTCTGTCTGTCTATTTATTTGTTTAAAGTCTTAAAAGAGTTTTGAAGATTTAATATCAATTTTATTTCGGTCTAGAGAAGATTTGTTAACTGTCAGATCAAATATAATTTTTACTGTAATACAATGAAGTTGCATATTGATCAGGAGAAGCTTGAATATCAGCTACTTTTCTCTTTATTTAAAGATCAGAATTATAGGTTAATTGGCGTAGGAGAAAGTTGAAACAATTTGCTATTCTATTTAACTAATTACCATAGAAGAAATAGGCCAAAGGGATGCTCAAAAAATAAATTTTAAAGCTAAAGTAATCATCCGGTTTTAAATGCATTATGCCAAATGCTGTTTATTTCTTATAAAAAATCTGAGAAAATTTATTTATTACTGCATTCAAACAAAACAATAATTTTCTCACTAAACAAAAACACTGAAAAGTGTGCTTTTATTCAAATTTCAGGACCTATTTTTATTAATTCACGTTTTTTTATTTCAATTTATACAAATATTTATGTTTAAGGAAATCAATATAATTCTGTGGAGTTTATAAAAGCGTTAAGATAAAATTAGAAAAATGACCAGTTTCTTCATCTTTTTCCCCAAGTTCTTGCTTTCAAAAATAAAATAAAACTTTTAAGAACGGTGCACCTAAATTAGGCGCTTTCAGTTTAGTTGAGTTATGGTTTTATTTTTTTACTTTTAATAATGTCAGAGTTTACTTCTTTTTATATTCATTTCCGGACCAAACTTTCTAGTTATTGTATTCTTTTTTTAAATTTCCTTTCTTTAGTAAAAGATTTTTTAACTAAAAAGATATTTTAATCATTCAAAATATTTTAAAGGAACGTTTCATACAATATTCATATCTGTATGTCAAGAAATATACGAATTTTACTAATGTTTATTTTATATAAAATTTAAATACTTTAGTTAATAAAATTGGTGCTCAATATCTTTAATATTATTTGTCTTTGGTAGGATAGTGGAATTAATTATTTTTATATGAAAAGTAATATAAAATTTAACGTTTTCAGATACTACTTTTGTAACACTGGTGAGTATATTTTCTAAACATATACTTTTATTAATTACGTTCGATTTAGTTAATACGTAAGAATTTATGGATATTATGGAAATAATTGTAAACTTACTGCGTTCATAATTTTCATTTAAAAATTTACAATTACAATTTGCAAATAAATCTCATTCTAATATATTTTACAAAAGCATTTATTCTAAATTTTATTTTATTTCAATATAAAATCGAAAAAGTCATATATAATGATATATAAAACCGTAATCTAAATGTTTAAATTTCAGTAAATTTTGATATTAAATCAAAACTAATTGCAATAGAATCTTAATTTTTTAAAAAACGTAGTTCTTGTAATTTATAGTGGTAAAATGTTCATATAATTTAGTATCAATATACACCTAGCATTACGTACTAATATTTACTTATGCTTTTATGCTTTAAAAATGTTTATTTTCTTTAAAGTCTCTTTAGAAATGCCTACAAGCATAATTTCGTATACGATATCGTCATTTCAACGTATGTTATTTAATCGCTCTAGATATCTCTATCCTTTTCGTAATTTAAACGAGCAAATAGTTTTTTGTAGTTCAGCTAATATTTGGTATAAAATATTGTTTAAAATTTTTGAAATCCCATTTCTCAATTATATACATTGACTCTGCTCATAATGTTTGTAAATATATACTTATTTTTCTCACATATATTCTCCTCGTCTCGTAAGAGAAAAATATCAAATAATAATTCATGCGATATCTGAAACGCTAAATAAGATATGTTAATTGGAGCGTATTCAACAATCCGTTCGAATAAGAGCTGCAAATAATATCCACAGTTAACATTTTGTTTTCTTTATTGGCAACAGGTATTGCGATTCGCAGTTATGTGTTTATTTATTAAAATTTGAAATTATAAATTGCAAAGTGTTTCAACTAAATATCTATGCTCTGAACTGAGTGTTTGAGTCAGCATTTGATTTAGGTACGGCACTTACTATTTTGAATTATTTGTAAGTAATTCTTGGATATTTCTTCTCAAAGAGAGATAGATACGTATTTCTGTGGACACAGCGTTTTCATCTAAATATTTACATAAAATAAGTTTTTCGTATTGTGATCCTTAGATAATGTTTATGTAATAATAATTTTACATGGTGTATTACATTTCAGCATGAACCTCTTCTTATTTTTTTTTAAATTTTTTATCTAGTTTTGCAAACTTTTCATTAAATTAATGACTATACACGTCAATTTATATGTAACTTCCTTCCTTATTAATATATATCTGAGTTAAGATTAAGCAACGGATTTTTCACTGATATACTATTTCCTTCTTTCGTTAATTAACACACATCATTAGTGTTTAAGAAATATTTATAAAAACAGATATATATCTTGATATTATTTTACTAACTTATTCAATTTCCAAAATTATTCATTGGTGTAAATTAAATTTTCTAAGTTAAATTGCACTAAATTTTTATCGCGCCCTAATTATTTACTGTAGTACAAAAGTCACGTAATCTATATAAGACGCCTTTATTTGATAAAAAATTCATTCGACATGTAAGCGGTGAATTTTTGAACGAATTTGAAACAAGACTGACATATAAAATTAAAATCAAAATACTGTTTAGTAAATCCGTTTGGTAGTCGAATTCGTTTAGTATAGGCATTTTAAATTACAATTACATTCATTTTAAAAGGCATATAATATAATGATCGTTTATTATAAATTAAATATCTAATAAAATCTCACATATAATTATCGTGAACATATTTCATAGAAATTTGAATTTTGCGATAGTTTAGTGTAATACATAAGACTTAAATTTCACACTAATATATATTTTTGCATTTTTCCATGTCTTATATCCTAAATAATAAGCATGAATCATTGGTATAGTAAACTAGTTGCCTCTGTATTTAAATAATATGCAGATCTTTCTAGTTTTCGGATCACTTTATATTGTTTGGAGTCAAATGTTGCATCAGTAAAAATAGATAGCACACGAAACACACGAGAAACTTACATTGTAAATTACGAGAACCAAACGCATAAGGTTTGTGAGCCACATGAAACAGAGCATTACACCAACCGAAACGAGAAATCGTTCCATGTAATAGAAAACCCCAAACCACAATTTATGACTGGAAGCAGAAGCCATAACCACAGAATAAAGAAACAGAAGTATTGTACTGTCCAAGATTAATGGTAGTGGAGAACATAGAAACAGTCTGCACCTGTCCCCTGCAAAGGAGATTCCCATGGAGTTCCTTGCTCGAGAAATCTCTCGTGAACGGATGTCGTAGGTATGTTGTATGAAAATGGGAAATATTTATCATGTTTCCAAAATCTAGTTTACGTTCTTAGAAAAAATATTCTCTTGGTCTTCTAGGGTTCAGATTAAAAGAGAACTAGGAATTCGTACCGAAAGAAGGTTAGGCATAAGGGAAGAGATGTTCACGGTACTTCCTCTGTTTATTCTTATATTAATTATAATTTATATTCAGGAGTTATTTAAATACCGTAATTTAATTGCTACGTATAACGTTTGTTAACTTAAATCCTAATTAAAATAATGATTAACATTTTTAAGCGCATCCTAATATAAATCATTTTAATTATATCGTTATGATTCATTCCTTCACTTCCTATTCTAATTATTTTGTATACGGGAATGACATAACACAACGTGTCATATAAAAAGAAATTAACGATAAAATTCTTTGAAATGAACCAAGATTTAAAAAGAAATTGCATGAAGATTTATTCATTCAACCAAATGAAGTTCACAATAATAATATTCAACAACCTTACCGGACATCTTAATGTTAAGTTTTCAAATTTGGACAAACTTTCTCAAGAATTTTGTCAATGAACTACTTTAGAAATATATTTTATTAAAACAACTTATTGGCTTAGGTTATTTTATCATAATTGACATATTGATACTTTTGTTTTGTTCAAACTATTTGAGTTTAAAAACTTAATTCAATGAACTTATAGTCCATTTAGTTTAAAATATATAACAACAAATTGCGATTTAAGTCATCATCCTTATTGCAAATTTAAAGAAGTTGAATTTAAATTCATGGAACTGTCAGTATATTAGTATCTCTATATGTTCGTACAGTGATTACTAACGTATATTTATGTAGTTGCTGCAACATAATTTTTCCCCACAAGTTCGCTCACTGCCACTATAATATTTGCCAAAAGGAATTTTTATATTTTCTCATATATAAGTAACGACTATATCTATCAAGGAATACTTCAGTAAATAGCGTTTTGGATGACTTGCGATTTCTTCTGATATCAAATCCATAAAATGTTTTTGAAAAAGCCTATGCAATAATTTCGATGCCCAACTATCTTCATGTAAAAACCTCTTTAAAATTGAGGGTGATCACATATATATGCAAGTGATATTTATAATCCTTTAAATTAGGAGATAATTTTGTGTGATCATAATTCACTATTTCTAACTTACAGTGTTTCCCGGAAATAATATTCTATACCGATTGTACTTTTAGTAAAAGATATATTCCTTTCTTGTCACACTTTTGGAATAGTTTGAATTTTTATTTCAAAATTAAACATTAAGAACTGTTAATCTAAATAATTCTAAAGACGGCCGTGAACAAACATCATGCAGCGTAACGGCTACTGAATCGTTATCGTTGAGAAGCAAAACGGATGTTCATTAAATATTTGTCCCATTTTGAACTTTCTGACCACGACCACCAAAAAAAGAGATGAAAAATTAAAATTGAAATTTTAACTTCATGAATGCGCAATATATATATATATATATCATCATCATCATCATATTCAACCATTATCTATCCACTGCTGGATGAAGGTCTCTCCAAATGCTTTCCACACAAGTCTATCCTGAGCAATTCGCTTCCACGTCACCCCAACCTGTTTTCTTATTTCATCCACCCATCTAGTTTGAGGACGTTTTCTAGGTCTTCGGTGGTCTCTTGGAATCCAGTTCAGAATTTCTGTTGTCCATCGTTGATCAGTTCTTCTTGCAATATGCCCAGCCCATCGCCATTTCAGCCCTTTTACTTTAACAATGATGTCCTCTACTCTAGTTTGCTCTCTCACCCAAGTGTTTCTTTTTCGATCTCTCCTAGTTATTCCAAGCATGCACCTCTCCATGCTCCTTTGCGTTGTCTGTAACTTTCGTATTGCTCCAACTGTTAGACTCCATGTCTCTGATCCATAAGAGAGGACTGGCAATACACACTGGTTGAAGACCTTTCTTTTTAGACACAAAGGCAATTTCCCCTTCAGGATAAAACTGTTTCTTCCAAATGCACTCCAGCCAAGTTTAATACGTCTGTTGAGTTCTTTCATAATGTTGCCATCCATTGAAATCAGCTGGCCAAGGTAAATATATGAATCAGCAATTTCTAGCTCAATGTTGTCAACTTGTATTTTTGTTTCCTCTACGAAATTATTGAACATGATCTTAGTTTTTTGTAGGTTCATCTTGAGTCCAACTTCTTTACTTCTAGTTGAGAGCTCCTGTACCATGTCTTGGAGTTCTGATGGGTTCGTTGAAAAAATAACAATGTCATCAGCAAACCGCAAATGATTTAAATATTCACCATTTATTTTTATTCCCTTGTCATTCCAATTTATCTGCTGAAAAATCATCTGTAAAGCTGAAGTAAAAAGTTTTGGAGAAATGGTATCTCCCTGCCTCACACCTTTACCAATTTTGATAGTTTTGGTATCTTTATGTAACCGAAATTTTGCACTTGCATTTTTATACACACGTTTCACCATGTCAATGTACACATCCTCGATGTCTGTTGATCTTAAAGAGTTGATGACTGCTGATGTTTTAATAGAGTCAAAGGCCTTCTCATAGTCAATAAATGCCACACACAATGGAAGTTCATATTCATGTGTTCTTTCAATTAATTCTCTTAATACTTGAATATGGTCCACTGTACTGAATCCACTTCGAAATCCAGCTTGTTCTCTTGGTTGAGCTGCATCTAATTTTTTCTGCAGGCGATGTGTTAGCACTTTTGTGAAGATTTTATAAATAGCAGGTAACAAGCTAATTGGTCGGTAATTTTTCAAATCCTCTTTATCACCTTTTTTATGCAAAAGAATTACTGTTGCAGAATCCCATTGGTTTGGTATGTTACCGCTGTTAAGACATTTGGTAAAGAATTTTGCAAGTATGTCTTCTACATATTCTCCAGCTTCTTTTAGGATATCTAATGTAATACCATCATCGCCAGGGGCTCTTCCTTTCTTCATACTTTTTATTGCAAATGAAACTTCTTCTTTTAAGATTTTAGGAGCTGTTCCTTCGACTATTTCAGTGTCTTCGTTTAATCCACTGTTACTTTCATATAGTTTTTTGTAGAATTCTTCAACTCTTCTAAGTATTTCTTCCCTATTTCTTGTTACGGTGCCATCCTCTCCTTTTAATGCAATGATGTGTTTCTTCCCAACAGATAAACTTCCTTTAACAACCCTAAGGCTCTTGTTATTTTCAATGGCCTTCCTTACTAACTCACAATTGAATTTTCTTATGTCTTCTTTCATGCTTTTGCGCAGAGTTTTACAAAGTTCTATGTACTCAATCCTGGAACTGGTATTTCGATTGTCCACCTTCATATCTCTTCGCCTTTTCATGAGCTGTTTCGTCTTCTCAGATAATTTGCTATTGTGCTTTTTACAGGTTACACCACCAATTTCCCCAGCAGTTTCAACTATTGTCTTAACAATGTTTTCATTTGCTTCTGAGATATCACTTTCATCAATAAGTCCTTCCAGTGCAGAAAAGCGATTTTTTAATTCCAACTTGAATGCCTCGGTATTTTCTTTTAATTTCTTTAAATCCACCCTCTTACTTACTTGTTTCCTAATGAGCTTCTGTCGTTCTAATTTAGTATTTAAGTGCACTTTACATCTCACCATTCGATGATCACTTCCAGTATTAAATCTGTTCAGTACACTGCAATCTTCAATAATTGATTTCTTGTTTGCCAGGATATAGTCAATTTCACTAGTTCCCCCATTTGGGTGTTTCCATGTCCATTTTCTTTGCGGTTTCTTCTTAAAAAATGAATTCATGATGCTAAGGTTTTCAGCTTCTGCAAATTCGATGAGTTGATCGCCACGTTCATTCCTTTCCCCATATCCGTATTTACCAACCGATGTCTC
>QLNU02015003.1:95133605-95159505 GCA_006491805.2 Dysdera silvatica
CTGCTATTTATAAAATCTTCACAAAAGTGCTAACACATCGCCTGCAGAAAAAATTAGATGCAGCTCAACCAAGAGAACAAGCTGGATTTCGAAGTGGATTCAGTACAGTGGACCATATTCAAGTATTAAGAGAATTAATTGAAAGAACACATGAATATGAACTTCCATTGTGTGTTGCATTTATTGACTATGAGAAGGCCTTTGACTCTATTAAAACATCAGCAGTCATCAACTCTTTAAGATCAACAGACATTGAGGATGTGTACATTGACATGGTGAAACGTGTGTATAAAAATGCAAGTGCAAAATTTCGGTTACATAAAGATACCAAAACTATCAAAATTGGTAAAGGTGTGAGGCAGGGAGATACCATTTCTCCAAAACTTTTTACTTCAGCTTTACAGATGATTTTTCAGCAGATAAATTGGAATAACAAGGGAATAAAAATAAATGGTGAATATTTAAATCATTTGCGGTTTGCTGATGACATTGTTATTTTTTCAACGAACCCATTAGAACTCCAAGACATGGTACAGGAGCTCTCAACTAGAAGTAAAGAAGTTGGACTCAAGATGAACCTACAAAAAACTAAGATCATGTTCAATAATTTCGTAGAGGAAACAAAAATACAAGTTGACAACATTGAGCTAGAAATTGCTGATTCATATATTTACCTTGGCCAGCTGATTTCAATGGATGGCAACATTATGAAAGAACTCAACAGACGTATTAAACTTGGCTGGAGTGCATTTGGAAGAAACAGTTTTATCCTGAAGGGGAAATTGCCTTTGTGTCTAAAAAGAAAGGTCTTCAACCAGTGTGTATTGCCAGTCCTCTCTTATGGATCAGAGACATGGAGTCTAACAGTTGGAGCAATACGAAAGTTACAGACAACGCAAAGGAGCATGGAGAGGTGCATGCTTGGAATAACTAGGAGAGATCGAAAAAGAAACACTTGGGTGAGAGAGCAAACTAGAGTAGAGGACATCATTGTTAAAGTAAAAGGGCTGAAATGGCGATGGGCTGGGCATATTGCAAGAAGAACTGATCAACGATGGACAACAGAAATTCTGAACTGGATTCCAAGAGACCACCGAAGACCTAGAAAACGTCCTCAAACTAGATGGGTGGATGAAATAAGAAAACAGGTTGGGGTGACGTGGAAGCGAATTGCTCAGGATAGACTTGTGTGGAAAGCATTTGGAGAGACCTTCATCCAGCAGTGGATAGATAATGGTTGAATATGATGATGATGATATATATATATATATAAAGGAAATTTGCAAGTCAGAAATAATCAGATTACTAATAGAGATTTAAAAGATTTGCCGCGGCTCAAGAAACCCATATTGTTGCTTCCCTGTTTAAATTGAAAAGATAATTTTTATTGAAGATGCATGTGAAATTAACTCAATGGATGATGACCAAGGAAATGAATGAAAAGGTAAAGTGTAAACTCAATCAGGCAATAATTCAACATCATATGCCAGTTTATATGCTTCATCCAAAGTATTGGACTGAACGTCAATTGCGCAGGAAAAATACTAGAAATTCCTTAATGTCATTAACCCAACAGCCATAATATAGCTTTTGAGCAAAATTAGCCTTTTCCTGGACACATAGGTCTACTACTCTATAAAATCCTAGAAATGTCAAAATTTCACTTTGCGGTATAGTTTAAAAGAAACATGTAAATGAAGTTTTTGTAACTATTTATTAATGCAGTGATGATGTTGCCTGCAGTACTGTTCTGAAAGAATATTTTTCTTAAGCTATTGGTCTATTCCTAATAAATTAAGAAATTGTTTGAATTAGGAAATGGAAGCAAAACTGATCTTTTGCTATAGACTGCTTTATCGAAAAGATCAGCCTGAACTTAAATGCTAGTGAATTTGCTATGATGTAACCTTTGAATAAATACTATACACATTGTAACTAAACCTATTTTACTTCAAAATGCATCCCTTTTTACAATTTAGGTTATCTTGGTAAGTTTTTAATGCACAAAATATTTATTTTCTGGGTTTCTGCCACTTATTGCCACTTTTGTGGCAGAAACTAGTTTCTTGCATACCGGTTTTAACCAGCGGTTTAACCGCCTTGGCAGAAACTTACCAACCCTGATTGAAATGCACATACTGCAACTTTATTCAGTGTCCACACCATCACTACGAAAGCTGTTGTTAACTAATCATGGCCAGCACGACTCATGAATCCTCAAGAAATAGTGTTTGGTAAAGACTCGAAAATTGGAAAAAATTCGACTATGATTTAACTCACTTCAGGGACCGTTTTCTTTATATATAAGAGCTTTTCTGCCACTGACGTATTGAGCTACAGCTGAGGAAGTATTGACTACTTGTGTAAGTTTATCAGTTTTGAACTGGGAATTTTTTTATATTACCGTGTTGAATTTTGCAGGTTTTAAATTAGTAACTAAGATTTATTTTTTATCCTATTTGCATATCTACCTATATCTTGAATAACGTTTGCCATTTGAACTATTCATTGAAAAAATCACTCCAAGATATTAGAGTTGAATTATAAATCACAAAATTATAACCTTCTTTAATACTCGATCCATTTAAAGCCAAAAAATTTAATTGAAAATAATTTAATGGTGATGCAGTGTCAAGTATTTTAATGTTCATGTAAAGATATAGATGTTCATATTAACCTGTTTGATGAAAAACTGAAAACAAAAGTGTTGGCATAACATGGAAGGGAGTCATAGGCGTACGCACAAAATTCACAAGGGGGTTTATAGGCGCAATTGTAAGTTACAGAGTTACAACTCATATAATCCTATTTCAAATATACAAAATAATGCAATGAAGGTACAACTCCTTAAACACCCCCCTACGCTGGTGGAGATAACGTTAATGTGTCCCTGCGAGAACTATTTGGAGCTTTTTAATCATAAACGTTACTAATAGATACGTTATGATATCATGTAAGGTAGTCATTTCAAATAACGTAGAAGTAGGTATTTTTGTGTAAGAAAACAAGTTGTCATTTTACTTTGACAACGATTTCGTTCATTAAATTTATATTTTAATAGGAATTTTATATATAATACAAGCTCTAAGAAAATGTAAAAATCGTTTCATCTTACGTTGGACAGTAAACGTCAAAAATTATTTTTCTTTCTTTAAATATCCAGTGCTATTCCAAGATTTCGAGATTCGAGTCTATGATGAATTCGTCATACGAGGGAGTATTGGCGTGCTACGCTGTAATATCCCCAGCTACGTCCGTGACTATATAACGGTAATATCCTGGAAGAGAAATGACGGCTTAGTAATCGACGAACAGAAAATAACAGGTAATGTGGATTTTGACTGCTTGCCGTATTGTATATTTTGTTTAGTTCCTTAAAAATTTAGATCAATTTATGTGTTAAAAATACGTTACACATTCTCTTTTAGATAATGAAAAGTATATCGTTTTTCCGACTGGTGAACTCCACGTTCGTAATGTGGATGTAAATGACTGGCATTCGGTCTACAAATGTCAAGTTCGTAACACCCTGACTAGGCAAACGAAAGAAAGTGTTACGGGAGGAAGGTTCATAATGACAGGTAATGACAATTATTTTTTCATATATGTTCATAAAATATTATGATTTATTAAACTAATTGATGATTATTATAACTTCTCTGTATGATGAATGACAGAGCACATTTTCAGTGAAACATACATCACAGTTGTGGCAACCTTCTGCACGCTTGCCAGTTGGTAGTGCACAGAAACTCAGTAAAATAAAATCTGTTTATAAGGAGATTTAAGGGACAGGGAGAAGAAATCGTTGTAAACAGTTTATCTTTATAGAAAAGGCTGAACATTGTACATTTTATACTTGTAGGAATCGTTGGAAAAATCAATATAAGTCTTATATTATTGGCAAATTACACTGTATTTTCTTTAGCAAATCTATTTGTTTTGTGTTGTTTAATGAGTTAGGCGAAAGGGTGACTTTACTATTTCGTCGACCTTGTAACAGTATGAAAGTTACAGACGCAATAAGGAAAAAGAAAGGTTGGAGACCATTCTTGCGTCAAATGCAATAATTTTAAAATAGAATAAAATAAATTTGTTTTAATTTAAGTACTATTAAATAAAACGTATTAGGGAAAAATATTTATAAATAACCAGGCTATTAAGGTATTTCCTTTCTAATACCAATAAAACGTACAACGAAGATATGCAAACTTCGTTTTAAACGAAACTTGATATATTTTTTAAAAATTAATTTAAAACGTTTCAGTGGGCAGTAGGGAAAAAACGAGTAATATTTAAAATTTACATTTAAGTTTGTTCCTGTATTAAATTTAAAAATGAAATATTTTAAGCTGTTCCTGATGCAAATTCCAAAGAAACTTTTGAAAATTCAGAAACCGACATTTAAAATCGCGAGATTTTGCCGCAACACATTGTTTACAAAATTATTTATTCAAGAATAGCAGCCTTTGCGCAGGTTAAAATGCTTTCTTCTCTCTCCAAATACTAGAACCATTTCCGATGTATGTTATAATATATTTATATACCTTATTGGTGGGGAGCTTAAAAATATGCATAAATATTTTTATTTTTAGTTGCCAAGTTTTCAACCTGTTTCTATTTCTACATAGTTGTGTTTTCATGGTTAAAACGTGAAAGTGTAAATTTTTAAATTGCAGTGTTTTAACGCCATATACCTATAAAATATAGTCGAATTTTTGCATATTGTGAAATTTCGAAACACATTTAGCTCATGCATTTTTAAATGATGCCTTTAGCATGAATAATATATTTGAAATATATACTGAGTTATAAATTTTGTATAACATTTTCTCCCGGACACACTCAGATAATTTTAAGGAATTCGTAAAGATGTCTAGTTCTTTCTTCAATTTATAATAGGCGACTCCTTTTCCGAGAATATAAGATTTATAACTTAATTTACGAACAATGCATCCCCAAAAGAAATTTTCTACTCCGTTTTAAAATGTCACCAACATTTAATATTTTGAAAACAGTGACATCTAAATTCTTCGACATGACTTGCATGTTCTGCACCTAAATCATATTTTACACAAAAAGATATACATGTCATGTTACCATAATCCATATAGTATATGGGTTATATGATACGACATATAGTAAAGATCGAAACAACTTATAATAAACGCTAGTTTCGATATTATATTTCTGCATTTCTTCCACGGAAGCACTACCTTGGTACAAATTTTGTTCATTAAAAATCGTTGCATTATAATATCTTCTGTGAACAAAGTACATTCTTCTAATAATTAACATTCCATCTTTCTTCATTCCCTCAAACTACCTTCTTCTTGTTTCACCTCTCCGTGTTCCTTTGCTTGCGCGAAAGTTTGAACCTCAATGCGAATTGTATAATAATTTGAAGATATCTCTTCCGACGCAAGCGGTATCCTCTGTTTAGCTTCTGGTATTTCATTATATACTATTCTTAAATTCTAGAAGTCACATAACGTTTCTGAAATACTCCCTGGAGTTCCATCATCACCATAATTTGTTACTTAACGATCTCCTGATTGCTGTGTTCACGAAACAAAAAGTATGTGCAACTTTATATGGGTGTTTTAGAAAACGTGGCATCTATAACTTTTGGAAAATATTAATTGAAACATTATTTTTTTTATAAAACTATAATCTTTCTTTGTCGGCTTACCCCATATATTGAGCGTATTTAATGATATACATTACTACTTCTGAGCCCAAATCAAATAAACCCTTGAATAAATAAACTGATCTATGAATGATTTTACATATTTTCGACAACGTGTGACCATTAATGTTTTAATACAAATTTTTGTAAATACAGGATACACGGAGAAAATAAATTTGAATGTAAAATATATTAGAAGTAACAATTATTACACCAAAAAGAATAACAATATTTTATCCATTTTTGGCCCTCCTCCTAGCAAAAATCATGGGTGCGCCATTGATCGTAATTGAAATAAGAAATTCTGTAAAGGGAATACCATCAAAATGCTTACCAGCTTTCTGATGAATACGTAATTTTAATAAATATAATACAAAATTACGTACTCAATTGCTACTACTTCGAAAGGAAATCTTTAATTGACGTTTGGTTTGGTTTTTCTTGGGAGTTGGCATTTAACATTGCCTTTTCGATTTTTTCAAATGCATCGAAAGCATCATTGTTGACGTCAAAATACAGTAAATACTTTTTTACACACTGTAAACCAGCATTAGCTACAACTGAGTAAACACAATTGAAGTTGATTTTCTGACGACAGTTGATTTTCTAACTGAAATTCTACTTGCAGCTGCAGACTAAGGAAGAAAAGTCATCGTTAGATCCAGGGAAATGTAACACTAGACTAAATGTAACTCAATCCGGACAAATAAAATCAGTCGTTAAATGAGTTATTGCTAAATTGGAGTTAGATTGAATATTAATTAAAATTATATTTATTTCGCAGTAACAGTTCTGGTATTGTCCATTAGCTGGTGCCTCCTACTGGTCAGTAGAGGGCACCAATACATGGACGACACCAATAACCTTATCCGCTATACCAACATCCATGCTTAATTCATCAACGAATCCCTGAAACTGGCTAAAAATCAAAGAACGTTTAAAGTTAAATTCAATTGTTACAAATGTGCCTCTTGGGTGTGTCGATGTATTATTTATTAAATGTATTTCACATTGAGTCGATCCCCAGTTTCTGTAATCATAATAGTATAAATAGGTCTATAATAAATCAAATTTCTTAGATATCTAAATTTAGTTCCTTTTGTACACATAAATAACAGATAAGAACTAACAGCTTAGCCAAAAATATTCTAAATTATCTGGTCTTAATTGGAGCAGTTAGACATTTCTTCTTAATCTGTTAAATTTTATATTCATTTATCATTTGAATGGGAAATTTCATGCAAGGAAAACACCATACTGAAATCAATACTTTAATTATGTTTAGTGAGAGTTAAGTTTATTTGCTGTATATAATTGTTATTCAGTCAAGAGTTTTATTCAAGTGTAGTTAATTTTCTTGTACGTCTGTTGCATTCCCGATTGCACTATTTATTTAAGAATTAATTTCTTAATCTGTTGATGGAATGACATAATTTTATCGTCTTTTTAGCGGTTATCTAATTATGATTTTAATTATCACCTACAGACTAACGGAAATTAATACTTTCGTTTGTGAGCAAAACTGTGGCAGTTTATTGAAATAAGATAATTAATTCAGATTTTGCACAGCTGAAACGAAGTATATGATTAATTAAAATGGAGCACATTGAATATAATTATATTTTTCACGTAGCATGTCAGAGAAACTTTTCACGAGCCTTCGTTCTTTCAGAATATATTTTCGATAAAAAAATGAAACAGCTGATGTATATGGAGGACAGCTCACGAGAATAAATTTTACAGGAAATGAATATAGATTAAAAACGGATTTTCTAGAATAAAATCTCTCACAAAAAGGTTACTGAACAATTTTAGTGCTCAAATTAATCATATAATTCATTATATTACAAACTCGCCCTTCTTTTTTGAAATTAGAGACTACAGTTATCATTCATAAACCTTTTCATCCTCAAGCAAATTCATACTATAGTTATTTATTCATAGTCATAAAATCATTTTATTAGTAATATACTCGTAAAATAAGCAGAAAACATAACAACAAATGAAAACCTGAACGAATATGTTTGAAGATTTCCACTTGCTGGTTACAGGGGTCACAAATGCTCTTACCAGCTTTCTCTGAAACCCAGTGCAATATAAGTTTGAACTGAGTATTCTTATCGTATGTTGAAGAAGCTTTTATATGCCACTGATTGCTGATTTCAGGATAAGAAAATGAAAAAAAGAGAGATAAGTATTTCACAAAAAGAGAAGTTAAAGATTATTTCCAAATACGGACTATGGATATATGCATAAACAGTAATTTATGGTTGACATGTTTCTATAGAAAATTCCATCTATTTTAATTCCCTTGGCGCAGTATAGTCCAGATGCTCTTGCGCCATAAAAAGCCAAACAAGCAAATTATTTTATCTCTTCTTATATTAATTATTATATACTTTAACATATGTAATATCTACACGCATTTAGAACTAGTTAAAATATGTAATAATAAGGAGCCACAACTATGTGTTTATTTTTTATGCAAGATTTCATGTTTTGGGCAAAATTTTTAAACGTACGGGAAAAAGATTCCAAAGAACATTCTTCTTTCGTATCTATCAATCTATAGATTTGATATATATTAATCATATGCGCCATATATAGAATATATATATAAAAGGTAGACTACATGCGCTAACAGTTCAATTTCAAAACCCGATTTTTATATAATATCAATAGTTTTTAGACTCTTTGGTAACACCTTTGGTTTGGTACAATTATTTTTAATTGTCCGACTCGGTTATTAAGCTATGATATAGCAGTGCTTTTAGAGTTATATTTGGTTACTTTTATCATTATAAATATATATTTAATTAATATGGGGCAATTTTTAATGTCGGTGGAGAAATGTTTATATTGTATGTGATAGCATGAAAATAATAACAAAGATGATACCATGGACAACTAGAGTCAGAAACAAAGAGTCCTCCACCCGGAGACATCACTAGAAGCAAGTTTACCCGATTACAATGGACCTTTTCTTGTCATGTCAGGCGTACAGACCCACTAGAAAAATATATGACATTGGGAAGGGTCTCTGGGTCTAGAAGGAGGGTCCGGCAAAGAACGCGTTAATTTGATATAATCCGAGCCGACACAAAATTGAATATTGCAAAATTGAAGGGAAAAAAGTACTCGAGAGAAAATCATGAACGAATTTAGCATATGACATCTCCAAGAGACGAACATGGCTGAATGAATAACAACAATAATAGTAATAATAATAATTACACAGCAATCAAGTTAAATTGAAAACAGCATTGCCTAATAATCTAAATTTACTTCTTTATATATGAAACTCCATATCCGAATACATGAATTAAATAATATTTTTGATTCCTAACACCTTAATCTTTATTTTGGTTATGATCCAATTATTATATGACTGAATATTATATTATTCGCATGATATCACAAAACTTTAAGCTATTTCAGCGCGTTATTTTGTCTTAAAAATACTTCAGTTCGCACTCCGAATCGAAATAGTTCTGTAACCGGAAATTTTATGGTAATGGATGGAAAATCCCAAACTCAAAGGCATTCCTCCAGGTGGCGTGATAAACTACATATTTTAGAAGTCAGTATGACGAAAAGACATCCAAAATAGTAATGTGATTTATATGAAGTTGTTTCATTTGAAATTTTTGCTAAGGAGAATGAAATACATGGATAAATCTATTTCAGATTTCTATCTCCAATAAAATATGTCTATTTCGAAGTGCGAAAAGAACGTATACATATTTCAATAGAGCAAAGACATTTTTATTTAGATCTTATATCCTAATAGGTTAAAAATGTTATTAACATAAATTTGTCCTTCGAAATCATCTATGCAGGTAACTTGAAATTCCAACTATACGCTTGTAGAAATGTGCCGAAAGGTTGAGTTATACAGATTTTTTTTATTTTTTCAAAATAAAAACCCTTTTGTAAAAGAAACTAAACGTTGCACTCGTTCATAATGTTGATGCTACTTGAGGCTTAAAAGTTACAATGGGAAAATATCTGCGATAATATGTAGCATGTGTCCCTAGTATGAAAATACGTTCCAGTTCATGGAAGCCAGGAGGAATTAATTTATTATTAGTAATAATCAGGGCCGGATTATCACATGGACAAACAAGACAAATGTCTAGGGCTCGCCTTTTTCTAGGGACCTGGCGCGGCGAAGAGTCAACGCTGCTTCAAAATCGTTGCCAATCGGAACCCATCTCTAGGGCAGTATTTTTATCACGGTACAACTTTCCCTTACTTTTTCCAGCGAATGTTAGAATATTTTGTATGTACGTTGTAGGCAAATATATTTTCTTCGCCGACTTTATTTTAAAAATTTAAAATTAAAATTTCTGAACGGATATGTCGATCGAACGGATGTAGCGAGCATTTTTGTTGGTCTCAAGATCCTCGTTATTTACGGGTCCAACTGTAATTACACAAGCATGGGCGCCCCAAGGAGGGTGCAAGAAGGTGCCCTTAGCTTAGGAAAAAAGGGAGAAGGACAGAGTCCATAAGTAACTATAGTCCATCAGCATTATTCAGTTGGAATTTTTACTGGATATACCCTTTCGAATATAATTCTGGAGGTGCTCATGTACACAGGATTCATTCATACCACAAGTGGCCCGGAAAAATTTAGTTTAGTGTCCCTCGAGCAATTAATCCGGCTCTAGTAATAATAATAATAATAATCTACCAAACCTAACATACATTGTATGGTACAAAAAGATTAAAATTTTTGGTTACTCCATTGCATGTAAAGTAATGCAACATTTTATTGGACTAAAAATTGTAAAAGTGGATATCAATATGCCGTGGGCATCATTCTAATTTTTTAGCAGTAGCAATTTAAATTTGTATTTTATTCGCTAACGTGTGAAGAATAGACCCCATATAGAGACGTGTGTGTGAAACAAGAGGTGGAAGAAATACATACAAATAATATTGAAATTCAAGTATCAAACTATTTCAAATAGTATGAAGGTTTTGGAGTCGTTCTCTGGCTTGCCAATATCCCATTCTATAATATCGTTCTACTTTAACCAATCTGCAGAAATCTACTTCCGAAGAAACTGCATTTAAACATTTCTTGCCAATATGCTTTAACACAGACAGATAAACAAGCGTGTGTTGGATTTACTGCCATTTACACCAGTAGTATGCATCGCGGTATAATCAGAGCAGAGTTGACCAGTAAAGAATTTCGAGGACCTCATCAGACAAAAATTGCCAAATTTGTAAATTTATTAGTTTAGTGGGGTGCGGATAATATGTAAATGTATTACCACAATCAAATTTTGGCGAACGCCTCGGTGCCCAACAAGGAAAAATGTGACGTTTGGTAAACAGCTCAGCGATAAACGATGTGAGAACGCCTGATTTAAACTGACATTTCGAAACGTTAGCGCTAAATTGATAATTGCATATATTACATCTATCTAAGGTAACAGATGGCTCCCCCATGATAGTTACGGGTGAAAATATTAAAAAGTCCTGTTTCTGAAAAGCATGCATTAGCCTTACGGTAGCCTAAAAATTGCGCGTTCATCTGCTATGCAAAAATTCCGAATTTGACCCACTGGTATTGATCTTCTTGTGTCATTTTATTTCCCAATCTCTGTTTTGATGTTTAATGTTTTAGGTAACAGAGGTTTGGATATTTTGGAAAATTTTAGTTTTCTGATGCAACATGATCTGAGTCGTCTCTGCACCGTAAAATAAAAATACAGCAGAACCTTCCTGCAGTGACCACATCGAGGGCTGGCTTGAAATGGTCACCATGGCAAGATGGTTTCAATACACATTTGGTGTAATCGTGACTAAGTCTTCAGGAGTACTCTCTCATAAAAAGTGGTCACTTTATTCAGGTGGTCGGTTTACTAGGTTTCACTTCATAAGAATTATTGCGTTGGGTGAACGTCTGAGTCAACGTCAAGTATTTCAATTGGAAACGTCACATTATCAAACGTTCTGCTAAATTGATTATTGGAAAAATATAATATGAAGAAAAACAGACTGAAATTCAAAGAAAATTTACTTCAAGATATATAAATTTTATCCGCAATTATTAGAGTTATAGATTTTGAAGGAATTATCCCATGCAGTTTAGTTTAATATTTTCAATTTAGTATAAATTCGTAAATTAACTCCCGATGTCGGGAAAGCTTACATATGTTACACACTTTTTACAAATAAGAACGTTATATTTAGAAAAATATATCTTCTGTGGGCATAGCATTTTCTTACAAAGCATTATTTGGGAGATGTCAACAAATATTTCCCACAATAGATTGTTCAATAAATTCAGTATCATTTATTCATTTCATATATATTAATATGTGTTTATTTTTTACAAAATAATTAAGGTGGCAATTACTATACTATGAGCTTTGTTAGCTGTATAATTAAGACACTAAGATATAGATGCAAATCACTACACCACAATTATAAATCAGATTCATAAAACATTGAAGTGGTTAAAAAATTTGAATAATACATAAACATGCTTTCATTCAAAGTAATGGTCATCATCAGATGTAACATCTGATGATATCCATCATTTAGAATGGTTGAAAACATGTTTATATATTATTAAAATTTTTAACCACTTCGACATTATTCTAAATCTGATTTCTACTAAGATATAGTTTTCGAATAATTTGGTGGTAGTGTCTGTGATTGAAATATAGCGTAGTCTCTGAAATTTCACATAACTGATTTTTTGAATTATTATAATAGATCCTCGTGGAAATGTTCCTCCGCGTCTAACTCACGCACCTCGCAGTATAAAAGGAAATCAAGCTGATCAAATTCTTTTACCGTGTGTTGCTCAAGGACAACCCACACCTAAATATCGCTGGACGAAGAAGAGTTCTGGTCAAATAGTAGAGATTTCAGCCACAGATGAAAGAAAGCGTCAACTTGATGGTGTTCTGGTATTACGAAGAGTAGTTCCTCAAGACAGCGGAGTATATTCCTGCCTAGCTATCAGTGAAGCCGGAGAAGTTCGAACGGAAGTTCAGTTAACTGTTAGAGGTTAGTTTGTTGAATTATTTTTATTTACTAGTTTCTGCAGTTCCTTTTGGGTAATTGACTGTCGGTATGACTTTTAGATATCATTGGGTATTAAACTGCGAAGTTACAGGCGTCGACCACATCGACCTGGATATTTCATTCAAGAGAGGAATTGGTGGGAGAATTGAATACGCTAGTGGCGGATGAAATAATCTTTCCTAAATAAAATTCTCTCAGAAATATTTTTTCCGTTATAACTTTAATTTAATTTCCAGCTAGCAATTGCTAAATGGAACCAACTTTTCAAGTCCAAATAAGTTTTATGCTTCAAATATATTTTTGAAATTATTTGTGTATGGCATATAATATTAATATTGTTTGTCGTGATGACACAAGAAGCGGCAAAAAGTACTCAATTGTCTTCCAGATAGAAAGCTAAGTCGCTTTCCTTAGCAGAATACTAATAATAAAAATAAAATTATTATTATTATTTTTTTGTGTGCGTTCTCGCACTTGGATGATTAAGCTTAAGACGGGCGGTGCCAAGTTCTCAAGTCTACCTTCAGTGTGAAAATAATTTTGTATGTTTCATTCTGGTGCCAGGTTTAAAAATTTTCTGACTGTTCGGCAGGTGTTTAGTATTGTTGCTTTTTGCATCTGAATATATGTGTTTGGTTCAATTTCAAGTGTCTCCAAGTTCTTTTGGAGTGTGGTTGGTATTATACCTGTTGCTGATAAGACAAGAGGGATAACGTTTACCTTATCCATGTACCACATGTCTTTAATTTCCTACCTTAAGTCTTGGTATTTAGTCATTTTTGTGGTGTATGTGTTCTGAATGTTATTTGTGTTGGGTATTGCTATGTCTGTGATGTGTGTGGTTTTGCTGCTTTTGTCAATTAGGATTATGTCTGGTCTGTTGTGTGGTGTCGTTTTGTCCCTCATAATAGCCCTATCCCAGTACAATTTGCGTGTTTTGTTCTCTAGTATTGTTTCTGGTTCGTATTTGTAGTAAGGATTCATGTTGGTTATCAGCTTGATTCTGACAGCAAGTTTTTAGTGAATTATTTTTGCCACTTGGTCGTGACGGTATTTGTAGTCTGTTTGGGCAACTATCTTACAACCTGATATTACATATTGTATTGTTTCAAAGGTTAAGTCACATTGTCTGCATTGTTCATTTTCTAAATTCTTCTTCCGAATGTATTGCTGGTTGTTTCTTGTTCTTAGGACCTGCTCCTGGATTGACATCATGAATCCTTCCGTTTCCTGTTATAAGGTTCCTTGGGTTAGCCATGTGTTCGAGATTTTTTTGTAGATGTGGTGCTGTTGAAGATCATTATAGTGTCTGCCATGAAGTGCTTTGCCTGCCTGTTCCTTCAGTTTCTTTTCAATGTGTACGGGTGGTATTTCTTTGTCAGTACTGAGACCTAGTGATGTGTGGAAGGTATCTGTGTCTACTACTGCTTAAATGAGAGGATACCGCATGATCTTTTCAAGGAAGTACTGCCCCACGTTATGGATTTGCTTCTCATGGAGATCTTTCAGGTCGATTTGTCCTCGCCTAACAACCTTTCGTTTGTCTTTCAATTGCAGTTGACGGATGTAGTTGTCTGTATTTTGTTTGTGTAGTTCTCATTACCTGTTGTAGATCCTCTAGTTCTATGTTTGACCATTTGATGATTCCAAAAGGAGTATGTTAGTACTGGGAATGCAAAGAAGTTAATTGCTTGTGTGATGTTCTTTCTATTCAGCTTGGTCTTCAATATTGTTTTCAGCCTGTCCTTGTATATTTGAGTGAGCTTTGTCTTGACTAGTTTATGTTCCTGTCTTTGGGCCCGCATTATTCAATTTTAAATAATTCAATTCAATTCCATTTTTTTTCATTTTCTGCATTATTCATATTTAATAAAAATAAAATTATTATTACTTTTATTATTATTTAAATGTAAAAAAAAGCTCCAATTGAGCTCAAACGTGTATAACAAAATCGTGAAGTAGAAAGATACAATGCTTATAATTTTTTGTGGCCATGCATATCAAGCGATTTGATTAATCTAAATAGTCGGTTAAATGACGGATTCCTTGTTGTTTTAAAATAAAGCAGATCCTACATATTTTAAATAAAATCTAAAATCCAATAAATCCCACTTAACTGTTTAATATTGTATCAAAATTAGTTTGCGTCAAATTTCTCACAGTTGTCCGTTTTAAAACGACTTCAAGACGTGTCGCACTTCTTGCATTCACGATTTTATAACTTACCAGAACAAAAGTATCATATAATATGTGGTATTTTCTATCACTTGAAAAATGCCATATACCTCAGAAAGGTTTCGTTAGAGCCATAAAAGTTATACGGCGAACATTACAAAAACTACGATAAAATATGCAGATAAAATCATATCATTATTTATTGAAAATATTTAGAATTATGTATTAAATTATCAAATTAAAGCAAACCACTATAAAGTTAACCCTATCAGTAAAAACATTTTCTTCCTGAATTTTGTCCATACCTCAATGTATTATATAAATACGACACTATTTATTACATAGATTCGATTACTTATAAAATGCTTATAAAAATTACTTTTCCATATAAAAAATAAACAAACAGCTGCTAACACAACCACCAAAGCACATAAAATAATCTTCAAAGTATGGCACCATAGAAATCCAGAATAGGTACGCAGTTCTTAGCGTGGACCGTCCAAGGCTATCGTTTAGTCCAAATGAAGATACTATCTTAGCTACATCCAACTTCTAAAACGCTGATGACACACATTCAAGCACCATTCCACTAACCACAAAGAATACACCCACCAACACGCATAGACTTATAACCAGCCGATAAGAAAGGCGCCTTCTTTTCAAAACCCGCTGCATGTACAAATCTGATCATTCAATTGTGTTACTTGGACAGGGAACTAGTAAAGAAAAAGCTTCCCCATATCGAAGAAGATCTAAACAACAACTAACGCGATAACGAGAGCATATGCACTGTGATATAGCGTTTTCCTTCTTTTTTTTATTACAATCGGTTTTTGGGAAATATAGAATAATATTCGTTGTTCTGTGCTGCATTTCGCGTACTTCTAGATTTTAATTAACAAAACTATACACGCTCAACCGCACATCGAATTTTGTCTATATACCATTTCCAATTTAGCTATATAGACATAGTAATTTTACCACATTTAATATCATCACTTCAAGGACATGTTTATTATTGTCTGGTTCCAGGGCCATAGACAGACGAGGCTAGATGGTGCTGAGCCTCCATAGAAAATGTATATATATATTATATTTAGAATAAATTATTGCCGAATTTTGTTTTAACTGCTTCGTTTTGTATAAAATTATACACGAGAATGAATATTATTCTCTGCGAAGCTAAAACAGTTCTCAACATAAATATCTGCGGTAGATCTCTTGCTCATTATGTGTTTTGCGGAAGGTTGGGGCTTCATCTGCTCTACAGTAAGGATAAAGGGGGATTATGAATTCTAGTATATTTCTACAAGTTTTGAATACAAAACATGTTAAGAAATTTATCCATTAATGCGCTAATATATTGGTCTTTTCAGATGTTCAACGTTGTTCAATATATTAATAAAATATATTTTAACTTTAAGGAACTGTATGCTAGGGCGGCTCGAAAATATCGAAGTGTCTTAGATCTTTTTGCGGTAGTGCAGAAAAGTTGTGAACTCTCATCATTAAAAGGTATGCAAAAGTTTATAACTCTAAATTCATATCTTCTGTTGCCCAATGGGCCGAAAGTTGTGAACATTGCACTGAAAATGCTCTAAATTAAAAAATTAATAAATAATCACAGATTTCGTTGATAAGTTGGCGGTAGTACTTAAAAGCTACTCATTTTTTAAGAACAATGCCTGTACAAAATTTTAGAATTACACGTTAATATCTTCTGCCGCCTCGACGGCACCGAATTTTGGAAATTGAAGACAACTTTTTAAATAAATACACTTACCTCATTTTAATGCGAACAGAAACTTTATTCCACCTTTCAAACATGCAAATTACAAAAGCATTATTGCTTTCGTAATTTAGAATTATAGGTTAATATCTTCTGCAGCTTCCTCAAGTTTTTGGTGTCGTTCTGTCTACCTGCCCCACAAGTTCCTGCGTGTCATAACCTGTATAACAAGGTTTAGTTGATAAAGTAGTAACAGTATCCTTTCTGTTAGCGGACGATCTTTACACGAGCAACTGCAGTCGTATATGTTGTATGTAATGTCTGTCTTATCGTTTTTTAAGGGGTTTGTCTAATAGTTTTGTGTATCTCATCAGTATTTTTAGTACGAGATATTGGTCAATATTAGAAATGGCAAAATCATCGCAGTCAAAGTTTTCATGTCGGCAAATGTTGCAATGACCTATTTTGAAGCACTGATGCGAAGATCTACCATTTGTTGCAACTTGTGTATCATTTATCAGCATTAATATATAATTTATGTACAATTATATATAATTTATGTACCATTAATGCAATTTGGCATTGATCCCACCGCCCTAAGTTCTAATCAGAAATACTTCTTAAACATTTGAACCGCGATGAGTTCTGGCGTTTGTTCTTCAGATCTAGCTAAGCGTCAACCAGGAACGTTAAATTTGCCCGCTGGTTAACAACGCCAATCGAATACTGAGGTTTTATATCTATATCAGACCCATAAAATGAGTTTCTAACTTTGGTTGTATTCAATCTAAGAGTCTATGCACCCTCCTGCTTTCAAATTAAGGTTCGTCATTCCAGAAAGGTCCGTGTTAGATACATGTGGTATTTCATTAGCTTTTATCTCGGTACTTGACTAAGAAGTATCCTGACATAATCGAACCAGTAACTTCTCGCAGCGCTTACTTTGCGACTCCAGAAAACATGCTTTTGGCCATGTTAACTGATGAGAGATGCCATATTAGGACGCTTGCAGCTAGGCGGATTATCAATGCAAGGGAAACTGGCCCAGATGGAAATTGTGATCACAGGTTCGTTATTCCTGCTGTTAACCTTGGAACTACAGGCTACGTAAATCTCATTTACTGGCAAACTTGTTACGTGACATCGCCTCCAGTTCTTAGAGTGATCATTTTTCATGTACTTCTGAAGATCATACAGGACGGTGTGCCAATGGGGGGCTGGGACTTTATTAAATATTCTTCACACACACAAGTAGTTGAGCGAATTGTAAAACTAATCACTGAAGCCTCTGAAAAAACAGTTGGACCACAGAATAGGGATGGATTTATTAGAGCAACACTAGAATCCAGAAAACACATGCCAAAATTTGAGTCCAAAAAGGAGTATAAGCAATAATGATTTTGTAATTTGTATGCCTGAAAGATGAAATAAAGTTTTCGTTCGCATTAAAATGAGGTAAGTGTAATGTGTATTTATTTAAAAAGTTGCCTTCAATTTCCAAAATTCGGTGCCATTCATGCGGCAGAAGATATTAACGTATAATTCTAAAATTTTGTACAGATGTTGTTGTTAAAAAATAGTAACTTTTAAACATTACCGCAAACGGATCAACAAAATCTGTGATTATTTATTCATTTTGAATTTTAAGCATTTTTAGTTCGATTTTCACAACTTTCGGCCCATTGAGGCGACAGAAGATATCAATTCAGAGTTATAAGGTTTTGCACACTTTTTAATGATGAGAGTTCACAACTTTTCTGCACTACCGCAAAAAAGATCTAAGATACCTCGATTGTTTCGAGCCGCCCTCCTGTAGCTTTCTGAGCTCTTCCCCCTTGTAATTTACAGAAACGCCTCGGAGCAGGTGTCCCGCTACAGTCTTGTCCCGCTTTTTTTATCTATTATTAATTTCATCCTTCTCTGTTTGACCCTTTTTGCTCCTCTTCCATAAATTCCTGCTTCTGCGTAGCACTGGCCTATTACTATGCGCATTATCAGGGTTTGATAACAGCAAATACTCGGAGCTTTTTCCTAATGGATCCGCAGTTCGGGGTTTAATTTCCTAGGCTAAAAATGGTTTGGATTTCTTAAACTACTATTGGTTGTGACGCAGTGGGATGTCCTTGCGCCATAAAAAACAATACTTCTCTATTTTCCATTTGCTATTTTACCAGTGTTTGACCCTACCCTTCGTATGTAACTTTCTTCCATTGTGCTTCGTATCTCATTTCAGTAATACTCTCTCCGGTTCTCAGCGTTCTTTTCTAGCGTTTCTCTTTCCAGACACAGTTCAAATTTGCAATGTTTTTTTTCTTTCAAAGTGGAAGATCACCATATTCATTTTCGCATTTTTCTTATACAAAATTTCCATTTGTGTGATGACATAGAAAAGAGATGATTATGGTAATTTATTATTTTTCACCACGCTTTATTTTGATGTAATGTGAATTCTTGGCTTGCTTAGAAATAGTGAGTGATTTTCTTCTTTGCCTTTCGGATGAAGTCGGCTTCTGTGTTTCTGAGGAATGATTTAAAAGAGTACTATGTACTTTGTTTTATCCCCGTGGATCTCTCTCTCTTAAAACCATTTATGTACAGAACTATAAAGTTTTAATCTTCGCCGCGAAACAGTTTTCGTGTTCTAGCTTCCCCATGGAGAAAAGTTTTAAAATAAAATATACTACATGATCTTAAGTAATGTAATATTTTGTTCTTTGACATAACATCTTTACAATTTTGCTTTTAAATAATTGCTAATACTATTTTCAGCATATTCTTATTACAGCAACTGCTCTGAGAATAGTTCTAGCAATTTCATTAAATTTCAGAGTAAATACGGGTGAATGATGTTGTAGGCGCTTAATGAGATATTAGGTTGCTCGCTTTTTTAAAAATGGACAGTATCAATTTTATTTAATTGTACACACCTTGAGTTTGGTGGCTTTTAAATCCATGCGTAAGATGTAGAACTAATGTCAACCAGAATAGATAATTCAATGGTCAAAAACACAATATACTTGACGTAACACTCGAAACGACAAATACGATTTAATTTTCCATAATAAGGTTCACAACACTGATGCACATATCACACAAGAATGATGAATTGCATTCATTGAAACACACAAACTTCGAATATAAATTACCATTGAGGTTATTGAATTAACAAAACAAGACTTGCGGATTTCGATTTTACAGCCAACGCCCTAAGCTGAGACGCTTGATTTCACAACAATATATCTCGCACGAGTGAAGTATTCATAGAATGAAATGCTTTGATTTAATGAAGCGAAAACTTCGAATATAAAACCATTCAGGTTAACGGACATAAAAAGATTCAGATTTATACATTTCGATTTTTACGGCCACACCCGACGGTAAGACGCCGATCACGAAACTAAAGCCAAAAACACAAAAAGTAAAAACACAGAAAAAAACACGAATAAAATATCCCAGTTCTGGCGTCATCTACAGTTTCGATTATATATTAAAGCAGTTCAAGAGTGAGCAAATAAAATATATACCTTTAGCTGGAAGGAAAAGACATATTGATCAAATTGAGCTCCTTAATATGAAAATACGAAATTATGCTATCTAAGTCGAAGTTTTTAAGTTCGACTTATATATTCATCTTGGGGAAATGAACCAGCAAAAAAAAAATGAAGGATTTCACAAATATTTTTTATTGGAAAAAATGAAACAGGTTTAAAGACTTCGCATCCAGCACGTCAACTCAACTTGATACAGTCATGGGATTCGTAATAATTATTTAACGATTGGAGATGGAGTAGAACATTTTATAACGTAAGAACATCGCATCTGTGAAAAAGCTGGTGAGAGAAATATTTTATTTATCATCGTACGAAACCACCACCATATTGAAACATCTAGTCGGTGATTGAAATGTTCTTGATTCACACTCATCGTCCTTAATAAGAAAATAGTCCATACATGAATGGGCATTGCGCATATATCTAAAAATATTAACCAGTAAAAATAGATTCCACGGGCGAACAACGGAAATCGTATTTTTTACTTTTGGTGAACTACGTAGCCAGCACCTCAACTCAACAGGATCCAGGTTTTAAATTTTATATATATTTGACGATTGAAGTGAAAAATCTTACGGCGTGGAAGCTTGGTACTAGGAAAGAACTAGTGAGTGAAAACTTTTAGCTTTTTATGTGCAAAATCATCGTCGTTCTTTATTGGGTAATTAAGTCTTACTTATTTTACATTCATAGGTTTCGATAGTGATATTACGTAAATTAGAAACTCTTGTCAACTTTTATCAATTAGCGTAACAATGTGACTCTCTTGTCGCTAAATAACATCAAAATAACAACTAGTACACTAAATGAATGAATCGTCCTTCTCCACAATCAGAATTTTTTAACGAAGTTATAGTATAAGAAAGGTTTGTTGGTGATTTGGATTTTATTTAATCATCTATATTTCATTTAATTGAAGAATAAACCTGGCTACTAAATCTTACTAGTATGATAAATATTTTAATTAGAATAATGTTTAACGACTTTCATTCATCAGGGATATTATAGTAAACCATAGTAGATGGATTGAACATCTGAATGATTCAATTGGATTTGATTATATTGCCCTCTACAAAAGCTTTAATCAGTGAGGATTTTAATATTCCCATGAATATCCAATTTTGCTCATGATTTCTATATAGTGTACGAACTGGGTTTTAGATTGATTTTAAATTGTACTTGATCATTTTATCCTCAAGGAAAATTTTAATAGGTGAAAATATTGATATTTTTAGATATAGTTCTAACTTATAATTAGTGTGCAATAATATTTAGTACATTTGAGTACGTAATTGATCGAATATATAACTAATTAATTCAATAGTTTTATTGTGTTTTTGAGTAATTTTACTAAAGTTCTTAAATTTGTTTTTAATTTGCATCACATAGATTTAATTGAAAAATATTGTAAAAATGGAAATCGACCGGAAAAATAACAGTTTGATGCTCTAGATATATCAAGAAATAAAATCATAAATTTGAAAAAACAAAAAAGATGCAAACAATTATATTTAAACATTGGTTACAAAGATAGAATTATCAAACACGGCTTTAAATATAATCAAAGAGGAACAGGAGACACTAAAATTAATAATTGAGAACGTTATTTCTACAAACAAACAACTTGAAAAAACTAATCGAACTATCCATAGAAGCTAAATATCATATGAATAGAAATAACATTTATTATAATAATATGGATACAGAAATTCGCCATCCATATGAAAATCAAAACAATATTGAACAAATACTAAACAAATTAGAAATATATGGAATGAGAAAAGATATAATAATATAAGGATTATACAATAATTTCTGCCACCCACGTATAGATTATAGCTCAAACTAGAGCTTTATTCGTTTTGGAGAAAAAGAGACGCTTTCCCCATCCTGGATTCGAACCAGGGTCCCTCCGTTTAGCCCGGAGTGTCTTGGACCGCTAGACGAATGAGGACAGGAAACAACGCTCTCTTTCTCCGTATGTAAAGGTGTTAAGGTATTATTACCCTCCGCAGGGATAACACAATTGCCAAATATGGTCAACACAAGAAAGCCTCCGGGGCGAGATTTTTGTGAGTTTTTCGTGGGGGAATTTATTATACAATAATTTTTGCCACCCACGTATATTTAGCTCAAACTAGAGCTTTTTGTTTTTGGAGAAAGAGATACGCTTTCCCCATCCTGGATGCGAACAGGATCCCAGCGAAAGGTAATAATATCTTACAATATAAGGATTGCCACTGAAACAGAATAAAAACTCTATAAATGAAATTATAATCATAGGCAAAGAATTTGAAATAAACTTATCTGAAAACGATATAGACACAGCACACAGATGACAACAAACAAGGTAAAAGTAAAATGTTAATTCGTTTCACAAAATTAAAAAAAAAGGAATGAACTTTGGAACCAAAGGAAAAAACATCAAGCTGAGAACAGATATGGGACTGATGCAAATAAGGAATAATATTTACATTAATTAACACTTGACAGAAAAAAAAATATCTTTAGGGAAGATAGAATATTCCAAAAACAAAATAACTGGAAATTCGTCTGGCCATCCAAAGGTAAAACAAAATTAAGGAAAGATGAAACTCTGAAATTTATGAAATAAATAATATCAATGAATTAAATTACTTATGATCTGACTTAAATAATATTAATAAGGTAAGCGGGAAAAACATACTAAAGAATAGAAATCAAATAAGTTATTCAACTTCAAAAAGAAAAGCAGTAAAAAGAATAAAACAAGAAATAGATTAGGTCACAGAAAATTCAGAACATTATTAAACCATAAAATTAATCCTATATCTATATTGTGCATGAAAGCGAACAGTATAAATAATAAAATTGACCAAATAGAAGAAATAATTCAAAATCACGATGAACCCGAACCCATCACAATTTTTGAAACATGGAAATCAAGTGAAACATTGGTAAACTTCATCAACTATAATGAATTTTCTATTTACAGAGATAACAGAAAAGGAGGCGGAATTTCAGTACACGTAAAACAGGGATTAGGCGTGGATTCGATAAAAGAAGAAACTGAAATAACCATGGACATTGAATTATTAACAATTAACATAGGCGAAATAAAAATATTAACATTGTATAGATCACCAAACTCCAACATAAAAAAATTCTTTGATAAAATATAAAAACTAATTGAAAAAAAAAATGACCAAGAAAAACAAATTTTCATAATTGGCCACTCTAACATAGATATCAAAATTATTAAATATAATGGAATCGAACGGATTAATAAACAAAATTAACGAACCTACTAGAATAACATTGACAAGTATTAGTACAATTGACCTGGTTTTTACAAATGAAAAATTTTACACTTCATATTCGAAGATATAGGGAGTGACCATCGAATATTAGTAATAAATTTAAAGAATATTGCTCAATGTACAATAAAGATAACACAGATTAGAAATTTCAATGAAAAAAATATACATAAATTTCAAGAGGCTCTACAAGATATGGATCGGCAAAGTTTTCTTGAAACTGATAAAATTATCCATCTACCCAAATGCGAAAAATTTGAAATGAAATAAAAGAATTTTATAACTATTGTTTTCTTGAAAAACTAAATTAATAGTTAGAAAAAAATAAATCTGAATGGTTTCATGATAACCTAAAAAAAGATAAAGAAAAAAATAACCTATACAAAAAATTTATAAACGAAAGGACAAATAAGCGATGGAACGAGTTCACTAAATATAGAATTGAATTAAATAAAGAAATAAAGGAAAAATAACTATTGCTTTCATCAATTATCAACTAAAATTCTTCATATAAATAGAGTTTAATAAACAAAGCATTAGGCAAATCAAAATACACGATGATGATAAAATAAAACTTTCAATAAATAATATCAAAACAGACAACTTAAACACAATCACAGATGAATTTAATAATTATAATAAGATGAATTTAATAATATTATTCACAAATATTGACAAAGGGCTAAATATAAGTTAATTGCCCTGCGGTGGCGCAGTGTGGTAACGCGTTCTCCTATTGCGCGGCTAATCCGGGTTCGACTCCCAGCAGTGCAAAAAGAACGCTTACTCAGAGATCTCATAAAGATCGCACTGCTCACTGTAGTCCGGGGTTTGGTTCCCTAGGCCTTAAGAGGTTCGGATTCCTCGGAAAACAGTAGGTCCCGGCGCAGCATGACCACTGTAGTCTTTGAGCCGTAAAACCAAAAAGAAAGAAAGAAAAGATATAAGTTAATCAATTAACGATAACTATAAAATAAACTTAAATAATACCATAAGTGGCGAAGTGGCCCACTGGTATAAGCGCCCGCCTGCTAACCAGAAGGTGTTTGCTAGAGACGTGAGTTCGCGCCCCAGTACGGGGGAAAAAAAAGCCAGCATTACTACGCTCATGGCGCGATGTCTTGATCGGTGAAAGTATTAATAATGAATAAAAATACCATTGGGCCATTAAAACCGGATTTGTAGCCTGCTGACGACATGCCAGCATCCGGAACGCCGTTGGGATAACTATCGGTAACCCAGCGACGTGAAAAAGGCTATCTCAGACTCTGATGATATGAACCATAATGAAAATATGAATGGAGCATCGGTTGTCTCGCTCTTAAATCAGAACCGCGTTCGGACTTTAAGCAGAGGGGCCAGTTCGAAAAATATGCAACAGTCTCTCCTTGGAGGTGTCGGCGGTTGTAGCGGCGCCTCCAACTGTACGGCTACTAGAACCAACACAGCCCAAAGTGCTTTGCAGCCTAGTATAGGTGCAACCACTAGGGCTGAAAGACCACGCCAGCGCATGTCATGGACAATAGATATGAACACCTACATCATGCGCACCTACTATACGATTACAAAGCTGGAAACAGACATGACAAATTACAGACCCACACTTCACGCCAAATTCGCACAACAGTACCCACACCTGGACATCAGTATAGAAAGGATAACAACCCAACGCAGGAACATAATAACCAGAAATCTCTTAGCAGAGCCCATACTACAAAGGTTAAGAGATGAAGTCGCCAATGACCTGGCAAACACTTCAACCAGTGTGGCCAACCCTGAAGCACCAGCTATTGGCGCAAGAGAACCGCTCCAACCAAGCATAGAAGAAGAAGAGAGGAGGGACGTGGAGAAAATGGAAGAAGGTTTCCAATGTGCCCTGGCGGAATATGAAGGCTCGGATGCCGCAACAAGGCCAAGAATACCACGCCAACCGGCATCTTGGAAACTCTGCAAAGCAACCAAGATCCTCAATGAACATACTCTACCACTACACCTACAGAACCACAACTCCCTACAGGAAATACACACCGCCATATACTGTGCAGCAGTAGCGGCATCACGCGCCAATGGGTACGAAGTAAGGAACGAAGGCCGAAGTAACAGAGGAAACAAAGCCCAACCACCATGGCAAGTGAGACTGGAGAAAAGAATAGAAGAGCTCCGCAGCAGCATAGGGCGAATAACCCAGTACATGCAGGGAAATAGGAGTAAGAAATTAGTGAGGAAAGTGAAGATGGCCCTTAAGAGAAATAGGATTCATACAAGACACGAAGAGCCCAATAAACACATCAGCGAATATCTGGATACCCTCAAACAAAAACTGGGTGTATACGCCAGAAGACTCCGAAGATACAAAGACTATACCAACAAAAAACAACAGAACATGCAATTCCAAGCAAACCAGAAG
>QLNU02015003.1:95167958-95195033 GCA_006491805.2 Dysdera silvatica
CATGCATAGTTTGAGTTTGAGTTGAGAAGAAACGTTGGTTTTCAAAACATTTATCGTCAATGTGTTCAGTTTGAGAAAGTGAATTTTAATATTTTTATAAATAGCAATTTTAATTTCTTTACCCTTTATGAATTTTGCTTTTTTATTTTGATGGATTTTTCTATTCTTACTTTAAGGACTGCCTTGATATAATATTTTTACGATTTCCCAATAGGGCTGCCTATTATTTAATTGCTTTAAATATTACTTAACACTTGATAATGCGCTAATGGAAAATATAAAATAATATATTATATCATAGTATTTGTAAATACAATTTTTTTAATGTTTTATTAAGGAAATTCATTTAAATAAAATTTAATAATTCATTTTACTAACGATTAACCTGAAATGAAAATAAACATTCATTACTTTTAAAAGCATATGCTAATGGCTAATAATTATTGTCATTAAATACTTTATATACATTTTACTACAGATTGATTGATTGTTTGGCTTTTTTATGGCGCAAGAGCATCTGGGCTATACTGCGCCAAACACGGTAATTTTTTTTTTACTAAAGAAAGTTATTTGTTACTTATGTGAACATCCCAAAAGTTGTTTATTTTAGCTCAGAAGAAAACTATGAGTTACTTCCTGAAACATCTAAATGTTATTAAAATAATTAAACATTATAAAATATTATTATATTATAATGTTATGTTAATTTTTATAAAAAATAAATGTTATACAAATCATGTTGTTTTCACTACTTAAAATTAAAATAAAGACTAAAAACATAGCTAGACTATATTTAAGCTTATTGTGGATACTCAAAACAAAATAACGAATATTTTCACAAAAGTACAGAAAAAAATAGATATTTCGCTCCACATTTCAATTTACAAAATTAAACATTCAATGGTCAAGAGGGTTTAAAAATATTCTGCGCAACTATATTTCTCTCTAAGCATTTTAAAATGGAACATGAAAATCTTAGTGGCCGTTAGATGGTGGAGGAACATATCAGTATTTGATTACGCGCAAAGGTTTGCTTGAATTCTTGGGTTTTGTCTTTATACGCGTTACTCAATTTTCACAGAAAAAATAACAACAACGAATATAATAAAAGCAATCAGACAACTTTTAGCGGTTTGTTATTGTTATTAAGTTATTATTTGTTAAGTGTTTGTTATTATTTATAGCAAACCGCTCAAAGTTGTCTGATTGCTTTTATTATATTTATGTCAAGCGGTGTTACCTACTCAACAACAACAATGAACTTGTCTATATCTACTGAATTACGTTTCTTTCGTGGCATCTCTCATTCATTTATTAACCGATTTTAAGTTAATTAAACGAAACAATGTAAATTCAAGTAAGGACGTTATTGATGCCTGTAATTAAAAAGTCTCTACTAAACACTAATTTGGTCAATGCACAACTTTTATTTTAGTGTTAACAATTCCTCTTAATCGTACTTTTTTGAAAAATTAGACTATTTCATTGGCGACAATGTGTCTTTTTGACAAATACATTCTGCTATTAAATGTTAAACCTTCTAATGATAAAATGAAATAAAAGGTTTTCTAATAAAGCAATGAAATACATAATTTCTTGGCGCTTACTAGCTTAAAAAATGGCGAACCTATTTCTTACGTTTAATTGAAGTAAAAACAGTTTTGTGTTAAGAAATTAGTGCGCCAGTCATTTCCATAATTTCCAGTTACGCATCTGCTATTATCGTTTTATTATATTAAACTTCTCGTCCCTACAAACAACTGCACGCAACTCTCAAATTTTCGTTCGCTGACAGAAAATGCGCTGAGAAGTAATTAGGACATCTAATTAGAAAATTTTCAGATGATGCAAATTCTTGCAATATCACTAATGGGAAGAGAGAGATTTTTCCGTAGATTGAATGTTCCATTAGACTGTGTGGGGCTTGTTTTGTTTTTAAATGCATATTCTCTGAGAAATATCTCTTAAAAACATACTTTCTAAAAATATTTTGAAAAAATATTTTATTCAGAAACTGTTTTTTCTATCCAAATCTTCTTCATGTACAACGCTATGTAACTACCCTCATCTCATCGTAAAACATTATTTCTGAATTTAAATGTTGTGTAACAGAGTTTAAAATGCATACTTTTAAAATTTTTAATTGTGGTAATCTTCTAATCCGAATTATAAATGTGTTTATTTGACTACAGTCATCAATAGATTGTTGGTAATTATAATTAGCTCTAACAAATTTGCTACATTCATTATGTATTCCAACGACTATACAATTAGCGCTAATTTTATTACATTTGTATGTTGAAATCACTATTCAAAAAATTATTATAAATACCTATTATAAACTTTTTGCGCGTGGCCATCGAATTAAAAGCGTTGCACAGAACAACATTTTTTATAAATAGAATAATTAGAAGATAAATGATGAATTCTCAAATGCCTCCTAGATAATATTATTTATACTTGAGGGAGATTTAGTATTGAAGGATGTTCGAATACATACATATGCAACTTAAGTTAGGGCTTTCTTTAAATGAAGAAAGAAATCTTATCCAAACAGAGTTTTTTTCAGTTTCGATTCCGGCACGAAACAGATGATTTTTTATTCTTAATAAAAAATACCTATCTTGAGTTATACACTTGGAGATCTGAAATCTTTTGAAAAGGCTGCATTAATTGATAGTTTGCTATTTGTTCCTTTTAATAATATTTTTTAAATAATATAAAACATCTTAAATGTTGGTAATTAGTGTTCCGTTTGCAAACGGGAAAGTTAAAAGCCAAATTTTTGACTCTACTAATGAACTATTGAAATATTGTATAAATTTTGAATATGTTTCCAATTATCCAAGTTTTATTGTAGGTGAAATGTATAATTTTCTGTATGTAGTATAGGAACATTTGTTTAGTTCCGTCTTACAACAGAGAGTAGTAAATGTAACTATGATCTTCTGCCCTAGGATGGATTGCAGCCATAATACAAGTTATGTAAAGGACTAAGACATTGCAATCTGTATGTCAGTTATTTCGCTCAAGATTTTAAACAAATGACTTCAATATTTTCTATTAAATTCCAACAATATTTCTGACAACGATCTTCACTGAGTTGGACCAATATGTTTTCCATCAATTTTCTCTATTAATATTCTATATCAAAAGTTATCATCCACAATTTTCATTACTATCAAGTTCCTGGAGTTTTACAATAATTTTCCACATATTTTCAGATCAATGCAATAATTCCTATTCTTAGGGAAAAGTTAATTTGCTAATTGTTAAAATTGTGAACTTATGGATATTATATATGTTGCATAAATAATAGGGGGCATATATTTAAAAAATTAGAAGTAAAATTATTTCTTGAAATGTGTCGGAAAATATATTTCATGATTTCTGACACATTTATTCGACGCCATTCCAGGTGAATTCCTGTGAAGTTAATTAGAAAGTTTTAAGCGTTTAGATTTTGGTATATTGCATTTATTGCAAATTTAATTATTAATTATATTTAAATAATTTTAATTTATTATTTTTTTTTATTTTGTAGAGTGGTAGTTGTAATCATAAAAATTTAGAATATGCATTTCTGTTCATTCAGTTGAACATGAAGTTTACAGTGCATTAATTAAGAAGTTTGCCAATTTATAAGCTCTAAAGACTTCGCACAACATCTGTTATAGAATTAAAAGGCACGCCACTGACTAAAAATTTGAATATGCATGTTTTAAAATGCATATATTCGTTGGCGATTAAATTTGCAGTATTAAATGTGTAAACCATAAAGCATAAATGAATAGGCATAATATTATTAATGATAATAAGTTGAACAAAGTATTTGGTGGTAGCTAAGGTTTCACAATATTGACGAATATGGATGTCATGGCCGGGTATATGTATGCTGTCACACTTAGCGTGTGTGCAGGTAGTCGTTGTGCTGCTACCAGCTCGGCTCGTAACTGAGCAATCTACGTCTCTTCGTGAGGCGGGTTCTGTATTCCACGTGCTAAATAGAATGACTATTACGAAAAGTAGGTCAACCAAGATTGAAGCACTATCTAACACTATTTATTGAAGGTGGTTAGTATATACATTGACATCACAGACAAGGCAACTATAGGCGCAACATCTAAGTTCTAACGTATTAATGAGGCCCGGAATCACACGCACGTGTGTCCGTCCAACTCTTTTACATAATTCTCTATCCTCCTCTTACCCTCTGCCTGTCATGTGGTCGAACCGAAGACCTACGGTATTAACCCATGTGCCTCAACGTACTCGGCAAGTAAGACACATGAAGAACGCCCTGTTTCTTCATATGCAAGGTGTTGTAAGCAGCGCCGTAATTAGGAGGGGCCGTAGAAAGCACCGGTCAGAGACTCAGGGCGAGGAGCTTAAAATGGACTGAAATAACTTACAGAAGAGTATATCTAGAAAATGTCTACAAATAAAACTGTCAATTATTTCTTCATAAAAATTATTTTAAATAAATGTCTACAATTTTCGTATTTATACAAATAAAACATAGTAAACATCTTAAATTATTGTTATTAGAACAGTAAATACAACATAGGAAACAACCAGCACGAGAGAAATAGGATGCACACAGATAGTATGGAAGTAATACCATTTTGTACCATTTAGTATTATAATTTAAAGTTATTGGTATGAAAAGAAATCAGTATGATATTTGCTGTGTCATTTCTACGTATCACTTGGGCCTATCTGTGTATTGTTTTACAACATAATTACGTAAAAAAATTGTCAACTCCAATAAAACTCCATTTTCCTTGCTGAAACTGTTTATTAAGAAACAATAAGTGTAGTGTATGTAAGGTATTATTACCCTCCGCAGGGATAACACAATTGCCAAATATGGTCAACACAAGAAAGCCTCCGGGGCGAGATTTTTGTGAGTTTTCGTGGGGGAATTTATTATACAATAATTTTTGCCACCCACGTTTTAATTACAGCTCAAACTAGAGCTTGTGTAATTTTGGAGAAAAAGAGACGCTTTCCCCATCCTGGATTCGAACCAGGGTCCCTCCGTTTAGCCCGGAGTGTCTTGGACCGCTAGACGAATGAGGAGAAGTCACTCCGGGCTAAATGGAGACCCTGGTTCGGACCCAGGATGGGGAAAGCGTCTCTTTTTCTCCAAAACGAATAAAGCTCTAGTTTGAGCTATAATCTATACGTGGGTGGCAGAAATTATTGTATAATAAGTATAGTATTAGACTTTGTGTGAAAAAGGAATCATTAGACGATGAAGTGCGTGAGAAATTTAATAGCGGGGGGTGAGGGGAATTGGAGGCGAGACGGAGTGAAGAGTTCATTTGGTCTATAACTATTTGGGCGCAATCTGAACAGTTTTGCAAGGGGCGAAAAACCATCTAGATACTGCCCTTGTCGTAAGAGCTGTGTTGACGATTTAGCAAAATTTTGACCCAAGCCAGGGATGACGCCTTATTTCCTTGTTTATGAGTCACCAAATTTTACGAAGGTGAGTGTTCTGATATTTAATTTGGAAATAAAACCTGGATATTCTAAACTTCAAAGTTAATTTACACCTCCCAACAAATTTTGCAAATAAGGCCCTGTGTGTCATTATCTGTTAGACGCTCGGTAATCGCGCTGGTCTTTCTCAGGAATAGTATCATGTAAACAATACCGAAATAATATCATGGAAAGTTAAATTTAAATTTACATACATTATACTGCACTTATGTCTCTTTCTCCTGTCCCAAAATATTTCAATTGCTTTAAATTTCCTGTCAGTTTTATTTATTTCAATGATGACAGGCAATATTTCATAGTTATTAGCTACAAATAAAACTGGAAGAAATTTGAAATCCCAATTGAAAATATGTCATCGTTATAATTGAGGGAAATGAATGAGGACTTTAACATTTTATTATACAGCATGCTCTGCGTAAAATAGGCAATGCGAGTAATGTTGGAAAGAAAATATAATTTTTCCCTGCAGTTTGACTCAGAGAAGATCGCTTTTTTATCAAACAGTAAATTGCTTTCTGCTTGAGAGACGACTGGGGCTTCCCAAAGTAGTTTCTATTATTTACCAAATTCCGAGCCGTTTAGGAGTCGTGACACGTCTTGAGAATTTTCAGTGCATCAAGGATGGAAAAGATGTGGTGTCGGAATAAAAAATATATAAAGTGTTGAAAGGCTCTTTTCCTTACCCATACTCAGGGGATTAAACAAAGAACAGCGTCGCTTCTCTCTTTTCGCCGACGCAAAAGAGGACGCGATAAATGTCCTCCCTCTTTTCACTCTCGAAATAAAGAAAAACGCACTGAGAATATTAAGTGGCTCTTTTTGTCAACATTATAAAAACGGTGGAAGAAATTTCCGATGTTTACATAAAATCCTCAAAAGACGGTTGCTTGTGATGCGACACTTCCTTCTCCCCGATTTACTTTCGAAGCTGTTAAAAAATTCAGGTAGTTTAAAATTATACATTTATGCAAGTTTCTTCTGTCTGTTTCATACTTTTAATTCGAGGTGTTTTCTTCTATTCTCATATATTATGTTTCGTTTTGAATTTTGCTCCCCCGTCGCTAGCTGTAGCCTCATACAGAACATGCAGGGTTGGTGGTAACCTTTCTCAATTCCCTTATTTGTAATTTTAAGCAGCGTTGACTTTCATTTTAACAGTGAAAGTCATTTTAAGTAGCTACTATTATCTACCATTTTTTTGTACATGACTGCTAAATTGGTGATCAGTGAAATTCACTTTTCACGATTGCCTTAAAGCTACTATAATGAGAAGTTAACCTATTTGGAGAAAAGGTGGCATGGAGAACGTGGCACATAGCGTCTGTTTATAATAGCACATAGACTGCACAAAGATGTAGTGGCAAGTTACACTAACTCTTGCTTTCAAATTTTAAGTAGGAAACAAAAAAATAATTAACAGGTAAAATAATTATTCTGATGAATTGAGTATATTTTTAAAATATGGGACTTCAATGTGTTTAGAAGGCTATCCCCTTTAAAAACCATTATTTTGGACTACTGCGGAAGCCTCTAATTCGAAGGAAGAAAGAACAGACATTGAAAAAACCTTCATCCAGAAACTTAGGAATGCTGGTTTTGTGTATATTAATCGAAGCAAATTTTTTAAGGGCCGTTGATCATTAATTTGTGTATTAAACGTTATTTTCTGTTTACCGCGTTCATGGTAAAAACATTACATCGTAATAACTTTGGAATTCATTTACAATTTGATGTGAAATCAAAAGTAGTTAATGTTAATAGTATTTCGCGTTAACGAGGTTTAACTATACCACTGGTTCTTAAACTGTGGTTCACGGAACCCTGAGATACTCACAGTGTTCCACAAAGTTTCGGAGAAGTAATAAGAAAAGAGCATTTGCTCTTTAATGCTAAGAATAAATTATGAGGGGACGAAAAATTCTTTCCTTAAATAGTGAAAATTAGTGATGAAACACTAGAAATAAATACATATGATGCAAATTCCGGGCTTTAAACTTTGAGTTAATTCTTGGGCTGCAACAAGGGAGAATAATCTCTGAAGGGTGGGTGCGCTGTCTAGGAAAGTTAAAGCACCTCTTAACTATAAGATTGTTGCTTACGGCAGTGTTTCCTAAAATGTGCGGCGCGGCTTCTTCACATAGGTGCCGCGAAATATATTTTAAAATTTCCTTAATTTATTTCCTTTTTCGCATTTTCATGTTTTTTCTTTATCACTTCAATGTAACAGGTCGCGACATCCATTGAACTTCGTGCAAACCAGTCAGCTAGACTTTTTTACATTTTTTTGTGATCGTCGAAGCGTGTTTCATTCATATTGACTTGACTGTACTTGTTAGAATCTGGCATAGGGCGCCTTTGAAAAGTTTGAATTCAGTAAGGCCGCCGAGGATCGAAAAAGTTTGGAAACCACTGGCATATGATATCGTAAACTATATTTCATGGAAGGAGAAAGATGTTGTAGAGCTGTTCATATATCACGATTTCTTTGTGGTTTCCTTTAGCTTTTCTGCGGAGAAATAGTGCTTATCATCATCATCATCATCATAAACAAAGCATGCGGATCAAGGTCCCCTAAAAGTTTCCAACAGGGTTTAAATTGGGAGTACACGCTGACCAAACTAATGCTGCAACGTATTTCAATTCAAACTAAGTTTTCGTTAAATTCAATGCGTGGGTGGATGCACGATTTACTTTGAAAACTCATTTTGGACATCAAAAAAATTCTCCGAATTGCAATAAATTGTCTTTGAATCTTTTGATAATGATAGTTCTCTTTTTTTACGTAAATAAAAATGATGTTTGTCCGTTAAATTTAAATTCAACCCAGACCATCATTTCAGCCTTCTGGAAAAATTGCGGATATTCTTCACAAATCATGCCAATAAAATCCCCTACCATTTCGACAATAAAGGTTCGACAAACTGAATAAGATTGACAGCCATTCATCACTATATGTCATATGCTGGCGTGTCCACTGTAATATATCCGTTTAGTGCTTGATTTCAACGGTGCTTTAAGAGCTATTTCTCTGTAAGCTATTGTACTTATTTCTTCAATCCTTCGGGAAATGGCGTTTTTTGAAATTCAAAGCCAAATATTCGCTTTTTATTTATCTTAACGGCATTCTCTGAATGACACCCTTCCCACTCTACGTCTGCCATCGCATGTATAGATCGAACATGTCTTTCCATATCGACATTTTGCCTTCCAATTTTTGTAGCTTGTTAACACATTCTAAATACTGTTCTTCGATCTTTTCATTGCGCCGCAATTTATGATGCTATCTTCATATCAGCGTTTAATTTTCTAAGAAGAGTTGCCTTCTCGTTACTCGATTACTAAATTTTCGAGGTTTAGGTGAACACTGCCATAGCTAGATATTTTGCCGCCCGGGGCGAGTGACTGTCATTGCTGCCCCTCCTTCAATGGCGTAACAAATCAAAACAAATGAATTTTATTTTTTGTTTGTTTGTTTGGATGTTTTATGGCGCAAGAGCATCTGGGCTATACTGCGCCAAGAATTTTATTTTTTAAAGGTTAATTTCCGCCCCACGAATTGTGGCGCCCGGGTCGAGTGAGTGTCATTGCTGCCCCCCCCCCTCCAATGGCGTAACAAATCAAAACAAATGAATTTTACTTTTTAAAGGTCAATTGCCGCCCCACGAATTGCGGCACCCGGGTCGACCGCTAGACTTCCCACCCCCTTTAGCTATGCCACTGTTGGTGAAGCATTCCAGGTTGATGCTTAACTTTTCCTAGTTCTTCATGACGTCAGTTCTTTCGTTCAAGACCACGTCCAGTGTCAATTACAAAATACTTAAACCGTTCATATACTTTCGCGACACGCTAACTTTGTATTATTTTAGCCAAAATTTGACATATATACCATGTGACTTTTTTGTATATCCTATATTGCGTATTTCTTTAAGTTTCAAGACTTTTGAAAATTCATTTTGTTTCTTTTAGTTTTCATCTGAAGAAACTTAGATGAAAAACTTTTGAGACACATAATATTCCGTTAATAACCTATGTTTAAACTTTATTAGAAAACTTTAAATCGTATCTCCGATGTTATTATACACAAAATGGAAAACAATTTCTCCCCATTTTTCACAAAGCGATATAATCAAAGGTTTTCTTCACTTAAGCATTAAATATAGACGTAAAAAATAGACATGTATTACAAGTCTCTCTCGTTGTTGAGCTCTTCGCAGAAACGTCCAACACAAAAACCAAAATCGTAGCTCCGATCAGAGTTTGATTTTGCATAACAAAAATTCAATTATTGCAATAAATTTTTAGATAATCCTTCATAGAAATTAATATGTATATGTGAGTGTGTGTGTGTGTTTGTGTTTTAATGAATCTGATTATTTGAATTTGCTTTTGCATTCCATGGTGTTTTATTTATTTTGTGGCCGTTTTGTTATCTATCTCATACTTCTTTTTCTTTTCTCGGATATAAAAAAGCGAAAAAGCGTAAATACTTTAGTTTAACCCTAATCACGACTTTCATCTTCAATCAGAAAATTATCCTTTGGGAAACAAACTTTTATCGAAATTGTCCCGACAGAAAGACGATGCTACACTTCTATTTACTTTCAGCAGCGTTGCGGCAACAATTGCTTCTTGTATGTTTCGTAAATTCGATTGGAACTGGCAAGAAGACCTTTTTCTGATAGAACACTAAACATGTCTCTATTTCCAAATTGTTTCGAGTACCGGGGTCGGATTATTTTGGAAGTGGATCGACTCTGACATTTTCCGCAAACGAATTATTAAATATTGTGATGTCTTTTAAGTTTACGCACAAGGACAGCGGTATGCATCACTTAGATCTGATAAGAAAAGTCGAACGCCACATCAGTTTTGTCTCTTTCTCTAGTGACATGTTGCGTTTAATGTATCTTCCCCAACAAATAGATGAGTATATAGTAGAAAAAGCATAAATTATTTTCGCAACTTAAGTCTTTTCATTTATTTTCTGATCAGCCTGATAAACGTAGGCGTAAATTGAGAAGATTGATGTCTTTTTTGACGATAATGCTCATCTATTTCTGTAATCATAATTTGAACCTACGGCTTTCTTTCTCCATGTTATGAAATTATAGGCGTATTAAATGTGCATTTTACATCAAACTTGGCGGACAATTTGTTTCATTCAGGAGATCAAGTATAATTTTTATCTTGCGCTTTTTATTTTCACTTTCATATAAAATTATACACTAGCATACTAATAACATTGGACTTCAGTATTGCGGCATACTTGATTTATTAACGACCGCTGCAAGACGAAATGATGGAGGAGAAACCTCAATTGTGAGTAATAAATTAGTCTTTTCATCGTAACTACATTCCCATCACAACAAAATGTCAAAATTTGGCAACTATATGAGTATTTATGGAAGTAGCGATACGATTTCTAAAGCCATACGATTAAATAAATTGAATATTCGTATAATGGACGGTCGATAATAGAATAGCCATATAATGGATAGCCATTAATAGAATAGCCATATAATGGATAGCCATTAATAGAATAGCCGTATATCGAACGGTATAAAAGGAATAGCTCTATAATTGTTAGTGTCATAAAAGACAGCTGCGAAAGGAAGAGCAGTATATTGAATAGACATATAAAGAAGAGTCCTAAACAGATTAATTGTATATCGAACAGCGGAAAAGTAATAGCTCTATAATTGTTATTGCTATAAAAGGCAGCTGCGAAAGGAAGAGCCGTATATGGGATAGACATATAAAGAAGAGTCCTAAAAAGGATAACCGTATATCGAACCGTCCGTTAAAGAATATTCGTATAATGAGTGGCCATAAATCTAATTAACAAAATATAAATAAAATAATAATATAATAATGCATATATAAAAAGTACATAAATAAATAATACATAAATAATAAATTACACATGGAACTAATATTATGATGATTAGCTATAAATATAAAATGTCGATTTCAATCTATACACATCTGTGCTCTATGGTTCATCTCTTCTGTCTCATGCTTTGTTGCGTTATGGTTAAATATCCAATCTTACGACCTCTGGAGGCTTACTGGCCTGAGTCCAATCACCAATAAGTTTCATTATATGCTAACGTATAGTGGTCTGCTATAGTCATGTCAAAATATAAATCCAGTAATAACTTTTCCGTTGAACAGTTCTGAAGCTTAAGGTTACGAAAAAATCAAATTCCATTAGACGTGCTGGAGTTGACGTTTTCATGGATTATTACGTGACTATAATAATAAATTATTACGTGACTATAATTATAGATACAAGAAATAATTTCTAGCTATTTACTCTGCCCTCGACAAGCCATTGTGAAAGACTTAGGCATGAAAATTAAAAGGAATAAAAACATATCTTCTGCGAGAGTAATTTGTACTGACTTACTGGGGTGATACTTCACAAACAAAATAGGTTAAACACTAACCAAATGGCCAATCAGTACACCCAACTAAGAAACATATCTGGATCTAATATACAACTTCACCCGTGTTTAACCTACTGGCATATGAATTAAATCTTAACCATGATAATATATATCAAAATTCCAATAAGTTTTAGTATTTCTTTCCAAATTCACGAACCGCTGGCTTCTTCATCAAAAATGAGAAACAAATATTAAGGTACATTGATATATTTTCAACTACCAAAACTTAAAAAAAAACTTAAAGAAACAATGGAAATTGTTGAAGATAAAAATGAAACTATTATTTTGCAATTACGCAGTTTGATACGTACCACAAAATCAAATTTCTACGCACATTCTTGTTACATTTCAGTTCTCACCACAAAAGCAAAATAAACCTTCGAGCAGTATTTATTTTTATTTGGTTTTACGTGCTCAAGGGAGACAATGTCAATTAATAAACTTCTTTGAATCATTAAAGTAGGAACTTCCGAAGAAGCAAAAGCGGAGTTACCGGTAGAGCGAAGTTTATTGAGTTAAAGAAAATGAAGCTGAAATTTTCCATGAAAAGACTTTTTCCTGTTCATTAATACATCGCTGGAGACTTCTGAAGTTGAATAGAAATTCTATGTAATCCAAGAAAATCATAAATATTTCGCCACGCTAATTATTCTTCATATCGGGATCAAAAAAAGATGGAGATTTTAAAGGCGAAATTTACATAACGCGTTTTTCCAACAAATCGCAGGCACTGTTGCGGCGAATTTAAAATAGTGATGCATAAGAATTTATTGCCTGCCGGCAAAAGTAATAAATTTAGGTATTTGGTATTCATGAATTCTTTTTTCCTTAACTTCAGCTTTATTTAAATTTTCGTTTGGTTGAATTTCACTATTTTGAAAAGTGAAATCATTGTAGGATAAGAAAAAAGTGAAAACGAAAATTTGTAACCTTTATTTCTTTTAGTGTCTATCAATTCCATTATGTATTCAGGAGTTTATTATATGATACGTATTGACATAAGCGCCGAATTTATTAATGACTTTTAGCCGCTGCGAAATAGGCTGGAGTATTTATTACCTTGATTTGGGATTTTGCTTGCTCGCACAACACATCTACATTGTGTTCGCTTTCAACAGATGAAGCCTTGGAATTACTTAGAGATATGTGGTCTTTATGTTTAATTTCTTTATTTATATCATTCTGACAGGAAAGTCCGAATAACTCTACAATCAATCAGTTTCCTGAAGTTTAGCATGAGTGCAGAAAATTAAAATTAATGTTGTGTGATTAGGATTCAGATTGAAAACCAAAAAAATACAGAAATAAAGAAAGAAATATAAAAATATAGAAAAATAAAAATTATACTTTGAGAAGAAATAGAGGTAAACTATTTTGCCAAATAAACACGATAGTTTTATTGCCTCTGATAATTTAAATTATAATCTATACAGAAAAATTTTGAATTATTGGAAAATATAAAGCCATACTAACTATAGTAAGATTGATTTCAATAGAAAACTTTTTAGAACTAAAATCTTGCCCATTAGAAATATTTTTCTAGATCAAAATGTTCAGCAAAGCACTTAACTGGTGAAGGTTCGTGGAATCCACTTCATAAATGAAAAATATATCATATTCCCACTGAGCTAGAGAAGATCCCACTCTGCTTATTATATTGCAAATTCGGACACATCCAGTTAAGTTTTAACACAAAGGAATCTTTGATTTTCACCAAATAGAATTCCTTATCGGATGATGAGATTTGTACGAGGACTAGTAAAAAAAGAACAGAATAAATTTGTTAAACACGAAATATATTAAAGAATGTCTATCTGTATATGTTTTTTTTAAGTAGTCAACATTAACTACTATACACTTGGCCTAAATCTCTGCCACTAGTGGAATAGGAAAGTGAAATTCGAAATTGAACCTATTTTTCGACATTGTTTTTAAAATCACCTTCGGATGCATGAAGACTGCCATTAAATAGTTTCGAGCAGATTAACACAGTCTATTATAAGAATCAACAAAACGATTTTCAAATAAACAGCTGTGTAGCTAAACGATTTTCATTGCTAAAACTTGATGTTTCGATTCCAGCTGTGCAAATCATCATTCTTGCAACATCAAATAATTTTTGGCCCAGATTATACAGAGAAGCAATAGAGTTCATCAAGCATCCTAATAATTTTAATAGAGACGATGCAAAAACCATTCCCGTTGCTTGGCTACCCATTCTAACAAAACTGTAACGTGTAAATGTCAGTTTTTATTTTTCGATTTCATTTTATTCTGTTTTGGCTTTTATATTCGTCTCTAAAATTTCATAATAATTTCTTTTTACATATACATATATATGCTTTTCCCCCAATTAATGTATATTTGACAATTTATCAAAAGTTTTTCATGTAATTTAACCTCTTCTGATGATGATTCGCACAGCTCGAATCGAAACGTAAAGTTTTAGCAATAAAAATCGTTTTGCTACACAGCTGATTACCTGAAACGCGTTTCATTGATTAAGACTGCCATTATTGAATGAAAACGGTGGCTTTATTTGAAGCTCTAATATTAGAAGGAAGAAAAAGCATTTGCGCGAGGTTATGTTCGAGCTATATAGAGGATGTGGCACACATCTTGCTACTTTTCGAGCTAAATACTGTAACAATGTGAAATAATGTAACAATATTGCATACGTGGAGACGGGCATTCTCTTGATATAAGCGCCAAACGAGTACTGAAGCTCGGGTCGATTCCTTCGGAGTTGTTCGGTCAGGTTTTTTAAAACCATCACATAATACTGGCCAATAACAGTTGAATGCTTAAGCGTTGGATGTTGATAAACCATTATGTGATAATCAGAGAAAGAAATAACCATTAATTTCGTGTAGACTTCACAAATTTAGCTTCCTTGGAAATGGGATAAATCGTGAATTTCCAGGCTGTGTCGGCCTGTTTGCTTCTAGTATCATAATGATGTAGCCAACTCTCGTCACCAGTAATGATGGATTTCAAATATACCTCACCGTGTTTCACCACTTTACTCCAAAGTCCCCGACACACATTATCTTACAGCAGTTGCTTCTTCCTTTCAGCAGTTCGGAACAAGCTCGGCACCCAATTCGCAGAGTCGCGTCTCATGTGCAAATGATCATACAGGATGGTCTATGCGCTACCATGGAAAATGTGTAAAATTTCCGATAGTCCATCTACTGTTACTCAACAGTCTTCTTGTACAACGACAGCAACTGTGTTCAATGTGCAAATATTAGCAACCGAAACAACCTTGCTTTAAAACGAAACACATCATTTCTTAAATTCTTTGAGCCACCGAAATGCTGTTGATTTTGGTAGAACACCTTCACCATATGCTTCTTGCAACATCTCATATACTTCTTCAGCAGATTTCTGTAAACTAACGCAACATTTCAAAGCTGTATATGGATCACCACGAAAGAACACCATTTTCCATTGGTGAAAAAGAACTCGCGATATATTTGGCATACATTCCAGTAAAATGCGTTGCCAGATACTAAAAATATTTTTTTCCGAGAAGGTGACATCTGAACTATTGCGTAGCATTTTTTCGTTGCAGTATATTGTCTGCAGTTCTAAAAATAAATTCATCCTCAACCTTTTTCGACTAGCCAACGTGCATACCTACATTTTATAAGCACTTCAGCGTTAATTAGTTTTAAGCTTATTTCTTAACCTGGGGTAGAAATTATGACAATTTTATTTCGTAAAACGATATTGCTATGAATACTCATAGATTTATTTATATAGTTTTCTTCTTTTTCTATATACCAACTCTCCATTTTTTAAATTATACATTCTGCCTTACCTTCCCACAATGTGTCTCCCTCCCTCCCTCTATTTATTTATTAGCTGATTTATTATCTTTGTGCTTATTTTCATGTATTCATCCGTGACGAACAGGATGAGGAGAAAATGCGATAAAAAACTAAAAAATTCATACCTGTAAAGGTATTTTTTATTTCGTTCTCGTTCCAAAACGGCTGTCGAAAAAATGGTTATACGTATTTAATATCCATGATAAGGTACTTTGTGGATCTGAAATATGAACATCTGTTTTTGCGACAAAACGACGCTGAATTACAAGCACAAAAGAACGGGAATTTGCTTCAATTCCATAATTATTCTCGTCGTACATAAATATTGATTCATGGCAAGTGGGTGAAATTAAACAAATGATTACATTAGAAGGAAAAAATTCCCACAAATTGCCATTTATCATTCTTAAGGGGGGAAATATCAAAGTTTGTCTTTACCTTCCGCCTTCGGCAAAATCAATTACCTTTTTACAACCCGAATTAGGGACGCATCGTCAGCGTTAATCGACATTTGATGAAAACGCTATTAAAAATGGGTTTTGCTCCTTTTAGAAGAAAGGAGAAGGGAGAGAAGGGAGGGACACAATAATCGAATTTGGTTTTCTGAAATCGGCATTCGATTCCTATCAATATTTTTTGCATGCAGCTTGTTAACGCTTTTTATCCAAAAATACAAAGCGAGGAGAATAAATATGGAATAAATCCTTCATGTATGTTGTGCACCTGCATGCGATGGACATTATTTTAAAGTCAATAACTTATATATTTCCTGCAATATACCTGCAAACCACCGCAATACGGGCCATCCTTTTCATGAAATATTTAATTTATTTTAAATGTTGAGAAATGCATTCTTATGTCAGTTATCAAGATTGTAATTGTTGCATAATATTATTCCCATTATGCATTTATATTTTAATTATACAGTGGTAAACAAGATACCTGCTACATATAGAATATTGGATAATTTGGATTTATATCAAACAGATATTTGAGTGACAGAGATAAAAGGGTGATGCAGTAGTTAACTAATTGATTGTATTTTTGTAGCGCAAGGACAACAAGGGTCATTCGTTGCAAAAAAAATATATATATATATGAGGCCTTACATACGCTTTTAAAACAAAAACAAATTTACTGTAATGGTAAAACGATATTAAAAGTATATTGAAACAAAACGATGCAAAAATATTAGATGAGATTGAAGAAACCGCTATGAGATAAAAAATTAAAAATGATTTCATGATTAAAAGAATCGTATAAAATATCGCTCTGGTTAAATTTATTCCGGTTAAAGGCTGATTGATGATCTCTATTGGTTAAAATCTGATCAACTAAGTAAAACATGTAAAACGTTTAATGATTCTTTACATGTAGCAACAATGGGGAACTTTTGCCTCAACAAATGCTGATGGGAGAAGCGTGTGTGGCCGATTCGAAATTGCGACCTCTTTACGACGGCCACTCCTATAGCTATACTTCCACATTTCAGTCCGTGAATTGATCCATGATTTGGTGAAGTTTATTAAAAATTTGCTCGTCCCATTCCATTTGTCATTTTTTGTAGAGACAGGATGAGACACGATTGCTGAAATCTTGGTCAGGATGGACCATATTATCAACTCCTGCAATTGCTGTTTTTCAGAAATATCCACCTATTTATTGCCAGAAATGTCTACATGATCGCGAACCCAAAAGAATTTCACAATATACTTTGCGATTTTAATATCAGCAAGTTGTTGGTGAACACCGTGGATTCTATAGCGATATGAGATTTTAAATAAAACCATGCTCTGCAGTACACTAAGCAAATCAGTACAGATGAGCGATAATAAAAGTATAGTGTAGGAGATAGGGCTAGAATAAATTGGACATGTGGTGAGTTTGGTGCTAAATATACCACTGGCATTTATTTAGCACCCTCAGCGGGGAAAACAGTGGTGAAGATATCTCGGATTAAAAGAACTATGGAAATTATATAAAAAATATGCATATTTACTTAAAAATGTGTCGTAATGTGTAAGAAAATAAGTGCGCATTTAAAATGCGCTTATATTGCATACAAATATGTGTGTGCTTGAAACTATGTTCGTATTGTATTAAAATAAGTAAGTATTCCTGTAACTGCATTTGTATTTCATAAAAATTAGCATGTGTGCTTAAAAATGCGTTTGCATTTCATAAAAATTAGCATGTATGTGCATAAAAATGCGTTTGTATTGCAGAAAAGTAAGTAATTGTGTTTAAAGCTGCCTCGTAAAAACTGTGTTCGTGTTTCATAAAATTTAGCATATATGCTTAAAAATGCATTTGTATTGCATAAAAATAAATAAGTGTGCTTAAATTGTGTTTGTATTGCAATAAATTAAACACAGTAATCCCTCTCCTATTAATGGTACTAAAGGAACGGAGTAAAATATAGCTAAACCCTAAAAATGCATTAATCGAAATGAATGAAATTCTATAAAGCGCTTTCCGGACAGCAAAATAATGTCATTAATCAGGAGTAGTCATTAATTATAACGTTATTACTGAGAGAAGTTATTGTATGTGTACTGGCATCGTCTTATTTAATCACCATTTCGGATTAGGGGCATTATTTTGTGGTCTCGACAAATAACTCATTCTCTGACTTTCTTCATTTGTTTTAAATGCAAAAGTATTACCAAAAGCAGTTTCTTAAACGTAAAATTGGGAATTTATATGCTATCTAGTTGCATTAGCATCTAGTTTAAGAAATTCTATACTCTTTGTGACTAAGGTTATCACCAACATTAATCAGAAATGTTATAAATATGCATGCCTATGAGACGGATTTTCTAATTTTAGACGTGTTAATTCCTGGTAAGCCAAGAATCAGTTTGAGGCGTATTTAAATTTTCAAACTTCAGAATATGCGACAAATCTTACTGGAGACATTTGTATAGTATTGGATTTTAATAATATTAAATTAAAATTCCCTTTTTACTAGATTTTATCTTGTCATACGAGTTTAAGTATACTTTTTGAACATTATGAATTTGGTACAATAACCTGTCCATCTCAATAACCATCTATCGCAGGATTAATGACGAACGTTACCACATTTTGCATTACAATTTTTCGAAGGTACGTGCAAATTATCAAAAAGATGCCCATGCTCATAATGTTGCAAATACAAAATAAATATTATGAAACCTGTAACGTCAAATAGTCTTTATATGTTGTTGTTAAATGCTTGCCAGTAATCTGTTAAGATAGATTCTGAGTTATAATGCCACGGACAACTTATAAAAAAACAAATGATACTTTAAAAGATTTTTAAATCATATTCACATTGAAATGCTTATTTGAAGATCTATTCCATGGTAGCTAAAAGTATCAGTAGTTGACACACAAATTCTAGTCAGCACTATTTTTATAATATTTTGTGATTAGGACGAATAAAAAAAATTAGACAACCCACGTTTTATGCACAAACTAAAGCCATAGATGACCTACCACCACAAAATTGAGTTGATCGTAGAGAAGAAAAGACATATTGTCGCAAACTGGATTTCAACCCGCAACCACGTTGTATGAACCAAAGAGTTTTGACAACAAGGAAATCGGGACCCAATAAAAATATACCATTATCTCCGTATATATGTTTTTTCAGATACTATTACCCTTCTCATAGGCAGAACAATTACCAGCAATTAACATATAAGGTCATCGGCGTAGTGTCAACACATCGGACAAATACAAAACATGGAATTCGCGTTAAGTTTCAAATGTAATAAATAAATTAATCTTCCTAAATAAATGTACAAATTTACGAAGTTCATATTTGAAAATACCCTTCATAATATTGATCCTGCGTTCTTCATATATCTTTACTGGTGGGGGGATTTCTCTCCTAAGGCTCAAAATATAATTTTCTTCAAGAAATAATGTTCAGTTCAAGGACAACAAATAACAAATCAATAACACATAGACCAGATTCGAATTTAGAACTCCTCCCCATTTACTTATATAGCTGGGAAATGAGGTTACCGGAAAATCAGAGAACCTGGAGAAGAAAATCAGAAGAAGGATGATCCTAAACACGCACCAACAAGAATCTTGGATAATTTTTCAAATTCCCCTCTACGATGATTCGCCATTTGTTTTTGATCATTCTTTGAAAAGTCCCAACGGTTTGTTGGAACTATTTATCATTTGCTGGAAATCGAAAATGTTTCACCGGCGATGAGCATGTCTACGGTAAAAGCTTCGATTGTAAATCATCACATAAACTAAACTTCAGCGATTTTATAAAATTGTTTGCAAAATTTTCTGAAAATTACATGTCGTTACATGAGCGTTTCTGCTTATTTTAAATCGGTAGTAAAAATGGCTGTGGGGATACTACTGTCACCTTTACTGTTTCAAATATATTTCACACTATAATCTTCATCCACAAATATCTTTTCAAATATCCATCTCTCTTTCCAAAAATAGTTTTTCAAACCTCTTCGTAATTAGCTATCGAAAACTGAATATTTTCATCCGGCATTTGAACATACATTTTATCACTTACTTACTGTAACTTGTTCGATACAATCCCTTTGTTTTGTTTATTATTTGATACACAGTATTGGGAATATATCTTAATTCTTGACGAAGGACGCGTTCAAAAATTTGGATAATCTACTTAATTTTCTGTTTCACACATGTTTAGCCTTTTTTGTGTAAATTTCTTTATTGACCCGTTGTATATTTCTATTTCTATTCCTGTTGATTGCCATCTATTCGTCACTATTATCTTCGTAAAATATGCCTTTTAATATATTCTTATCGTACTTTACTTTATTACTTCCAACTCGATAATGTATAAATAATATATATATACATAAATTATTTAATAAACAAATAAACAAAAAGTTAAATCTAAGAGATAACATCTAAGAGATAAGAATCTTAGAGATACAGGTAAATTTAGTTAAATTGGAATCACTCTGGCTCCAATGTCTGTTTGTTGCCAGTGCGTTTTAGTTGGAGTAAAACCAACTAAATATAATAAGTAAGGTTAAAGTAGTATAAGACCATTTTCAGCATTACATAAAACAATTTCGCTGCAAGATATCAGAACCAACTTTACGAGAACTATATCCACAAGTTATTCACAAAGTGAAAAAAAGCTTTATACAATGCAAAACAATTCATAAACATATAATAAATATACATATTTACAATATTTTACCTACAAACCTATCTCGAAAACCATGAGGTAATTGCTATAATTTATATGGCAATATGGTAAAATTGTGAAGATATGAACCAAAAGTGTAATAAAGGATTTAAAGGAGGAATGTAATAATAAATGAAATATGAGAAACTCACAGGACGGCATGTTTTCAAGAGAGACGCTTCTCATAATTTCAGTATTGAATGTTTCTGTTTGAGTCATAGCATATGCTAAAATTAGGATTTCAGAGATTAGAGAGGCTTGAGATCCTAATTTTAGCAGAACAGAAACATCCAATACTGAACTCATTGGGGCAAGCGTCTCTCTTGAAAAAGTGCTGTCCTATGGGTTTCTCATAGTTCATTTATTATTACACTCCTACTTTAAATTTTTTATTCCACTTTTGGGTTCATTTCTTTACAATTTTACTATATTGCCATCTGAATTATAGAAATTGTTTCATAGTTTTCGAGATAGGTTTGTAGGTAAAATATTGTATATATGCATGTATATTGTTTGTTTATGAATTGTTTTGAATTGCATAAAGGTTTTTTAAACTTTGTAAATAACTTGTGAATATAGTTCCTGCAATGCTAGTTCTGATATCTAGTAGTATAATTGTTTGGTGTAATGTTGAAAATGGTTTTGTACTACCTTAATGGGAGACATGACCTTTACACACTTAAATTAAGATGATTTCCTTTAAGCTTATAGGTCATAAAATATAATAAACACAATAAGGCTTTTCACACACATATTCGTATGCCTCTTGCCTATGTAATTCAATGTAATTTTTCTTAAAAGTGTGCATATTTTAAAAAAAAAGAAATAAAATAAAATGTAATACATAATCTCTTCGTTGAAAACTAAAAAGTCAAGTTTCGTGCGTAAGCTTACAAAAGTATGAAATTACATAAAATAATTATTTCGTTATTAAATTGTTTGTACGGTCTTATACATGATATTGCACCTAAAAAGAATAATATAATTCATAAAAAAACGTATTTAATAATTAATGTACAAAAAATTCACCGGATGTACATATAATTAAACCGAATTACTTATTGGTGTGAAAAGATAATGCAAGTTTTTTCTATAATATTAGGTATAGGTCATAGCACAACATTTTGCATGAGTATATCAAATTTAAATTATAAAGCTGTAACCATTCTAAAATTATAGTTTGCCCAATATGTAAATGTGATTTTGAGAAAAACGCGTTTAAAGTTTTAACTATAAAAAAAAGCAAAGCAATGAACAGGGCACTTGGGAAACAACTACAAATAAAAGTGTTTCTTTGAGTTGTCCACTTCGTTTTAGCATGGAAATGTTTCTTCTTTTCGGAAGCATAGATTAAATAAGACCAAATGCCAAAAATTAAAACAAAATAGCGATAACTAAATTGAAAAAAAGGCGTCAATGAAAGTTGAAGAGGTGTTTAAATGCTTTTTTGCCCTTTTATTTAAAGATTTCTTGAGCGTATATCTTCAGATTTTTGTGAATAGCTTCTGAACTAAGTAGAGTTTCTTGGCAGAGTTAATTTCATTAGATTTATAATGATTTAGGCATTCAGAAAAGGTAATAATATTTTTTCGATTTTTCATGTCTAATAGGTCACTTCCTCCCTTAATCTTACTTATATATATATATATGGCCTGCAAAAGGGTTGCTGGTATCTAACTGGAAGGAGACCCACACGCTGAACGTATGTGACGATGTGTGGAACCGGCCAGGCCAGTAACCTAGTGTCCTACCCCGCCTTCAAGTGGTGCAGGCTGAGCTTTCTATTTATGTGGCAAATTAATATTTGCTACACGGATAGAAAGGCGGAAGGGGAGGGCTAATTCACCAACCCGTCTAGCCAGCGTGGTGAAATTATGGCTAATTCCTCCATTATGTTGACACACCAGAAACCATGGCCCCTAGTCTCCAGGTGCTGGAGTGCTCCTGATCAAGGCAGCGGTCAGTGTGGCATGAAAGCAGGGGGTGCTAAGAATCACTGGAATGGCCCAGGCTGCCGTTTGTTATTGACCTTGGCTACGTTTAATGGACGATCCCTTGCTTCTGAAGCAAAACTTCAGGAATTGGAAGAAGAACTTGACAAGATCAAATGGGACATTGTAGGACTCAGTGAAGTTAGAAGAAAAGGTGAAGAGTTGGTGGAACTTAAAAGTGGACATTTGTTTTATTATAGAGGAACGGAAACTGGAAGAACAAGTGGTGTTGGCTTCTTAATCAACAAAAGAATTAAAGACTACCTTCTTGAAGTCGAAAGCACGTCAGATCGAGCAGCGAGGCTCGTTGTTCAACTAACCCAGCGATACCAACTTCAGATAGTACAGGTATATGCACCAACATCAAGCCATACCGACGAAGAGGTTGAAGAATTTTATGAAGAAATCAAAGAGTTACACACCAAAGGGAAACAACATATCAAGCTCATCATGGGGGATTTCAATGCAAGAATTGGACAACAGGAACAAGGAGAGACATCGGTTGGTAAATACGGATATGGGGAAAGGAATGAACGTGGCGATCAACTCATCGAATTTGCAGAAGCTGAAAATCTTAGCATCATGAATTCATTTTTTAAGAAGAAACCGCAAAGAAAATGGACATGGAAACACCCAAATGGGGGAACTAGTGAAATTGACTATATCCTGGCAAACAAGAAATCAATTATTGAAGATTGCAGTGTACTGAACAGATTTAATACTGGAAGTGATCATCGAATGGTGAGATGTAAAGTGCACTTAAATACTAAATTAGAACGACAGAAGCTCATTAGGAAACAAGTAAGTAAGAGGGTGGATTTAAAGAAATTAAAAGAAAATACCGAGGCATTCAAGTTGGAATTAAAAAATCGCTTTTCTGCACTGGAAGGACTTATTGATGAAAGTGATATCTCAGAAGCAAATGAAAACATTGTTAAGACAATAGTTGAAACTGCTGGGGAAATTGGTGGTGTAACCTGTAAAAAGCACAATAGCAAATTATCTGAGAAGACGAAACAGCTCATGAAAAGGCGAAGAGATATGAAGGTGGACAATCAAAATACCAGTTCCAGGATTGAGTACATAGAACTTTGTAAAACTCTGCGCAAAAGCATGAAAGAAGACATAAGAAAATTCAACTGTGAGCTAGTAAGGAAAGCCATTGAAAATAACAAGAGCCTTAGGGTTGTTAAAGGAAGTTTATCTGTTGGGAAGAAACACATCATTGCATTAAAAGGAGAGGATGGCACCGTAACAAGAAATAGGGAAGAAATACTTAGAAGAGTTGAAGAATTCTACAAAAATCTATACGAAAGTAACAGTGGATTAAACGAAGACATTGAAATAGTCGAAGGAACAGCTCCTAAAATCTTAAAAGAAGAAGTTTCATTTGCAATAAAAAGTATGAAGAAAGGAAGAGCCCCTGGTGATGATGGTATTACATTAGATATCCTAAAAGAAGCTGGAGAATATGTAGAAGACATACTTGCAAAATTCTTTACCAAATGTCTTAACAGCGGTAACATACCAAACCAATGGGATTCTGCAACAGTAATTCTTTTGCATAAAAAAGGTGATAAAGAGGATTTGAAAAATTACCGACCAATTAGCTTGTTACCTGCTATTTATAAAATCTTCACAAAAGTGCTAACACATCGCCTGCAGAAAAAATTAGATGCAGCTCAACCAAGAGAACAAGCTGGATTTCGAAGTGGATTCAGTACAGTGGACCATATTCAAGTATTAAGAGAATTAATTGAAAGAACACATGAATATGAACTTCCATTGTGTGTGGCATTTATTGACTATGAGAAGGCCTTTGACTCTATTAAAACATCAGCAGTCATCAACTCTTTAAGATCAACAGACATGGTGAAACGTGTGTATAAAAATGCAAGTGCAAAATTTCGGTTATATAAAGATACCAAAACTATCAAAAGAGTGGTAAAAGTGAGCAGAATATCATCTCTACCTATAATATATATATATATATATATATATAGAAGTTCAAATACTTGGTAAAGTAGAATTGGAGAAATTATTATTAAAGGAAAATGTAAAGAAACAATAAATGTCTAATGCTCTAAATATAGCGCGCATTGAGCAGCTGCTATAAGGTTGAATAGAATTAAGGTAAGAGAAAAGATCAATATAAATTACATTGCCCAAACAGATACATATACAAATATAAACATACAAATATATGTATACACAAAAATATATGTATATATGGACCGTGGGTGTCTCGCCGAATATTACTGGCATATCTGATGTGCTTGTATTTAGCGACACGCCTCCAGAAAATGCGCCAAGCATGTTGTCTCTCCTTGTTCCTGTTGTCCAATTCTTGCATTGAAATCCCCCATGATGAGCTTGATATGTTGTTTCCCTTTGGCGTGCAACTCTTTGATTTCTTCATAAAATTCTTCAACCTCTTCGTCGGTATGGCTTGATGTTGGTGCATATATATCTAACATTATCTTGCGATAACCATGTAGAAAGGGCGCCTACGAGAGTTTCGTTTATCCCCAAATGAATGGCTAAAGATGTTGGGTAAGGTGGGAAGAAGTTGTTTGTGGAAGGAGAGGAGAATTTGTTGGTTATTGGGAAGTGTTTTGAATTTATCTAGGCAGACTACTGATGTTTAAAAAATAGCGATAGTTATATGATGGACAGACGAGGCAAGGGAAGCGGGAAAGACGGGGCAATCCAACCCACGATGTATAGTTTCAATCGGTGCTCACGAATGTAAAGGGGTTGATAGGAGTAGGTAGGTAATTAATTAACTGGTGAGGTGGGATATGATAGTTTTTTCTGTGGTTAATTTTTGTAGCTGGTTAAAGTAATGTGATGGAGTAAGTTGAGTTTGGTGGAATGGTAAATATGATTGGGGGGTGTAGGTGTTTGTGATTGGATGTGGGAGGGCAAATTTGAGTTTTGTTGATGAGCTGTGAAAGGAGAGTGAGTTTGTTGTGGCCGAGGGGCCAACCGGCGAAGTGATGGGTTGGTTAACGTAGGTTGGAGTCTTGAGTTTCGATTTCTGGGTCTGGGTGGGTGGAATCTGGATAATCTTCGACGGATTCTCTCATGTGATAAAGTTGGAGGCCATCGTGGTGTGCGGAAATGGGGGGGCGGAGAAGGTATGATGTTGGGGTAAGAGTTAATGGGTGGGTGAAAGCGGTTAACAAAGGCTTGAAGAGGACCGAGAAATCTCCTTTGATTTGTGTTGTGTAAGATATGGGATTGTGTGATTAGTGGGTTTGAGTGGAATTGGATGTTGTCAAAATAATTTGTACAGAGGTCTTGGATGGTTTGAGTGATTGTAGGTAATTGGAGATCTTTGAAGATTTGTGTGTTTGAATGAACCATGGTATTTTGAAAATTTTTCTTAGTGTGGAATTTTCAAATTTTTGGAGGGAGGTTAAGGTTTTGTTATTAAGAAGAGACCATGATGGGGTAGCGTAAGTAAGGATAGGGCGTATAGCGGTAGTGTATAGGAGGATTTTATTGTTATTGGAGAGAGAAGATCGTGGGCCAATTAAGTTGCTTGGAAGGGAACATGCTGCCCTGACTTTATTTTTTATGATATGTAGGTGGTTGGTGAACAGTAGTTTTCTATCTATTGTTACGCCCAGATATTTGATTGAGGTGGACCAGGTGATTGGGGTGTTGATAATGCGAAGTGTGTTGGAAGGTGAATTTCGATGTTTTGAGAAGAAAATTGCTTGTGTTTTTTGGGGATTGACTTTGATTTTCCAATTATTAAGCCAGCGGGTAAGTTTGGAAAGATATTTTTGGAGAGCTTGTAAGGCAAGGAGGGGGTCAGGGTTTGAAGTGTAAATAGCTGCATCATCAGCGAAAAGAGCTAGAGAAACGCTACTCGTTTTAGGGAAGTCGTAGAAAAAAAGGGAAAAAAGGGTTGGAGAGAGTTTAGCCCCCTGCGGGACACCTGCTGTGATATTACGGGGGGAAGAAAGTGTGTTATTGTGTAGGTTAATTTGGAAGCGGCGATCCTTGATGAATGAAAAATGAGATTGACTAGGTAGGGGGGAGTATTGAGATGAAGAAGTTTCGCGATAAGCCCCTGGTGCCAATCTCGT
>QLNU02015003.1:95197697-95216679 GCA_006491805.2 Dysdera silvatica
GATCCCATGGAACTTCTGAACCCATTCTGACAAACACGTTACATATAGTACACCTGGCTTAACAATAATGGAAAAAAAGCAAATATTTATAATAGATGTGGTTGTTCCTAGTGATTCAAAGATTGAGAATAATAAATTTGGCAAAGGCGCCAAGTACAAAGATCTGTAAATTGAAATCTAAAGTTTATAGAAAAAAAAGCTGTTGTCAACCATATAGCAATGGGACAATTGGGTGCAATACCACTAAGTTTTAAAAATCACCTGAATTGAATAGAAATTGAAAAAAATAAATTAATTGCAAGTAAGGCGGCAAAAGGCCGCTTTACTTGCGAATTCTCACATCCTATAAAAATACTTTTGATACCTCAGGCCCCCGGAAAAGGCCCGACATTAGAGGAAAACCCTTGTCATCCAATTCAAGATGGACTGTGCGCTTATGTCATTATAATAAAGTGGTTTACGTTATACGCATTGCACTTCTTGTTGAGAATAGAGTTAAGGATAAAGAATTAAAAAAAATCATTAAATATCGCGGCTTTGCAATATAATTCAATGGACTCTAACAGGCACGTGCCTACAAAGGGGGCAGGGTTTTTATCTCCAGAAGTCTGGGATATCGAGGAATGCCATTAAATTTTTAATTTCAAAAATAAGATTGAACATTGCCACTAATTTAACAAATCTAAACAACTTTGACCAATTCTGGGTCAATATTCCAAGTAATCAATAATCGTTAATTAATACATTAATTTACTGTTCTGATAGTGCCCCTTTAATTCGCCTTTGAGATAACCATGTAGAAGGGGCGCCTACGAGAGTTTCGTTTATCCCCAAATGAATGGCTAAAAATGTTGGGTAAGGTGGGAAGAAGTTGTTTGTGGAAGGAGAGGAGAATTTGTTGGTTATTGGGAAGTGTTTTGAATTTATCTAGGCAGACTACTGATGTTTAAAAAATAGCGATAGTTATATGATGGACAGACGAGGCAAGGGAAGCGGGAAAGACGGGGCAATCCAACCCACGATGTATAGTTTCAATCGGTGCTCACGATTGTAAAGGGGTTGATTAGGAGTAGGTAGGTAATTATTTAACTGGTGAGGTGGGATATGATAGTTTTTTCTGTGGTTAATTTTTGTAGCTGGTTAAAGTAATGTGATGGAGTAAGTTGAGTTTGGTGGAATGGTAAATATGATTGGTGGGGGTGTAGGTGTTTGTGATTGGATGTGGGAGGGCAAATTTGAGTTTTGTTGATGAGCTGTGAAAGGAGAGTGAGTTTGTTGTGGCCGAGGGGCCAACCGGCGAAGTGATGGGTTGGTTAACGTAGGTTGGAGTCTTGAGTTTCGATTTCTGGGTCTGGGTGGGTGGAATCTGGATAATCTTCGACGGATTCTCTCATGTGATAAAGTTGGAGGCCATTGTGGTGTGCGGAAATGGGGGCGCGGAGAAGGTATGATGTTGGGGTAAGAGTTAATGGGTGGGTGAAAGCGGTTAACAAAGGCTTGAAGAGGACCGAGAAATCTCCTTTGATTTGTGTTGTGTAAGATATGGGATTGTGTGATTAGTGGGTTGGGGTGGAGGTGGATGTAGTCAAAATAATTAATGCAAAGGTCTTGGATGGTTTGGGTGATTGTGGGTATTTGCAGGTCTTTGAAAATTTGGGTGTTTCGGATGAACCATGGTATTTTGAAAATTTTTCTTAGTGTGGAATTTTCAAATTTTTGGAGAGAGGTTAGGGTTTTGTTGTTAAGAAGAGACCATGATGGGGTAGCGTAAGTAAGGATAGGGAGTATAGCGGTAGTGTATAGAAGGATTTTATTGTTACTGGAGAGGGAGGAGCGTGGGCCAATTAAGTTGCTTGGAAGGGAACATGCTGCCCTGACTTTATTTTTTATAATATGTAGGTGGTTGGTGAACAGTAGTTTTCTATCTATTGTTACGCCCAGATATTTGATTGAGGTGGACCAGGTGATTGGGGTGTTGATAATGCGAAGTGTGTTGGAAGGTGAATTACGATGTTTTGAGAAGAAAATTGCTTGTGTTTTTTGGGGATTGACTTTGATTTTCCAATTATTAAGCCAGCGGGTAAGTTTGGAAAGATATTTTTGGAGGGTTTGTAAGGCGAGGTGGGGCTCTGGGTTTGAAGTATAAATGGCTGCATCATCGGCGAAAAGAGCTAGAGAAATGTTAGTTGCTTTAGGAAAGTCGTAGAAAAACAGGGAAAAAAGGGTCGGAGAGAGTTTAGCCCCCTGCGGGACACCTGCTGTGATATTACGGGGGGAAGAAAGTGTGTTATTGTGTAGGTTAATTTGGAAGCGGCGATCCTTGATGAATGAAAAAATGAGATTGACTAGGTAGGGGGGAGTATTGAGATGAAGAAGTTTCGCGATAAGCCCCTGGTGCCAGACTGCGTCGAATGCCTTTGAAATGTCAAGGCTGATTAGTGTTGTGGATAGGTCATGGCTAAGGGCGTGTTTAATATTTTGTAGGATTCTGGAAATTTGGTGGGTGGTGGAGTGTTCTTTTCGAAAACCGAATTGTTCGTGTTGAATAATGTTATTAGTTTCAAGAAAATCGTTTAGTCTGTTAAGTATGATTGTTTCTGCAATTTTGGATAGGGATGAAAGTAAGGATATGGGTCGGTAGCTCTCGGGTTTTAGTGGGCTATTTCCCTGTTTAAGTATGAGAACGATCTTAGCTATTTTCCAGGATTTTGGAAAGTATTGTAAGGATAGAATACTGTTTATGATGTGCGTAAGTGTGGAAATGGCGGTGGGGGGGTGAGATGTTTAATGGCTGCATTCGTGACGCCGTCTGGGCCCGGAGCTTTTCGATCGTGGAGGGTTTTAATAACGTTAACTATTTCGGTGTTGTTTGTAAGGGGTGGGGTCTCCTGGATAGTTTGGTTGTCGACAAATTCGTTGTAGGTGGACCTGATGATTGAGTGGAAGCGGAGTTGACGGGGGGGGGGCGTGTGGTGAGAATTGATTTTCGAATGAGTCCGCAAGAATCTCCGCCATGTCAGCTGGTTGGAAGAATGTTCCCTAACATTTGAAGTATAGCTGGGTTATTGAACAACGAGCCTCGCTGCTCGATTTGATATACTTTCAACTTAAAGCAGACAGTCTTTAATTCTTTTGTTGATTAAGAAGCCAACACCACTTGTTCTTCCAGTTTCCGTTCCTCTATAATAAAAAAATGTCCGCATTCAAGTTCCACCAACTCTTCAACTTTTATTCTAACTTCACTGAGTCGTACAATTTCACATCGTCACATACGTTCAGCGTGTGGGTCTCCTTCCAGTTAGATACCAGCAACCCTTTTGCAGGCCATATATATATCAACTATGCAACCCGTCAAGCTAAAAGCTCCGAGTGAGCAAAGCAAAGTCGAAACGCCATATTTTGTATTTGGGTCCTTTTACGCCGAAAGACAACAAATATCCTGCTGCTGCACGGGCTACAATTTCCAGGCTAATCTGAACCTCTGACACCAAACCCCTGACTCATGCCCGTATCCAGAAGGGTGTTCTTAGGAACCAATCCGCCACCCCCGAAACTAAACTTTCAATATGACATTGTTACGGCTTTGCATGCTGTGATTATATCGATATATGCTGTAAAAATTCTTGAGCACCCCCGAAATTAAAACCTGGCTACGGTTTTGCCCGGACACCTGTGACTAGGAAATCGCAACGTGTTCTACGTTGTCATTGAGATTCAAATTCGGGTTAATTGTATCATATGTGGATACGTCATCACTACGTCATCTTAAAGCCGTTAGCCTAGGTTTTGGCGAGGATTCCGAAACTCCTAAGACTTAGGGAAGCAATCCTAGGAATACACTGACCAATTTTTTTTTCGCTGCTGCAAATCGAATCCAGATTAGCGACACATTACATGAACCACTATACCGCAGCAAGGTTAAAACAATATATTTGAAAACCGCTGCAAACGAAATGCCGAAAATGGGGTATACAGAGTATTTGATTTCGGATTATTAAGACACTAAAATTATTCAGTATGTTCTTAAAGCATAAATAAGTTATATGCATTATTAATATGCAACGGCAAATTTGTGTTTATGTCATGAACTTGCCATTTATTATTGAAGCCTATGCAAAAATTATGGACTTGCAAGTATTTTTCGTATAATTTATTATTAAAATGCCGGCTTCTTTTTTTAAGTCAACTAAATATTACAGTTAATTTCCGCTTACGATAGGCAATAAATGAGGGAGAAATATTTAATAAAGGATAATAATATATTTCAATTATTCAGAAGAAACAAAAAACTCGAATTACTCAAGCCCTCTGAAATTAATGAACCTCCTTATGAATAAAATATCAGAAAATTCAGCTTAATAGGGGAAATTATTCTTTTATGGCCAAATAAAACCTTGTCAACAGCGAAAATGTTCCACGTCGGACATGCTAAAATATTCATAAAAAATCCATCTAAGGCTTGGGAGTTTCCCTTCTTTCATTATGCCCTTGAACAAAACAAGCTCCTCCTTTGCAATAAATTACTTAAAAAAATTCTTGTTTTAACTTTTTTCTGTGGTGGAATTCTTGTGAATCTTTTTATGTAGCGTAGAAGTTAACAAAAGGTCCTTTCGTATAATTTACTATTTAAAAAGAAGAGTCCTTTAGTGTATTTTGTTAATACGAATAAAACGTTTGATGAAATCGCTCGCCAAAATTAAAATAATAATAAAAATGAATTTTACTTATAATACTTTTATGTAGAATAAAGTGTTTTTGTTTGGGCATCCATGACCCATGGATGAAAGGGTCAACCTAGGCCTGGACCTACAATTTTACCGGGCATCGAGATTTCTTCTGCCGAGGGAACCATACCCTGGACTAAGGTAGGCAGTATAACGGCACGCATTTTAAGATACAATTGTCAGTCGAACCGGGGTGACTGTCATACTTGACGTCTGCGTTCATCATTACACCACCGTATGGCATATGGCCTACATATCTCGTCGGAATTCAAACCTGTTTAAGTTTAGAGAGGGAACCAAGCCACCCACTGCAGTTATCTGCTAGGCGTTTATTATATCTTAAATAGGAAATGTTTACAAAGATAAGAATTTAAAAAACATCACTAACATACAAATTAGAAGGTGCTCCAATTAACACTCTGAGAGAAATATCATAGTTAAGAGATCTAGAAACTAGAAGTGGAAAAAGGTAAGGGATTATAGAACAATTTAGATGCTTGGACTGGCACAGAATGCATACAAAAGGCTCACAATAAAAGACAAAGGAGAAACTACAAACGAAAATCACGGCACACACTTCACTCGAAATAAATTTTTGTTTTCCTTTAAAATGGTAACTGCTGTTTCTCCAGGACAAGATTTTAATTTAATTTCAAAGTAATTCGGTGGAAAAATTGCGTTACTGTGCATAAACTTCTTTAAGATGAAAGGAAAATGCGATAAATGAAACAAAATCTGCGGGGATAGAAATCATGGCAATCGTTTACTAATTGGACCTCAGAAAAATAATAAAATGATAAATATACATACTTAGCACCAGAGTTTTGAAGACGCAGAAAGCTTAGTTCCGGTGGATAACTGTATTTAATACAAATTAATTGAAATGATATTGACAACGGATTTTTAATTTAAATAGAAACTTTCTTTTCCCCCGAAATTGATGAAACTATTCTTAACGACTTTAATGTTCAGGAATTCAGTTAGTGACAACTTCTGCAAACAAAAAATAAATACAAGAACTCAAGTAATATACAGATAGTAGCTTGGGAAAATTCATTCAAAATAAATAGCTAATGAATGAATTTTATTTCTAAAATTTAAATTAAATTTTAGTCTATGTATCTGTTAAGTTTTAGGTTGGATGATTGAATATATACAACATTAACTGATGTTCAATTTATTGAAATACAATATGGATGATGTTTAGGTAATACAGAATGAGACGTATATTTGTATTGGCTCTGTGTTAGATGTGTGCTTTTCTATTAAAGTGGCCCTTTCGAATCCAGAACCTCTGCGGGATAACGAGTCGTGATTTACTACTGCACTATAGTAGGTTTCAACTAAAACTAACCGTCAGTAAGGTATTATGGCAAGCGGCTTGTTCCTGTAATGTTGTTATAAACCATTATTCAAATTACCTCTAGTCTTGCATGCTATCTAAGTATCTTATCACAAGTATTACATTTCATGATACCTATTCAGCTGAGTGATATTTAGAGCAAAGTGACTGTATGATATCTGGAGCAGCTGGAAATATCAAAGCAAGAGCGCGCACTATATACGTAAGAATCATTTATACGGAGTTGTTTTCCACCTCATATCTAAACACTATCTGCTCATGTCCAGTCAGAATAATCGTCATACTAATCTAAACAATTATGATACAGTTAATTCCATTACTTTCAGCAAGCTTTAAGATGATATGCAAAGCGATATTATCCTTCGTTCAATGCCAGTGTCACCACCAGTGGTAGTGAAATATCGGACGTTTATTCCACGTGCAAAGATTAGAGCAGTTTAACAACTCACCTCCTCTATCTGTCTCTCTCTTTCCCTCCTTACTTAATTTTTACCAATATACAAATATTCGAAGATTTTACTTAAAAATATGAATTATTATTTAAAATATAAATTATAGAGTGAAATACGAGATACATCTATAACGATATTCTACCGATCATGAAAATATTTCGTTATGAACAGTTTATTGCTAAAGACAAGGATGGAGCTAATAGTCTCTTTCTCTCTCTCTTTCTCACTATATATATATATATATGCATATATCAGAAGCGCGGAAAATGTTCTTCTAGAAAAAGTTCATCGTATATTGATCGTATCTATTGCAGAAAGGATTTGAAATTTATCGTGTTTTCATATGCAGTTTATTACTTTGCTGTTTGCATTGGTTAAACAATCAGTATCTAGAATTTTCCGAAGTGTATAATGCATAGCAAAATGCAAATTTTATCTTTAAAGGAACCAGCAGCAAAAATAAATTAAAGCAATTTGACAAAAGGCACGGTAATTTTAAAATGGGAACTGCCACGCCTCGTAATAAATGGCTAGTTTCGCCAGCTAAAGAATGCCGGATCATCGGATGCAAAACGAGAGATTCTATTAATAATTCGCGACAATTAGCTGAAAGAAATATCAGCCGTCGAGGGCTCCCGAAGGTAAATGGAAAAAAGAAATCATTACATTTTTAGTCATTATCCGAAGAATTAGCCTCCATTTCCTACACAGCAATTAACCGGAAATAGGAGGAATTTCATCATTAACTATTAGAACTTTTTAATGCAAAGTATGCGTAATGATAAGGCTAGCATCATCAATTATTATAAAATTTGCAATTAATTAGGAAAGGTTTTTTCCCTCTAAGGAGATCCAAAACCACGCAAATTCATTTTGAAGTGCGATTTTTATTATTTGAATGGTAATGTGTTATCTGGTAAAGCGGAAACTGGACATTACTTAATACGATAAAATGTACAAAACAACGTAAAGCGGATAAAATTCTTTATAACATTAAAAACGTGAGCCAGGATTTTTTCATATTCTACATTCGATGATGGGTGTCCCATTAAATATCCGAAATCCTGGCTCATGATTGCAATAAAAGTATTTTACCCGCTTTACGTTGTCTTGCACATGTTACCGTATTACTTCATGAAGCGGTAATATTCCCTCTTGACTTCTCAAGACATTAATTATTACATCAACTCAGGCATTGTGGATAAAATTTAGACGTCCAGCTTTTATAAAAAATGACAGACTTATAACCGTGTATTAAAGTACACTAAACTACACAACCATGCATTATAAAGTATCTTCCTATCTGCAATCATATATAATTATATTTTCCATCATATATTTAGTTAACCTATTACCACTAGGATAAAGATTGTTTTTCTTGCATACTGTTGTGGCACAATAAAAATAGTACGGGTTCACTGTGCAGGCTTCTTTGATTGTTGCCACTAACGTTTCCAAGAAACACAAACTTAATAAGTACAGTTTCTAAAGTTAGCAACATGCCAAATTGCTTCCTTTAGTTTTATGTTTTACAACTGTTGCACCGAATTTCAATTTATGCATCTAGCAACAATTTACGTAACTGCATTTCGAATTCTAGAAAAAATAATCATTCTTCAACTTGCCATCAAAATGAGCACATGTGTTACCGAAGGCTCAGTCAAAAATTTGTATTAAATTTCTCTGACGTTATTTTTGAATTAACTTAGTTGTTGGCATATTAATGAATTGTCCCAAATATTTAAAGCATTAATAAATATTATTTTAACTGGGTGGAATTCTTTGACTTCTTCCTTTTCAAAACCTTCTGTATTTACGTTATATTGATTAAATATCAGTCCTCAGTACTCTGCTCTACATGTTCAAGCCATCTCAACTTGTATTTTTGTATTTTCCTTACCATGGCGCCCTACTTTGACCGTGCCTCTCTGCAACTCTGATTGTGTCTTTTTTTTTATTTTGTGCTTCTTTATTACACCATTCATCCACCTTAGCACTCTCATCTTATCCATCTCCGTCTTCCTTTCGTAATTGGCCAGGTTTCATACTCATAAAGCACTTCAGGTCTTACCCATAACAAATTTATGCAATTTTCCTTTCTTTCTATGGCTTACTCTCTTTTCACATAGCACTCCACTAACTTTTATCCACTTTAACCTCACATCAATTTCGTGATTGATTCTATGCTATATCTCTGTCGTCAAATCTCCATTTCTATGTATAAATGGTGCAACAAATGATTACAGTATGTAGATCTGTGGTTCCCAACCTGGGGCTCGCGAACTGGCTTTTGGAGGGTCGCCACAACTATTTTTAGTTGCAATTATTTTTGTAAGGAATTTTATACCAAATGTTTCCAACGCTTTTACATTCAACATGGCTACACACATTGCAATATTTTACTAATGGTTGTTAACTTTATATCTGTAATATAAATTAATATAATATACATAATTAATGTAATATATATAATATAATGTTATGGTTAATGCGTTTGCTTTACCCTTTTACAAATGCTTTTATTACGCAAATGGTGAGGCGACGGACAGAGGGAAATCGCGGATCTTTTGGCTACTATGAAAGTGGGTCGCAGCTTGAAAAAGATTAGGGACCACTGCTGTAGATGTTAATTAGGAACGCTTAAACAGCCTCAATGAGACGCTACTTTTAGGAATGTTATCGTCAATATACAACTTTCGTTCTTCTCAAAGCGAATTCTTTCAAACTCTGAAAGGTTAAATATATTATTTCATAATTTTTGTTTCTGAAATTTCCTAAATATAATGTGAAACTCACTTTCAGAGACCCTAGACAAGGTTATCTGTGATATTTACTTGGAAACTCAGAAACTCATAGCGCAAGTTTTATTTTCGCGAGGACAACCTAGCTATATTTAATGGATACTGTAAACCATTAAAAGAACTATTTCGAATAATGATTTTTCAGTGCCTTTTTTTCAGTCTCTAAAAATGCACTTTGGCAATGGATACAAACAACAATTAAAAAGTAAACATGACACCCATTCAGAAGGCGTCAATTAAAATTACATTGACGTTGGTGTTTTAGGATATGCGTTGCTTCTTAATGGTATAGTAAGGGATTTGAAGCTTGACCAAGAATGTACACTGATAATTGTTTGACATTATATGAAAGCAAAACCTTTTCTCGAAACAAATATGCATATATATATATATATATATCCCGACTTGTATTATAAAAATCAGAAAAGATGTCGTCTTATTATATATAATAGATTAAACTTTACCGTTTTCAAATCGTAAACTAATGTCTTGCCAGTTGAACTAACACACTTAAAATATCCATATCTATTTTGTATATATGTTACTAACTATTACTTTTTTAATACGGATATAGATTGTCAGTTTTAGTGTATTTATATATACACTCTATAACAAAAAAAAATCGACGCACCAAGAGGGGGTTGTCCGATTGCGATAAAAATTGGTGGATGTGAAGAACATACATAGAAAAAGAAACGATTAAAATTTCAGAACAATTGAATGATTTATTGCAGAGTTTGACCGTTACAAAGGGAGGAAGTCAATAAGGCGTTGGTCCACCTCTGGCCTGGATGCAAGCTGTCACCCGGCGTGGCATAGACTGATAAAGATCCCGGATGGTGTCCTGCGGAATTTCTTGCCAAATTGTCTCCAACTGTCGGGCTAAATCGTCAACATTCCGGGATGGTTGCAATCGCCTTCCCATAGCGTCCCAAATGTGCTCTATGGGAGAGAGATCAGGAGACCTAGCTTGCCAAGGAAGTGTTGGGCAAGCTTGAAGACAATTCATAGCAACACGTGCCGTGTATGCCATGACCACCAAAGGGGTCCGGCTATCAAAGGAGATGGCACCCCAGACCATAACGCCCTGTTGTGGGCATGTGTGGCGTGCGATAGTAAGGGCAGGATCCCCACGCTGCCCTGGACGTCTCCAGACACGTCTGCGGTTGTCGTCAGGACACAGTTGGAAACGGGACTCGTCACTAAAGACTATACGTCCCCAGTCAGCGCAGTTCCAAGTTGATCGAGCCCGGCACCACTGTAATCGGACTTGACGGTGTGATGGACGAGGACGTGAGAGGTAAGCGGCGTAACGGTCGGCGCGAGCGTAAATTCCGCTCTCTCAGTCGTCTGCAGAGGGTCATGTTGGACACATGTGTGCGGGCCACACGTTGGATAGTTGATAATGACGAATCCGGTGCTGTGACAGCTGCTCTGACAATCGCTCCGATGCTGACATCTGCCGTTGTTGACCCACTCTTGCCAGCACCGTCCAATCGCCGCATCGCTTCGACCCACATGTCCAGCGATTCTTCGATTCGTCCAACCAGCCTCTTTCAATCCGATAGCACGACCTCTTTCAAACTCTGACATATGCTCGTAATGAGCACGAATCTTTCGGCGAGGCATTGTTACAGTCGACGTAAGATATCCGCAGTCAAAATGCAACAGAAATTTTGACCACATATTGAGAATCGCTCCTTATATACAGTGTTGCCAGATCTGAAGATTAAAAAGTAGCAAATTGTACTCCAAAAGTAGCAGATTTGAACTATTTGTAGCCCAAAAATAAAAATGAATTATTTTGCAATTAGTATTACCAGTAGCTCCAATAGCAGCCTAGAAAAAGGATGGAGTTCTGGTCCCCTCCAATACGGCCGTGACATGCGACACTTCAAATGCCTTCACGTATACTCTTTGAAAGTGGAATATCGTAGTTGTGTTTCTAATATCAGCTTAGAAAAAGGATGGGGCTTCGGGCCGTCCCCGATGAATGGAAGTTGGGAGTTTTTACAGTGAAAAAAAAATTTTTTTGGGGCTTCATGATCCCTCTGACCTCCACCATGTATCCATGCTTGATTATAATTACGTACTGTAACACAGGAAAATAGAAAAATTGACCTCACTAATGTGATTCCACGGTTTGCACCTTCGAGCATATATATATATAGCGTATATAGACTCGAAAGTTTTCACAAAGCTGCAACATTAAATGACTTTTGGAATCACGTGACGTCCACTCTAGTACATATAAGATCTCTGTGATTAAAAAGTACCAAAACAAGAATTTAAAGAAAAAAAAAACCACAAAGATCTTATATGAATTGAACGAGTATCATGATACTCGTTCAATTCGTATAAGATCGAAAACTATCGTTCACTGTGAATAGAAATGTTCAGCAAACAAAATTTGTATTGCAGTATTATGTAATACTAATAATATTTTGTGATTTTATATATGAAAATAAGAAAGTAGCGTATTTTTCATATTTATAGCCTGAAGGTAATTAAAAATATCCCAATAAGTAGCGTGTCGCCGAATTCGAAATTTTTGTAGCGAGAGCATTTAAAACATCGCCCAGTGCGCTACTTGTAGCCCAATCTGGCACCACCGCTTATATACACCTGCTGAATGCTTAGTTCCGATGCACTGGAGTTCCCGCTATTCATTCATTGGACACCAAATTTTAATCATTTGCATGTTCGGTCAAAATGTCTTTGTAAACGAAATTTCATTACAATCGGACAACTCCTTCTTGGTGCATCGATTTTTTTGTTATAGAGTCTATAAGTTTCCGAAACTTACTTAAGAAATTTGGTTGAATTGTTGGTTTTTATCTATCTTCATTTATCTAACTTTATCATCTGTCTCAAATAAGCACAGTCTTCTTTGACATATGGCGATAAATTTTATTTTTTATCGATTTAAAAGACAAAACGTCACGTTAGGAATGTTTTTTACAAATGATAAATTTTTCAAGTTTTAGCGAATTAAGCAGCAATAGCTTAAATATTTTAAGAAAACAATTATTTCGTTGAGTATATTTATATTATTTCATTGAGTATATGGCTAAAATTACTTATTTTAAAGAAATTTTCGAAATATGTAACAGCCATACGAAAAGTAAGATATAAAATGGAGAACAAGACACATATGGTATAAGCTATAGTCATACATTATATTGTAATAGTATATATGTTCACTTGGAAGTGGTGAATGGTGGTATATTAAAAACTTACAGAAAAGGGCTGCAAAATTATTCAATAGAGACAAACGAAACCATACCGGGGAAATGTAAAGAATAAATACAGGGTGATCCAGATCAAACAGGTGTTCATACCTCTCTGTTGGGAAAACTACTTGGCCAATTTCACCCAAATTTCGTACACATGCTCTCCTGGGTATGCGGTTTTGATTTCTGAAAGAAAAAAAATGAGTTCATATTTCGGCCGCTAGGGAAGGAAATGGTGCTGCGGAGCAGGCAATTTATTAATATTAACAACGAAAAAGTGTTTTAACATGCAATAACCTTTATTGCAATCACATGAAATTAACTACAAATTACAGTATACCGTAGGATAGTAGGTATGACTAAAAAAAGATTTGTGCAATAACTTTATTGCTATCATATGTGGAACCACACTATCATCACAGATACGGCTCGATATGTCCCCCGTCTCTTTGCTCTAGAAATTGCATTCGATGCACAACACATTCCACGGCAGAACGTAACTCATTCGCTTGGAGGTGGGATACATGTTGCGAAATTCTGTCTTTTAAGACTGCTAAGTTCGGAACATTGCCTTTATAAACGCAGCTCTTTAAATATCCCCACAGCCAAAAGTCACAAGGGTTAAGATCGGGTGACCGAGGCGGCCAAGATGTTGAAAATGACCTGCTAATCACTCTGTCATCCGAAAAGTTTTGCCGTAATAATGTTTGAACAGGCAACGCGATGTGCGGGGGTGCACCATCTTGCATGAAAATTGTAGTGTCAAGACAATTTCTCTGTTGAAGCAAAGGAATGACAAAGTTCCAGAGCATAAATGCATACCTAGAGCCAGTAACAGAACATGTCATTGGCCCCGAGGCCGTATTTTCTTCAAAGAAGTAAGGACCAATGACGAAAGATGAGGTGAAGCCACACCACACTGTCACTTTTGGAGCATGCAACGGAATTTGTTGATGAACGTGGGGATTTGTGTCAGACCAAATACGGCAGTTACATGTGTTTACAGCGCCATTCAAGTGGAAATGGGCCTCATCACTCCACAGTATCTGCCAAGGCCATTCATCATCCACTGTCATCCGAGCAATGAACATCAAAGCAAATGTTTTCCGCACGTCATTATCACCAGAAAGCAATTGCTGAGTGTGGGCTATCTTATATGGATAAAACTTCAGGACATTTCTCATAACTCTCCACACTGTCGTATATGGCATGTCCAATTCCCATGATATCGCACGTGCACTACTGCTACCATGTGCACTTGCTGCTCCCTACTCCACTACTGCAGTTGCAACTTCTTCAATTTGCTGCACTCGAGTTGGTTGGCGGCCTCGTCCTGATTTAATGGCGAATGTTCCAGTCTCCTCAAAATACAAGACCATTTTTCGAAGATTTGTAATTGTGAGAGTGCGTCTGCGTAAACCTTTTACCTGCCAAAATGCTTTAAGTGAAGCAGAAGCATTGCTATTTCGTTGATAAAAGAGCTTAACACATTGATGACCGGGAGCAAGATTTCTCGTTTTCATTTGAGATTTGCTGGTGACCGGAAACGAGAAATCTCGTTTTGGTGAGAAGCATGATTTAGTGATTGTATTTATTGATTGACTTATAACGAGAAATGTTTTACAAAATATCATGCACCAAAAAAATTTTAGAATTACTATGACTAAATAAAAAAAAGTTTTATGCAAATATGTATTAATTTCAAAAAGTTATCGCGGTTTTATTATACGCCTCCCAAAATAATTTTCAGGTCTAAAATCGCCAGTCTTATAATAAATTTCTGCAAAGCATTAGCGGGCGGCAATGTGTTAATAAGTAACGCGCGATCTGGTAAAGTAAGTTTCATGACGGAGTCCTCGTATGGTGGAAAAATGCTTCACGACTCCTTATATAGGCAGAGGATGTTGCGCATGTTAAGTAATATGTAAATTGCCTGCTCCGCAGCGCCATTTCCTCCCCTAGCGGCCGAAATATGAACTCAATTTTTTCTTTCAGAAATCGAAACCGCATACTCAGGGGAGCATGTGTACGAAATTTGGGTGAAATTGATCAAGTAGTTTTCTCTACAGAGAGGTCTAAACACCTCCTGTTTAATTTGGATCACCCGGTATAATGTCTTGCGATTCGAAAAAAGTCGTGGGTTTTATATTCTAATCAAAATGTGTGAAAGAATGAAAGAAGACAGACATGCTGAGTTAATAAAAATAATTAAAATATAGAAAAACCTATCGTAAATACAATGAACTGATTCTACCAAAAATAAGACAAAAGATGAGAAGAAATAATATTAATTGTGAAGGTCCTAAATTCTGAGATGCAATATTTTGCTATAATATTGCAATATTGGAGATGTGATTAGATGGTGAAACGTTCGAAAGAAAATAAATATTTCTGCCTTCGGTGGGACCTGAACCCACGACCTTCCACTTGCCGGGCGGAGGCTCTACCCACTGAGCTACGAAGGACAATATATAATCTCTTTACGAACGTATATATATTGTTGCCAGTTATTTCGCAGAATGGTGTAGTACATGGACTACTATTTAAACCAAATTGCAAAGAGACTGGTATTAAATTGATCATTGCTCAGTGGGTAGAGCCTCCGTCAGGCAAGTATAATTTCTTTCAACGTTGGTGAATATTTTATCCGCAAGTTAAGTACTATCCTTTCATGAACAGTAATCCGATGGAACAGTTAGCATTAACGGGAGGTGACGTCACACACAACCCAGCCTTTTACGGCAGAGTGCGACCCAATTTCAAAACTAGGTTTTAGCAAACGTTCGCCTACGCGAAAATAAAGTTCTGAAATAAATTCCAACCCTCTGCTGTAATTGACTAGGCCATTTTTGACGTCACCTCCTGTTATTTCTAACTGCTTCATCGGACTACTTTTCCTGAACGGACAGTATGTTTGGAGGTGTTCAATTTCTATATGTAACTTAGTTCTTCTGATGATGACCCGCATATTTTGGATCAAAACGTGAAGTCTCTCAGCAATAAAACTCGGTTTCTAACTCATCTGATTGCCCGATAATTGTTTTTTTATTAAAATGCGCTCTGAAAGTCTACGCGAATCTATGTATTGTCCATTCGGGAAAAGAAATCCGATGGAACAGTTAAAAACAACGAGAGGTGACGTCACAAACGGCCTATCCCATTACATCAGAAGAGGACTCAAATTTCAAAACTTGATTTTGGCACGGATAGATGTTATCCAAACACCAGTTTGGAAGTTGTAGTCCTCTTTTGCTGTTATGAACTAGCCCGTTTGTGACGTCACCTCCCGTTATTTCTAACTGTTCCATCGGACTTCTTTTCGTGAACGAACAGTACTTGTACATCCTTTTCATAAGCATAGTATTCCGCAAACATCCATTTCTGCAATCGCAGTCCTCCCATACGATAGAATAAGTTTGGGAACTACGGATTCTTTGTTAATTAAATACTAAATTATGTATACTATAAGCTAGAATTTGATTTCGGACGCTTGCTAAATACGTTTACGAAGATAAGACTCTTGTGTGCAAGTTAATATCACAGAAATCCTCATGAATTTTGGATTCTGTTCTGCGTTAAGTTTAATGATAAAATTATTATTTTAAACTTTTCAGCTTAAAACTCATTACATGCAGTAGTTCAAACTTTACTCTCACTTGTGGTTGTGACTCGTTTAAAGATAATTGGATGTTGATTATTAAACTTCCGAAGTATTCCGAATAAGACGAAAAGAAGCTATTATTTTACGGCAATGCTCTATATTAATTTTTAACGTATCAGTTTTACGTGAGATTGCTCTTGAACCCAAACCGAAGTCACATACTCATTATGTAAGTTTAGTAAGAACTTACGAAATCCACGTTCTTTGGAACGATAATGGAGCTCAGCGTTGTAGTTTGCTTTTTGTTTCATATTTTATAAATGCAGTGCGATTTTTAAAATATATTGACTGCCTGCTTTTGCTTGGGAGGAATTATTTAACAGACACGAAGTCTAAAACTTAAAACAAACAACGAACTAACGTGAACCATGACAAAGCTTAAGAGCTATTATTATTATGATAAGCAGGGATTTCGTCTACGAAACGTGTCCTACCAAAGCAATTTTTTTTTACAAATGCGATCCCATCACGATAAATACGTGTAAGGTGTCGAAAATAAACTTTAGAAAGTTTTTGAATTTACATTCTATATTCAGCCCAACTTGCCATTGAAACAATATAAAAAAAAATTCATTACGTGAATATATATATATACAGGGTTCTTAGCAAAGTCCCAAACCGGCCAGTAACTTTTTGAACCAAGACATATCTTGCAACGGAAGTGAAGAACTTTTATAGTAAAGAGGCTATGCATTATCAGAAAAGACGAACAGCAGGGCACCTGGTGGTGAATTGGGTAAGTTAAAATTTTTATTTCGAAAAATGATGAAGGGGCATATTTTTAATTAGAGAGTTGTAGAACGTCATTCAATTAGTAAGGAAAGATATACGGCTCGCATGCAATATCTACATGTACCGACACAAAGTGGGCTGTTCCGGAAGTTTAAATGCATCGCTTTCAGTTAATGGTTTCTGGCGCTCTGAAGGTTGGGTTGAAGTTCCTATAAAAAAGAAAGCATGGCCCTGTCCTGTAAGAACTTCAACTCAGCTTTTAAAACACCATTATAAAAGCATTAACTGAAAGTGATGCATTAAAACTTTCAGAACATCTCACTTCATGGCAGTATGTTTATATATTGAATGTGAGCCGTAGATCTTTTCTTACTAATTGAAGGATGCTATACAATTGCCAATATTATAAACAATGCAACTTGTCAAGTTACTTTATTTTCGTTAATTTCCTAAGGGTCTATATGTCTTTAAAATACCGACATTAGAATATCAAATATATTTATAAACCAATCTTGACAAATGCCTTTACATTGCCAAGAGCTCATCAGATAAGGTCATGAGATACTGGCGTTCATTAGCACCTCCGGCCGTACGAAACGCATTTCCTTTTATAGAAAATTCTTTGAAACTTGGAACTTAAGGACCACTTGGACACTACGGTGGAGCGGTGGTAACGCTCCCGCCTAGCATAGGGTTATCCCGGGTTCGACTCCCAACGATTCCAGAAAAGAATGCTTACCGACTAACTGCTCACCTTCGTCCGGAGTTGAAGGACATGTTATGACGTCATAAGAGATCAGAATTCCTCGGAAATTCTAGGTCCCGGCACAGCATGATCCTTGCTGTCATTGCGCTATAAAAATCACAAACAAATTAAAAGCCGGTGCATAATAGCTTACCAGATAAAATGTCGCGTTCTGGCATATTCTAAACTGGTGTCCAAAATTAAGGTTACATTCAATGTTATTTAATCCGTGAGCAGGTGCGCGGGATGTTTTACACCCCACAACTTAACTATTTGTGAAAAACAAGTCTACCCTGGCTTCTGAAACTGGCCAAACTCTTTCCTGTTGCCTTCAAAGTCACAATCTTTTGGGGTAGGGTGACAAAGAGAAAATTCCACTTATTGTTCCCTGTAAAATTGGACGTTTTTAATGAAATAATGCTATATAATCAGATGGGGTGCAAATCACCCCGCGCGCGTTCTCGCGTTCCCATAATCGGCGCACTTGCTCGCGGGTTAATGGGAGAGGTAAATATTTTGCTCTGTAACTTTTGAGGTGCTGTATTTATAAAAAATCATTTTACATAAATTAGAGTGCTGTAAACACTTAACATAATTATAACAAAAATCAAAATTTTCAGGTACCCTATGACGGAGAATCCATAATCAAAAATGGTAAAAAATTAAAGGTAGAAAGTAAAAATTCATAAAAACTGATTTAGAATAACAAATTTGCTTACATAAGCATCAACAATCATTTTCTAATGAAGTTTCATGTTTTGGTGAGAAACGTTGTCATTAAGAAGCAGTTTCTACGAATTTTCGTTTTCGACTTTCAATGTTTGCATCGATTTCAATCATGGATTCTACTTCATAGGTTACCTGAAAAAATTTGATTTTTCTGTACTTATGGTAAGTGCTTATAGGTTTTTAATTTTCTGTAAAATGCTTTTTTATAAATGAAGCACATCGATAGTTATAAAGAAAAATGTGTACCTCTTCCATTGAAATATCATTGAGTGTAACCTTACTTTTGGACACCACGCTTCATTAGGAACCTGTCCAGAACTCCACTTAAACTGTATCAATAACTGGAGGGTAGAAAGACAGTCATAATTGGATGAGTGGTTCCACGCGGAATTACCGCAGTATTCTTTTGATAGAGTACCCCTAAAAGATTGCCAATCCTTGATCTAGTGTATTAACCCCGGTACTACTATACCCCCGGTATTTAGGTCGTGACAACATTTTTAAATATAATATATCATTTAAATACAAAAATAATTATCACA
>QLNU02015003.1:95216779-95227070 GCA_006491805.2 Dysdera silvatica
AGCTACCGAGATGGAAAGCTGGCTACGCCCATGGGGGAGGAGGGCGAGGGTGTCAGAAACACTCCTATTTCATTTTCTATATATGTACTACGTTCTCAACAACCGTAATAAATGAAAGTTCCTTGTTCATAATGCATATTGATTTAAATAACTATTGCCTTTTACAATCGTAACAAATTACATTGGAAAAATCTTAGAAAACGTCAAATTCTGAAATATATAAATGTTTATAGAACAAAGGAAACAAGATAGCAAAAGTTAGATTGCATTGTCACTATTGTTAGCTGTCGATAATGCTAGTCAAAGTAAACATTCAAAGAATGGTGAGAAACTAAACTAAACCCATGGTCGCCCCGCAAATGTGCAGTAATATGCCGACCCCGCATCTGGCCAACGTTGCGTTAACGCAACATTATTTCCTTTCTTCAACATCACATATTTATAATTATTATTTTTAGTAATTTCAATTTTTTATAAATTGTCGACATCTGAAAGATTACGTTTAAAAAAAAGTATGTTGATATTCGTCAATTAGTAATTACTATACTTTTTCAAAAAATGGGTCTTTGAAAGTCCCTCAAAACACTTAAAACAGAAGAATGATAAAGTAGGAAATTTAACTTGCTCTTGCAGTTGCAAAAAATTTCACTTAGTTTGTTTGTTTGGCTTTTTTATGGCGCAAGAGCATCTGGGCTATACTGCGCCAGCACTTAGTAGGACCAAATCTTTCTGAATATGATATGCCAAAATTTTAGGGGAAAAAAAATTAATTAGGATGTAAAAAAAAAATCCCAAAAACAACCTTACGTTGACGGAACGTTATCCGAAAATGGGTTAAATCTTAAAACCATCCACCTGACCTACTCTTTTTTTTTTTTTTCTGCTTCTATCTCTTATGAGGTTTTCCTCTAGTACAAATCGAGATAGTTCGCAAATTTCATCTGTCCCTACACGTATGTGTTATTGTAATTTTCTTAATATTGTATTCAGTATGGATTGTCTATTTTATTTTACAATTGCTGTGTTTGAGACCTTGTCAAGTTACTTTATTTTCGTTAATTTCCTAAGGGTCTATATGTCTTTAAAATACCGACATTAGAATATCAAATATATTTATAAACCAATCTTGACAAATGCCTTTACATTGCCAAGAGCTCATCAGATAAGGTCATGAGATACTGGCGTTCATTAGCACCTCCGGCCGTACGAAACGCATTTCCTTTTATAGAAAATTCTTTGAAACTTGGAACTTAAGGACCACTTGGACACTACGGTGGAGCGGTGGTAACGCTCCCGCCTAGCATAGGGTTATCCCGGGTTCGACTCCCAACGATTCCAGAAAAGAATGCTTACCGACTAACTGCTCACCTTCGTCCGGAGTTGAAGGACATGTTATGACGTCATAAGAGATCAGAATTCCTCGGAAATTCTAGGTCCCGGCACAGCATGATCCTTGCTGTCATTGCGCTATAAAAATCACAAACAAATTAAAAGCCGGTGCATAATAGCTTACCAGATAAAATGTCGCGTTCTGGCATATTCTAAACTGGTGTCCAAAATTAAGGTTTCACTCAATGTTATTTAATCCGTGAGCAGGCGCGCGGGATGTTTCACATCCCACAACTTACAATATGTTAAAAGAACAGTCCACCCTTGCTTCTGAAACTGGCCAAGCTCTTTCCTGTTGCCTTCAAAGTCATAATCTTTTGGGATAAAGGTGACAAAGCGAAAATTCCTCTTATTGTTCCCTGTCAAATTGGAACGTTTTAATGAAATAATGCTATGTAATCAGATGGGGTGAAAAGCACCCCGTGCACCCCGTTCTCGCGTTCCCATAATCGGCGCACTTGCTCGCGGGTTAATGGGAGAGGTACATATTTTGCTCTGTAACTTCCGACGTGCTTTATTTATAAAAAATCATTTTACAGAAAATTAAAGAGCTATAAACACTTAACATAATTATAACAAAAATCAAAATTTTCAGGTACCCTATGACGGAGAATCCATAATCAAAAATGGTAAAAAATTAAAGGTAGAAAGTAAAAATTCATAAAAACTGATTTAGAATAACAAATTTGCTTACATAAGCATCAACAATCATTTTCTAATGAAGTTTCATGTTTTGGTGAGAAACGTTGTCATTAAGAAGCAGTTTCTACGAATTTTCGTTTTCGACTTTCAATGTTTGCATCGATTTCAATCATGGATTCTACTTCATAGGTTACCTGAAAAAATTTGATTTTTCTGTACTTATGGTAAGTGCTTATAGGTTTTTAATTTTCTGTAAAATGCTTTTTTATAAATGAAGCACATCGATAGTTATAAAGAAAAATGTGTACCTCTTCCATTGAAATATCATTGAGTGTAACCTTACTTTTGGACACCACGCTTCATTAGGAACCTGTCCAGAACTCCACTTAAACTGTATCAATAACTGGAGGGTAGAAAGACAGTCATAATTGGATGAGTGGTTCCACGCGGAATTACCGCAGTATTCTTTTGATAGAGTACCCCTAAAAGATTGCCAATCCTTGATCTAGTGTATTAACCCCGGTACTACTATACCCCCGGTATTTAGGTCGTGACAACATTTTTAAATATAATATATCATTTAAATACAAAAATAATTATCACAATTCTCGGTATGTATATAGAACCCATGTACATATGAAACAGTGAGTACGCAACACATGATACATGAAACATGTAGATAGGATTTGTATATATATATATATATATCTTCGCTACATGTTTCATGCATCATTGATTTTAATTTATATTAATATTAATTAATTAGTATTAATACGGTTTAAATTGAGCTCTGGACAGGTTCCTAATTCATTAAATGTATGGATTTTCTTAAAATTGGATGGCTGGGTCTTTACGGCGCAAGGACAACAAGAGTCATTCTGCACCAAAAACGACATTTTCATGAAAATGTCCTGGAATATTGGAGTAGAATGTATAACAGTTTAACAGTACAAAGTGCAAGTAGCCTGATTCTTTTTCTGCATGAAGCCACATATTCTAATTCTAGAGTTTTAAAAATAACAAATGTCAGGATTTTTTTATATTTTTATAACAGACGTTTTGACAATATTACATGCCTATAATACTACTCTTGTGACAAGCAAATATGAATGATAATGGAAAGATGGATTCGGGGAAAAAGTAAAGCTTTGTATGGAAATAGAATTAAGGATCTCTCAAAGTTAAAAGACGTCATTCAGACTGATGGAAGAGGAGGATGCCCAAAATGGCCCATGAGCGTACACGGATGAAACCTGTGCCAAACTGTCGCTTAGGTGAGGGGAAGCAAAGTTGTCAATTTACTCTTCTTTCGGGAATTGCGCTGTTCTAAGATATAGAACAAGATAGGTCCTAAGCTTGCTTCAGCCATTTTACATGGCGCGTTCGTCGTGATTAATTTGTTTTTACATTCTTTGGAAATGTAAAATTTGATAGACAGGACGCGAGTCAGCCTGCTTTGTAATTTCCTAATTTCGTTGGAAACATGCAACTAATAAAATACAATTGTTATTGTTACGTAGAAATCATTTGTACTAGAACCCCTAGAATTCTGAGCCAAGGCATCAGCCGCCATTTTGTTGTACACATGACACAACGTTTACCATTTGAAAATGAATAATCCATTTTCTTCTTCTTCTTTCAGGATATTTTACAAATCTAAACATTCTATGTTTATTTCTCGAGTGATTTGAACAATTTACAGCGGCACACACCCATTTCACCAAATTTTATTAAAAATAACACACTTGTAAATCACTCAACTTTAACACAGCAGTGAATGAGAGTTCAGTTGTTGTATATCTTTAGCAGAGGGACGTGGAAAACTTGTAATAACTTAAGAACAGACTGAGCGTCGTTTTTACGAATTAATGAGCAAGAAGTATTATTGTTATTTGGGATTTTTCATGGGCCTCATTTGAGAAAATTGCGGCACACATCTGGATAAAGCTTACGAAATTATGTTTATCAAGATTCAAGACAGAAGTGTATCTGAGAGTCAACATATCTTATCTGAAATTTTGATTCAAAAAATGTTAAAATGTTTGTAAAACAAACGTTAATTAACAAGTTAGTTGTACTATTAAGAGTTACATATATGAAATTATACTATTGTATAAGAGATTATAGTTTAAAAACTGTATAAAACTTGGATCCAAAATACAGAATATAGGGTATTTTATAGGGCTATATAGGGTATTGGGAGTTAAAGAGTGCGAGTCAGTAAACGTAAATTCGTTTGCTTGTAATTTTACAGCGCAAGGATAGTAAAGGTCATGCCGCCTTGGCACCTACAGGAATATTCCAAGAAATCCGAACCCCTGTTGTTAAGGGAACGGAACCCGAATATCTTACTATTGGGAGTCGAACCCGAATTAACGGCATGAGATACGACCCTCTGCCATTGCGCCATCGGAGGCTGATTGACTCACATTTACCGAAGAAGTTGAACCTCTTAAAACTTAGAAAACTAACCTCCGGATTGTTTGACCCTATATATACTAAACCAGGTATATAATTAAATAATTATTCATATATATGTATATATAGTTTAATATTTATAAAGAACCATGTTTTCTCTCTCTCCCTTTATAAAAATGACAAAATCTTAACAAAATTTAGTTCTGACTCTATAATTTATCCCTTTTTGTAAATAGAGGCTCCCTAAAATTTGAAAATTGTGGGATGAGGGAAATGATCGCTCCCAGCTCTCGAACCTTCAAAATCTAAGCATTCTTGGGATGCCTTTTAAGAACTTCAAAGACAAAGAATGTTTCTACAGTTTTAAAAAAATTCTTGTAGCTAATTAATCAGAAGAGTAACCGCGCCTGCTAATTAATTTGTATCAAAAGTCCTACCTTCAGCCAAAAGATTCTTGCTAATTACCCGAAACTTAAAAGCCGCTGGCGCTGTCTTCAGGGTCGGGGGAGGTCGGTCCTGAAGTTTCTAACAAGCAAACTTAATTGGCGAAATTGCTATTAAATTTATTCATTCCTTCATAATCTGTGGGAAGAAATGAATGGAGTACAGCTTATCTCTCATGTGTTTGAAAAAATTTAATCATTTGTAGTTGACTTTGAAATTTATTGAGGAAAAACTGCAAATTAATTTAAAATTTGAAAGTTCAAATTTTGCTTATTGTCTTTGAACTATTGTTCTAGGTATTGGTTTCTTTTATCTTAAAGCTTTAACGAAATCCTTTGATCCTTTTCGGGACAAATTTAAAAATCAAGTATCAAATTAATTTCACATGACAAAGGATTTGTTTACTCAACACTTGGTTTCTAGTTTTTTATTCAGGTACGAGTTTAATGCATGTTAGACTGAAAAATTTACTTATTTATGACTTGAAATTTGATATTCCATCGTTATCATGTACACAGTGCAAATAGTTTATAACTACTTTAAGGGGTTCGTTTTAACCAGCAGTTATTATGATTATCAAAGTCAGTATAACCAGTAAGCATTATAACTGTCCGAACTTGTTTCTAAACATATATGGCATAAATGATATATGGCATCATGAAATATATGAACAATGTGATTTTATATTTATTAGAATAATTCCTAACATAGCTGATGACATGGTTGTATTAGATGATCAAATAATCGTGAAGAAAAGAATGGTTTATCGGCGCCTGCCGGGAACCGAATCCATACACTATCGATTGCCGGTTAAGTGTTCTACCCATTAGGTTACAAGCTTCGATCATTTTTGCCTTTCCTCATGAGAGCACATACAAAGCTTTCACTACGGAAGATGATTGACACCTGTAGCTTAATTGATAGAGCACTTGAACAGTAATCAAAAAGACGTGGGTTAAGCTCCCACCAAGCGTTGAAATATAGCAATTATTTTCTTTGCGTTAAAGTTTAAATTGCCGTAAAAAAAAGAAAATTTACTCCAGGTTAGAGGAATAACACGTTTTCTTGGATTTCATACATTTATTAAGTTTTTTATAAATTGAAAACGTGAAGTAACCCTGAATTATATACATTAGCGGTATTTTTCAACAGCATGCGTTCATAACCGGATGTCAACCTTTTACCTTTGATTTACAAATTATTTTAATACTACTACTTTTGCATACGCAATGAACTTAATATAATGTAAAGGTGTATTTGATATGCAGTAGGAAACTAAACATTCAAGCTACTCGCTTTGTTCAGAGATGAACTCACAAACTCCGCAAACTTTACTTGTATATGTATAACATTTGCATTATTAGATCTGTAAGGTGTCTAAAATCGCAGATCGAAATATGCATGGGAATATGTATCTAAAAATAATATTAATATGTACAGAGTTTTCAACCTTTCAAAAGTCATATTTAACCAAATAATCACTAAAATTTTAACTTTTGATCAGATGCTGAACTAGTTTGGTAATTAGGGGGTCAGTGAAAAAGATAACAAGTTATTATGTAATATTAAATACAAATGTTTATATATTTTTTCTCTTAACATTTAAATTAAAAAAGCATAAAGATGTTGTATTACCATATTTTCCAAATATGGTATTTATGAGTTCAAAAGTACCGACTATTTTTTAAATTTAAGTAAAAACTCGCTTAATTGAGATAAAACTTTGAGAAATGTGAAATTTCGCATTAATTTTCGCATATATTTCTATATCTTTGACGCAAAATGAACGTAATTTCGTAAAATCTACAACCAAAAACGCTTTTAAGATCATCATATTGTAAATGTATGCATCAGTATTCGATGGCGGCAGGTGGTGATGAAGTAACGCATTCACTCAGATTGCCATTAATTCAGTTTCGACCCCCAACAGTGCGAAAAAAAAGAATGTTTATAGAATATGTGTCCCCTATAGTTCACAGGATTATACCCTAGGCTCCTACAAATGTAGGTCCAATACCCTGGGTTGGAGTATTTATAACGCATCCATCGGTGGTATCATTAACTTGGGTTCGACTTCCATAATTATTGTTGAACGCGATCCGTTTTTCTACCCATCCTTGTCGTGAGTTTCGGTCCACTGACAACAAAGGTTAAGGTTCCCCGCAAAATTGTAGGTTCCCCGCAAAATTGTAGGTTCCGCGCTATATAGCTTGTGTTGCCTTTCTGCTATACACTCACATACTGTCAATCAAAACAGGGGATTATAATATTAAAAAAAATTACGTTTTTTTTACAAAGCTTTTGGAAGTTTTAGCATGCCGCAATCATCACCAGTTAAAAGTAACAGGAACATCTGCAAAATATATGTCAGCAAAGTTATACACTTCTTCTTATTGCAACTTAAATATTTTAAGAATAACAGCAACTACTGATGCCGGTAGTGAAAAAGAATGCCTGGGCAAAAAAACGTACAATGCTAAACGCATTTTGTTTTGGAAGTCTGAAACTATTTATTTGACTGTTACTTCGTTCAGGCGACGGATTTAGGCTATATGGCTCCCCGGGCAGAGGGCAAGATTTGGCGCCTTACCCTAAAATATTACCTGTTTAAAAAAAAATTTCTCCTTGAAGCATTTTTACAGGGGTCATTCCAAATGGCTCTTTGAATGAAGACAGGGTGGAAATAAATTGCCTTACGATAAAAACATACAACCAAAGTACAAGTGCTTTTTCTGAGGGGGGGGCAAAGGTTAAATGATTTTGATATGGAAATTAAAGACTTTGATTTTAATATTTCGGAATTTGATATTACTCTTCTTTACTAGTTTTTTAAACTTTCTGAGACTACGGCCCCGCAAATTGTATTTTTATAACATGAGCCCTCTCAAAAAAAAATTACTCGTAAATACCTTTCTAAATATTTTGTAGATCATAGCCTCAGATAATATATTAGTAATTATTTATGACGTAATTGAAAAGAATATTAGCACACCTATAATTAATTGTTACTTTTCTCAACACATTCATAAATATTCTTTACTTCAGATTATTTCCATTACAAAACATACTCTCACAACCATTGCTTAGAAACTTAAAGTATAAAATTTCAGGAGAACGTCTCAGCATAATTGATGCCAGGGACCGGTGGTTGAAAATGCTGCTCTGTACCGTTAAACAAGTTCTTCTATTTTGATTAGCTGCATCTCAAATCGTTCAGTTGCAGAGCCAGTGAACGAAACTACCTCAAGGGGTTTATCTAGAATTCTTTAAGTGAGGGACAATTTGTTTCAGAGTCTTATTTATAGCCAAGTGACCGGTAATTTTTAGTTCATTTTCCATGATATTTATCCTTGATCAGGGGAAGGGAACCATTCCATCCCACTCTGATTTGATAGTGGATTAATCGGTTATGTTAGGCGGGCGAACTCATTCATTTTTCCTTTCAACAAACTCTTTGTTACAGACGTAATTGCGATGTGATTTTTACTTTTCTAATTCTCTACTCGAAGCTTCGAATTTGTGTTTGGTTAAGAAAAGGGTATTTCACGCTGTCATGTAAGATAACCCATCGAAGCACATAGTAGTAAATGATAGTATGTGTAGGACTGGAGTAATATGTTGAAAAAATTCAATAAGGTTTAAAATTCTGAATATTTAATAAGATAAACTTTCATAAAACGTTTTTGAAAGTAGCGAATAAAATAACGAATAATTAAAACTAGAGAATTAATGAAAATTGCCAAAAGTACACTGCATTTTAAGCTTCTACATACGCAATCTTGTGCATCATGTTTGCTAGGTTCAACACATGGGCAACCGCATTTCCAATGAGAGGGATATCTTACGTAAAAAGCCGACCATCTTCTATTTGCTTATCGCAAATAGATTTTTAAAACAATTCTATTGCAGTCTTAGAACTTATAAAACACCAATTCGTTTTATTCAATACCCTTTAATAATTAGTTATTAAATGCTCAGGTTAAATTTATATTTCTTCGTACGTCAGTGTCATTGGTTATATGGCGCCATCACTGACTCAGCGCCCTCTGGAACCGAACTGCTTGCACGTTCTAAATACTAAAAACTTTTAAATACGTACTAAATACGTCTCCCCTATACTGCTGCTACTATAGAACCTTGATTACACAAAATTTCCTTAACCGACATGTTCTGCGGTAAGCATTTTTTTTTATAATTACGCCTTTAGTCTAGACTTATTTAATGCTTTTTAGAAAAAACGTCCTTCATTGTTTTCAGTAGAGGATTATTTTAAGAAATAAAACCAATACAATTGGTGTATATCGGATATGTATAAATATGTGCATAGGGGAGACCGGGGTACGGTGGGACAAGTTTTACTTAGTTGGAAATATTTTTTACATTTTCAATATTAGAATTTCAACAATTATATAATAAACTCATGTTTGTAAAAATTGCAACACCATGAAGGAATCACTTGATTGAGCTGAAACTTTCAGGAAATGCAAATTAGGGTATGCTATTCAAATGATTAGAATTTCAGAGTCATCACGCATGCGTGGGCTGAGCAGCGCCCTCTGAACTGCTGATGGATCCGTATAAATAGAGGGCTGTAGCGGGGCGTGTATGGCTATCTGCTAGTGGTAAACGTTACATGAGACGTCACTATGCCTCTACGACGAAAGAGGGCGACATTTCAGCAAGTTACGGAGTTTGAACGGGGACGAATGATCGGCTTTCGTGAAGGAGGGTTTTCTTATCGTGCAATAGCAGCTCGTATGGGGCGTAACAGCAGCACAGTGATGCGAGTGTGGAAGCAGTGGGTTCAAGAGAACCAGACAACTCGGAAATCCGGGAGTGGACGCCGAAAGGTGACGTCAGCACGGGATGATAGACACCTGGTCCGCATGGCGGTGACGGACCGTTTTGCTTCATCTGGACAGTTGGCAGAACGTTGGTGCACTGCTACAGGTGTATCATTGTGTGCTTCATCAATTCGTCGGCGTCTACTGCACATTCGATCAATGCATCCTACCTGTTCTGACTTATGGTTGTGAGACATGGACATTGACTGCCAAAGGTATCCAAAAGTTACGAGTGGTACAAAGGAACATGGAACGGCAGATGCTTGGTATCACGCGACGAGATCGAAAGACCTTCAGTTGGATAAGAGATCAAACAAAAGTTTGTGATATCATTGCGAAGGTAAAAAGTTTGAAATGGAAGTGGGCAGCCCATATTGCTAGAAGAACTGACAACAGATGGACCAAAAACATCCTAGAATGGATCCCACTGGACACCACACGCCCAAGGAAAAGGCCAAAGACGAGATGGGTGGATGAAATAATTAAATATATTGGGCACAAGTGGCAGCAAAATGCACAAGATCGACTTCGTTGGAAACATGCGGAGGAGGCCT
>QLNU02015003.1:95227170-95241180 GCA_006491805.2 Dysdera silvatica
GATCACATTTCCTCCAAAGGAAACCTTCAACAGTAATGCTGTTTTGGGGTTTTGGGAGTGAGCTCAGTTTAGTAGTTCTCTAATTCTCATAAATCCGTGTTTTATAAACCTGGCATCGAACCCGCTTTCGATCTTCTTGGATCATTGCCGTGCATTACGATTTTTTAATCGCTATTTAATTCTCCCTCCACTTATTGACGTCATAACGGATGGGCTGAAGTGGGTGGGGCTTAAGTTTTAGATCTAAACAGGGGCCCCCTAAATTGCCAAAGATTATTACATAGTATATTTTTCTCATTGCAAAATTGTTAAAATATGGAAATTTAAAGGTTATTGTAAAAAAATCAGAGCCTAAAAATTGATAAGTGTAATTAATTTAATGTAAAAAATTTAGCCCAACAATTGATCGACCATATGTTCTCCAAATACATAAAGACGACTCTGTCGCCAATCTTTTTTTTAGAGTCCTAAATTATAGATAATTATAGAATATATATATCATCATCATCATCATATTCAACCATTATCTATCCACTGCTGGATGAAGGTCTCTCCAAATGCTTTCCACACAAGTCTATCCTGAGCAATTCGCTTCCACGTCACCCCAACCTGTTTTCTTATTTCATCCACCCATCTAGTTTGAGGACGTTTTCTAGGTCTTCGGTGGTCTCTTGGAATCCAGTTCAGAATTTCTGAATTTCCACGTCACCCCAACCTGTTTTCTTATTTCATCCACCCATCTAGTTTGAGGACGTTTTCTAGGTCTTCGGTGGTCTCTTGGAATCCAGTTCAGAATTTCTGTTGTCCATCGTTGATCAGTTCTTCTTGCAATATGCCCAGCCCATCGCCATTTCAGCCCTTTTACTTTAACAATGATGTCCTCTACTCTAGTTTGCTCTCTCACCCAAGTGTTTCTTTTTCGATCTCTCCTAGTTATTCCAAGCATGCACCTCTCCATGCTCCTTTGCGTTGTCTGTAACTTTCGTATTGCTCCAACTGTTAGACTCCATGTCTCTGATCCATAAGAGAGGACTGGCAATACACACTGGTTGAAGACCTTTCTTTTTAGACACAAAGGCAATTTCCCCTTCAGGATAAAACTGTTTCTTCCAAATGCACTCCAGCCAAGTTTAATACGTCTGTTGAGTTCTTTCATAATGTTGCCATCCATTGAAATCAGCTGGCCAAGGTAAATATATGAATCAGCAATTTCTAGCTCAATGTTGTCAACTTGTATTTTTGTTTCCTCTACAAAATTATTGAACATGATCTTAGTTTTTTGTAGGTTCATCTTGAGTCCAACTTCTTTACTTCTAGTTGAGAGCTCCTGTACCATGTCTTGGAGTTCTGATGGGTTCGTTGAAAAAATAACAATGTCATCAGCAAACCGCAAATGAAACAGAGACCGGATTATACATACTAAAATGACTAGCAAAATATACATGAAAATATGCACTAAAAATGAAAAAAATATACATTTATATCACCCAAAAAGATAAAATATGCACTTGAAATGAAAAAAATATGCACTTGAAATGAAAAAATATGCACTTAAATATTTTTTCATTCATTAAAAATATAAATGTTCGGTGTTTTAAAAGAAAATATTGATTTTATTACAAAACTGGTTGAGTGTAAGTATTTTACATATAGCATACTTTTTATTATATCATATCGCAACTTTTTATCAATATTTGAATCAATTAAGCTTTGTCTTCTGTTAATAAATTGCATTTTATGGCTTAACAGATCCTTCCAGATCTTCTGATGTTATTGGATTGCATTTATAAAATTTTGCGGGTAATTTTTAATGGACAGTCCATCCGTGATAGATTAACAGCGCCGTCTACTTGTAAATAATGTTCAAGAATTTTGCCCCATATAAGTATTTGTTGTCTAGCACAAATACAGACCTTAGATTAGCTATCCATCTGGCACAAATACAGACCTTAGATTAACTATCTATCTAGTACAAATATAGACCTTAGATTAGCTATCCATCTAGCACAAATACAGACCTTAGATTAACTATCTATCTAGCACAAATACAGACCTTAGGTTAACTATCTCTCTAGCACAATAGAACTAAACCCTTCCATCTCCCTTTTAAAGATAGTGGCTAATTTATCTATGAATGTAACTACGTTTTTTGGCGTCTCAAAAAAAATATGATCATTTGAAGTATGAACGTTTGCAAGTCCATTTTTCTTTCTGTTAATATGAGGGTAAAATGAAAGTTGTGTAAAAAATTTCTAATAAAAGAGTAATAAAATTATTGAAACCCTTGAAATATGCGTTTATTCTAAAAATGCAGTGTTTTATGCATTTAGGTGCACTTATGCTGAAAAGAGCCAAACTATGTAAGTGCATATGCATATAATCTGAGCTCTAGTCATTAATTTATTTGAAACAATTATAACTTTAAATTTATTCATGACATGAGCAAGACAGGAAGAAAGAAGAGGGCTGATGAAGAATTATAAAACTACTGCGAACATGTACAAATAAAAATAAGCGACAAGCTTCATATTCCTCCAAGCGTAACAGCATTCATTCAACTTTCAGATGCTTATTCTTTTTAATCTGTATATTTTTTTTTAAATTGCAAACTATATCACTGTAAATGAAATTCTAATAAAATTAACTTATCGCAACGAAATAATAAAAATGCATTCATTAGTTTATAATCAAATTCAGTCCAATAAATATGTCTATGTTAATGTACCCTTGCTTTGCTTGCAATTACACGGACGTTCCTATTGAGTCATTTGATAAAATTTTATCTCTATCATTTCACGTCGACCACAAAGAATGTGGTTTTAATGAATGCAAAGAATTTTCTTTTTTGAAGTGTACATATTGAGATATAAATTTATATTTTATGCATTTTTACGTAATTTATCATTTTCATGAGTAATCAGAAGATTAACACTTTAAATTTGTGTTATGAATTTGTTTTATTCTAGAATTCACCTACAGTCAATATAAGACCCATGCAAATGTGCCACTGCACAGGGTGGAAAAATTATATATTTTTTTTTTATTTTTTTAACAACAGAGAAGTGAAAAAATATTCTTATTAATTACTGCCCATGAGAAATGTTAAGAATAACAAATTAAGAAGAATGTTATATGGCTGGAATGAAAGAGGATAATAAAATACGCATAAGGAGGTACTTTAGTTAGAGCTGGCTCAGCAAACATCTTACTGTTATTTTTCGCGAAATACAAATGAAAGTAAAACTACCCGTAACTGAAGACTTCACGTTACGGCTTTTCAGTTAATCACAAAGCCGCGTTTTAATTATGAAATATTATATTTGTAATTATGAAAACTCAAAAATTTTTAAAGGGTCAGAAATCGAGTTTCACAGGAAAATTCTTTCGGATTTGTTCATTACTAATGTGGATGTCTCATACTATATGTCTTGATTTGAGGTGCGACTGGCACTGCGGAGGCTTCCCTTGTGAGTATAATAGGTTTCGTCTATCTCAAATACATGGGTATATATAATAAACCCCTCTAACGGCCCACCTTCTTTAATGATCACTTTTTTCTCGAAGCGGATTTTTTTCCATATTGAACTTGTTTTTCCTAATTTAAATGTATACTGTTTGCAAATGTAATAAAATAATTAATATTTTTTAATAAACATATATTATCTTGGTTGAAACCCTGTCACTTACAAATATGTGCCACACATTTAGCACGATAAATAAAAAATTAAGGATAATACATAAATATCCTACCTACTTTTCATTAAAATTAGGTGTAAATAATAGGACATTTACAGATTTAAAGATGATTGGTGTGAATATAGTTTATATATATAGATAGGAATAGGTGCTTGTATATATACAGCCATATGTATATATAGATATATAGTGGCTTTTCATATATATAGATATATGTGAATATGGTTTACATATATAGATCTATGTGAATATATATAGTTTACATGTATGAGATCTATGTGAATATAGTTTACATAGATCTATGTGAATATAGCTTCTACATGTATAGATCTATGTGAATAATATAGTTTACATGTATAGATCTATGTGAATATAGTTTACACATGTATGATCTATGCATTATAGTTTTACATGTATAGATTCATGTGAATATAGTTTACATGTATAGATCTATGTGGAATATAGCTTTCACATATGTATAGATTCATGAATTAGTTTACATGTATGATCATGTGAATATAGTTTACATGTATAGATCTATGTGAATATAGTTTACATGTATAGATTCATGTGAATATATATATGTATAGATCTATGTGAATATAGTTTACATGTATAGATCTATGTGAATATAGTTTTCATATGTATAGATCTATGTGAATATAGTTTACATGTATGATATATGTGAATATAGCTTACATATATAGTATTCACGTAACTTAGAGGCCGCTCAAGCATAAATACAAATTCTAGCCATTTTATACACATACCTTATAATGAAAATAAACTTTTTAAGCACTTTATAAACTTTCTCTCCTATGCATAACATGCATGTCAATTTATAAACCATAATGAAAATTTCACCCCTTCTCCGACAGATGTTTATGCAATATTTGAACGGCCTCTTATATAAATTGATATCGTATTAATTAAAAATCATCGTTTTTAATTTGATTTAATTTATTAATGTGGCGAGCATCCACAAAAAATCAGGGAAATTTTAAGCATATTTACTGGAAACCAAGGAAATGTCAGGGATTTTTTTAATTCAGATTCTGTCGCCACCCTTGCATACCTCTTTGATCGCTAGAATGATAGTAATCATTAAAAACATGATATTAAAATTTTTTAAATATAGCCATTGGCCCAAACTACCCTTGAACATTGAGGTAGGAGCTATAGTCCCAATCTCAATGTCCCAATGTTCGGCATATAGCGTTACTTAGATATTTAATTGAGTCAGAAATTTTCTAGCGGAGGCTAATTTTTTTCTAGAGGGTTTAAGCCACATCGCCTATTTACGCAAATGAAATAGCCAAAATGTACTTTATGCCACTTAAAATTTTGTTTTAGTATTTTAAAATGATGTAACAAAAAACAGAAATCCGAACTTTAATAAAAATAAATTGCATAACCCCCAAAAATGTTTTACAAAACCTTGGGATTCCGTGGAACCCAGTTTGCATATAACTAGTATATTTTATTATATACCATATAGGATACGAACATATTTATATTACAAAACTGATATTAATTTTATTGTCACTTTTTTATCACATTTTCTTATCACTTTTTAAAATATCGTTTGTACGTTTTCAATGCGCTGTGAATAAATGATAAAAAGGCGTTCCATAATGAAATGCTCTATAATTATAAGTCATAGCTAAGCCATGATGGCTTAGCTGGAATGACTTGAAAATTTAGTGTATCTTTTTGCATGTATGGAGATTCTTCACATGCTTGTTCTCCTTCTGTTTCATTTTTTCCTTCACAAAGAATGGGAGAGAACTGCTAAAGCGTGGACACTTTTTAAATGTAACTTCAAGAGATTTGCAACCTTTAGCTGCGGCTTTAAACTCTTCATCATTTTTTTCCTTTCTAAGTAGGCATTTCCGAACATTTGTAATCCAAATTTTAAAGCCTTGTACCCAGGATGGGCATTACCCTTTCTGGTTTGGGGTGACAGCGGACACCACGTGGCTGCCATTAAAAGGTCATGGGTTTACGTGGAAATGATACATATATGTAGTTTTGCTCGTTTCCTATACTGGTACATTGGACTTTCCAATTGGACAGACCAGAGCTAACCTTTGATGTGACGTAACCCACCCCGTCGTAATATAGTGCCAACCAGACCCCTTTAGGAATTCCTGATGGGAGGGAGGTCTAAAGAAAGAGATTTGGAGGGAGGTCGAGAAAAGACTCACAACAGCCGGCAATGAAGAAGTGGTATTATAGTAGTTCAAAAATAATAAATTCCACAGAAGCGCACATAACTATTTTAATTGCATTCACAAAAAAATTCTGCATTAACGTATATTTTTTTGTGACGTATACATCCGTAGAATTCGTTACTCAAACCTTCAATATAGTATTTGTGGACATAAACAAATAGCTCGATGGGGCAACTGGGGCCTCGCCCCTGCTGGCTCCGGCTTGGCTAGAGGCCTGCTTATTTTATAATTAATTGAAAGGCATAAATTCTAATAAGTTTGTTTCAACTTTTGAGGATCTGAGGTATTTTTATGGTGCCAGTGTCCCAGTGTACCCCATCAAGGATGCCCCACTGTGCCCCAAGAGACACACACATAACAAAAGTTACAATTTACTGACCACTGACAAATAGAATGAAAAACTATCCCACATATGCAATGAAGAAGCTTTAATCTATGGACTAATGCAAAAATATTGATTACTGAATGATAATTTAGTGCACAAATAGGTCAGATGAGAACAAAAATGGTTTTTGCCTCCCTCCACAGTTAGTGATGTCTGTGACCTGTTTGCACAGTATAGCCGCACAAGTCGGCAAAGTGTAGCATATTTTTCCGTTTCTTAAACAGTTTTACCCTAGTAAATAAATCAATTGTTTCACTTTGTACCTTGACCCACTGTACCCTGGTCTCCCCTATACTTTGCGTATATATATATGACATAACTAAAGGTATCGAAATATATCTGAAAAGCAGATAATATCTTAATTAATTCATGCATGTACATGTTATATATTCACTATTAAACAGTATTTTAATAATATGTATTAGCGCAATATTGCTCAGATGCTCTTGCGCCATAAAAATCCAAACAAACAAACAGACAAACAATAATAATATGTAATTAAACGTGTTTTGTTCAGATAAATATTGTTGTTCCTTTACAATTCAATATCGAATTTTCGCATTATGTTTGAAATTTATCTTATTTCAAATGGTGTTCTCCCCTTTTATTTCTAATAATTGGGGTATTGCTGTAATTTCTAAATATTCGTACTTAATATTGAACATTAAAATAAATATTAATGAAAGTTATACTATTATTTCAACGCAAGTGACAATTTCAGTGTAAGGAGTCCCACCAGTTTGTCAAAATAAGTTTTTAAAAATGATTTTTTGTGAGCTATTATTACCATTCTTAGCGTTAGCACTATTTCCAAATGGTTAACACATAATGGTTTCTTAATTTTTCTTTTTGGAATTTTTTGCAGGTAGCAATTTTCTGACTCACAGAATAAGTTGGTGATGCTTTAGAAGTTTTTTATCGATAATATATTGATGTAATTTCTTTTACTCTTCCAGCACCCATTAAAGTATCAATGTGGCCGCCTACGCAGAAAGTAAGCACAGGTTCGTCGGTCACCATTAATTGCACAGTGAGTGGACACCCCATATCTTCTGTCGAGTGGACAAGGAATATGCAGCCCTTGACGACATCGAGAAGACTCGTTCTGATCAGTCACACTGTCCTCCATATAACAACCGTACAGAGAGAGGACAAGGGCATGTACCAGTGTATTGCACGAAACGATGACGACTCTGCCGAAGGAAGCTCCGAGCTGAGCATTACATGTGAATATAAAAACTTTTATTTAAATTTCATTGTAAGGAACGTAAATAAATGAATCAATGAATATATGAATGCATGAATGAGGAAGAAAATGAAATGAAAATATTACAAAAATATTTATACCAAGATTTAACAATACGATTTTAAAATAACCATGTTGTATTTTTAATAGTGTGATTGAAAACCACATTTTAAAGAAATTGAGCTTGGTAATGTGCATTTTTAGCATCAGGAATAAATTATAATGGCTCATATTATAAAACTTAAGGGATGGCCCCAAGAGGAAATGCATATTCTACTATTTTAACATACAAATTCAATGAACAGACTCCTTCTTTTGGGTCCATGTCCTTAGGAAATGATGCAAATCAATTATTTTATTATTAATTTTTTACTTTCCAAGGAAAATTTATTTCAACCGCTTATGGGGTTATAAAATATTTTATTATTTCAAAAATTATATATATTTGTGTATTTACGGTTCAATATTCATGGGCCATATTTATTGCAAATTCATGTTCACCATGACCAACCTTTACAGTCTCTTCAATAAACTATTATAATGCGTTTATTTTCTTTAGTTTATATTTTGTTGAATTTGATTTCAAAATGTAATGTATATAGTTCAACTACATAGTTATTACTCCTTTGTAAATGGTTTCCACGGTTTTAAGGAATTGAAATGGACAAATGAAATGTATTAAAATGTGTGGATAACTTGGACAGCAAATCGAAAGGCAAGAAAGCTTTTAGGCAATAAAATGTCAAGAAAGTCCGTTCAAGAAATGCCCTAAAATCTAATTGGATTTACGCAATTAAAAATTCAAACGGTTGGCTTGAAACTTTCTGAAAAATGGCGCTTAAAATATAAGCTGTTAATCGCATTTTAAAACACAGGCCATGCATATTTTCTTAATCAATTAGTGTTTCGTGAGACAGGTAATATTTGGCGCGTCCGCTTCAAGGTAAACTGATAACCCTTTCTAAGGCAGGGGGATAAGATTTTCCCATAGGAAAAGCCCGTCTAAGTCGGATCCATGTAAGAGCTAATATAAACGTTGAAGAGAAAAAGTGGATGCTTTTAGCGATGGCATAAACTTTACTCACCAATTTGCATTAAGTACTTAATGTCACTTTACATAAATTTCAGTTTCCTTACCGCTGTTCTAATATTTGCCATAGTTGTTTATAGTTAAGGCCGCGACAGCTTACACATTTTTACATCGCTTCAAAACAATTAGCTTTACGAGCTTCAGGCTTTGGTTACTTACCAAAGATTACCTTTGTTGTAAAACTGACTTTCCAAACTCACGGAGATTAAAAAATTTATGACTTTATTAATAAGGATATTTATAGCGCATTTTTGGGATCCCCATAACATACGTAAATATTTTATGTATTCAAAGAAAGGAGATATGTTCAAGGAAACTTTGATTAATAAAATTACTTACAAATTAATTATTCATTAACTTGAGCAACGTTATATTTTTCATATAATATATATTTGTTTTGTTTAGAAAATTGCACACAAGATATAAATTTATTATTTTTACATACTGCCTTTCTTATATTTTTATGCCATATGCGTGTATGTGGGTGCACGTATGCGTGCATATGTATACGTTTACGAAATTAACTAGATTATACAGTAAACTAGAACTGATATTGTCCCACTCTTCTTGAATGCCGCTCTATTGGTGTGCACAGAGGCTAATTATGAACGATGTGTGGAAGTGTAATGTAGTGTAGTTTCGTATTCCTGTGGTTTAACTCTTGTGGTAAAATACAATAATTTAACCATTTATAGTATGCTAGTCAATAGCTATATTTCTACAAGGTAAACTGTGTAGTATTTTAAAGATCGTTGGTATTTATGAATATTTATCATAATTTGTAGAAGCAATATTTTTCTACATACTTTTTCTATACGTCTTCTCTTTGTGGCCTTCTGAAAACAAAATTTTCCTGTATATATATGTAGAGGACAACTGTACCAATAGACGACAAGTCAAATTCAGTCTAGTCATTTACCTTACTTCACTTAATTTATCAAGGCACAGAAAAATTGTGATGAGAACATTAATGCCTTTACAGGAAATTGGTAAAAAGCTAAATAGTTAACTTCTACGTGTACTTCTACATAAAAACAAAATTTAACATTTACTAACAAATATAATATAGCATTTGCATCAAATATAACGTAAAATTTAATAATTTAACAATAACAACACGATAATTAATCAATAAAACATATAAAATGATTAATCAATGAAACAAATACAAGCTTTATGAAAACGCACAAACAAAATCATACATAAATAAATACAATTTTAAATACAAAAGATCCACAGGTTTACAGCTACAACAGTTCAATAATTTTCTCCTAAAATCGCAATCACAATTGCAAACCATGCAGCCCCCTCCCACACCAAGTCACTCACAGTCATCAATCAGATTATTTTCACAGATCTCCCACAGCACATCTGCCGATTTATTAAAACTTATCCCAAACCCTAAAGTGCATATAAATACAACAAATAAATGTTGACCCTTTTTTTAATAAATTTATATTATTTAAATCAGTAATATCTGGATCCACTTATCATACGATATTTTTGGAATAACAACTGTTATATAGCTCAAATTTTAAGAGAAATTTAACAAATCTTTATTATCTGATAAGCAGGAAAATATCCACGTCCATTGGCGTAGATCCTATTGGAAAAAACAAAGGTGGTATTAGTCCAACATACTAAGAACTGAAAACAGAATTAACAGAAGAATTAATAGAAGAAGAGCGATTATTGATATGGAAGAATTCCATATGAATAAGAATCCTTCTTCCATAGTCAATAAACAAAAATCTGCCCTCTGTCTCCATCAAGATTGAAATTGTTTATTAAAGTAAAATTTTAAACTTAATTAGTCATCCACAAATGGCAAAACAAATCATTCAATAGCATCATTTTCGTTTGGTTTTCCTAACGAAAGACAGCCAATTGCTTCTGAGACGTACGTCAAAATTAACTTTTTAACTTTATTCTACGCTTATATCGTTATCTTTAACTATAAATCTGCCTTAAAATGGTTTGATGTAAAGTAAAATTGCTTCTATTTTTTCCGAGAAATAATACACACACAAAGTCTTTTCACCAAAAATCACCTTTCATTATTGCCATAAAATTAAAAATAATCAAGGGAATAAATAACAAATTATATATTCTAAAATTTGTCGTATACTTTAGTCTGTTTTAAAATATTTAATAATTTCCTGTGTAGAAAATTTCCGTAAGTGATCCAACATAAAGCCCCTCCATAACAAAGAAAAATTTTGGCTTATGAAGCAAGAAAAATCTTTTCTCCTTGAGTTACGACCCGGCGGGGCGTGAAATATCGCAGCAATCTTCCAACTTAATTTTTCACACGTCAACCGCAGGTGTTCTTGGGGAAAATTTAGATCTTTGTATTGGAAAACTATCACTTTAGTACACTGCCCCTTTTGTATTAATCTCTGTGAGATTAATAGCCCAAGTTTTGTTCCTGGTCTACCAAGTAGGACAAAGGTTACCAAGGACTTCTTTATTTTTCCCTTATAAACAAGATGTAGCTGTAAGTATAAACAAAACCTTCTATAAGATAGGCCATTTACACTCCTGAACAACGTGTAGAAACGCTTTCTAAAAAACAGCCGAAAGCAAAATTTGTAAAAGATGCAATTCCTTTCCTTTATCCTGCTATGCAAAATATCCACAACAGCAAAATGGTTTAGAGATAACACATTTTGCTGAGAATCTTTGAAAATATTGAATTTCGGTAAAATGATATCAACAATTCTCTTCACTCCTGCTATAAAATATGATTTTCAGACGACATATTTTCAAGAAATTGGCAATTATGTAGATTCCATATCATACGTTTTGAAAGAAGTTTTCGCATGTAAAAACAATATCAGCTTGGAATGGCATAATGTTTTATCGCTACTCGTAAATCTCTGTATACGAAAGATACATAACTGAATAATGTATTTTTACCAACAAAATCTCAGAAAACATTTAATCACGTAGGATAGTTACTATTTGCATTCAAAGTAAGAGACTCGATACATAGACTAAATAGATAATAAATAGACTAAAAAGATACATAGACTAAACAATCTAAACGAAAACAGTCTATGGATGCAAAAGATTGAACCAAATGTATTTCAGAATAAAAGTAAAGTATATTCAAAGAAATATAAACTACAAAAAAATGCAGTGAAGGGAAGGGAAAGTAATAATGTATGGACGATCAGAAAAGAACTCAGACACAGCTTGCTATTCAAGGCCCTGTAGCAAACAAAATTGCTCAAGCAAAAGTAACATTGGATTCAGAATAATATCTATTATGAATTAATGTGTCCTCATTTGCATAAGGAACCGTCTTCACATTTATTTCAATAGTATTTCTAAAATTCAAAATGTCGGCGCAAACGTTTTATGTCATCAAGCCGTTTGTTACAGAGCAATTGCCTTAAATTTGAAAAATATTTTATGCAATCCTGATAATAAAGACCAAAGATATACGACAAAATCAAACAAGGGGAGGCCATCTTAATACTTACAGAGGCAACTAGAATGTCACGCGCAGGATGATTTAACATATTTCTACTGTGAAATCTCTAGTTTCTTTCATATACATTTAGGCCCTATTTTGTTTACAATAAATGAAACATTAAACGATGTTATAATATATGGACTGACCTGCTATTTTAAATTATTAACTAACTTATATTGCATAAATAATCTATAAGCAAATTGAAAGAAATTTTTAAATTGACAATTTAACTGGCCTTCGTGGTAAGAGTAAAAGTAATAATAAGGAGGTATAGCTCAATAGTTACTGAAAGGAACAAACCATATAACTATATATGCTTTGGCATTGCTGAATAGAGGATAGTACATATTTATACGTGTTTATATTCATATTTTTTCAAACACGAATTAAATAATTTATAATAAATATAAAATATGGCTTTGATAATAAAATATAGAGTAGATTTTGTTGGCGTTATTCACTAGTTTAATACAGCGTAAGAAATATATTGATCGCCTGATTATATTGGAAGTCATAAACAAAATCCTAAAGTACTCATCCACATTTAGGCGCTCTGAAATATAAAGCACATTAATTATCAAAATAAAATAATTTTCTACGACCTCCGGCTATTTTAATTTAGAAAATAATGATAATAAGAGAAGGAATAAGGAAAACCCTGTAAATGTCATGACTTTGTAATAGAACTCAATAAACTCTAAAAAAAAGTAATAGCCATCCCAGTTATGATAGATGCACTAAGAGCCATCACAAAAAGTATTGTGCACTTCTTAGAAAACTGGACATTACTGACAACGTTCTGAAGGATAGTTCTCAGGTTTCTGGGTGAGACTTGAACTGAACCAAGAACTCCAGATAAAGGTTCATGGAAATGTTGCTAAATCAATTAATGAATTATAGAATCATCTACCTCTTTTGAGAAAACAACAAAATTCATCAGAAATAAAAAAATTTAAATTTAAAAATTTTGGAGGAGAATCCTGTAAGAAACTTCTTTTTTTGTATTCTCTTCCAATTCTAACCCAAATTGTAAAACATATAATGTGAAAGATTTCTTCTTCTGTATTTCTAATATCGTTTACCACATATACCACACAAGTTGTATGAAAAAATTGGGTTGAATAAATATTATAATTAGGGAGAGTGGGGGAGAAGAGGCTTTTTCAGAGGTCAATATGCTACCTGGTTTTCTCAAGTTATCATCAAGCCTTACTACGACACATATGTAACGCGTCTCTTAGCGTGCTTTTACCTCGGGTTTTACACCCAACTTCCAAAAAAAGAACGCTTACCGACAAACTGCACATTGTAGTTCGGCGGTTGGTTCCCTAGGACGTTAAGAGTTCCAGAATGCTCGGAAAACTCTAGGCCCGAGTGCAGCAGGACCCTTTACGTCCTTGCTCCGTAAAATTCATAAGTAGAAAGCTAACGCGTTTGTGTACAAGGTGGAAATCTTTGGTATAAATCCAACTATTACCGAATGTTTGTCGTTTATTGTTCAAATCCATATTTCGGCGGTTGTTTTCTTAGACTAGCGGCTTGCAAACCGGCGAAGGGGAGACTTTCACTGTTTCGAGGACCCGAAAACTGCAGATTAAATTTAGTAGACTCCAACTGCACCAATCGTAGACGTAGCGTTATAAGAACATGTGTATCGCAGGAACTCACAACACTCTACAAGAAACTGCAGCTTTACATATATAGTAATATATGGAAGTATATTTTATATGCTTATCCCCACCCCAATAATTTTGAAAACTTTACGTTTTGGCAGCAATACTGATGCCCGGGGCTGAATGTTCAATGAAGATTAATTTTTTGTAAATTGCGAGTAGAACAGTTGTTTCCTATGAGATTCAAAGACTTTTATTTTGAGAC
>QLNU02015003.1:95241280-95291280 GCA_006491805.2 Dysdera silvatica
CATGGAGAGGTGCATGCTTGGAATAACTAGGAGAGATCGAAAAAGGAACACTTGGGTGAGAGAGCAAACTAGAGTAGAGGACATCATTGTTAAAGTAAAAGGGCTGAAATGGCGATGGGCTGGGCATATTGCAAGAAGAACTGATCAACGATGGACAACAGAAATTCTGAACTGGATTCCAAGAGACCACCGAAGACCTAGAAAACGTCCTCAAACTAGATGGGTGGATGAAATAAGAAAAGAGGTTGGGGTGACGTGGAAACGAATGGCCCAGGATAGACTTGTGTGGAAAGCATTTGGAGAGACCTTCATCCAGCAGTGGATAGATAATGGTTGAATATGATGATGATGATGATGATATATATATATGTGTGTAGGGAGTTTATGCGGTAGTTATCGAACACCCTGTATATATATATATATATATAAATTCACACACATACAGTTTGTATTTATAGTTGTAAAACACTTTGCAAAACTGACTTCCCCACATTAAAATAAATTTCAGCATGTGTCGTCTCTGTAGCCAATTTCAATTTCGTTAAATTATATATAATTGCGATTGTTTAAACTAATTTTTCTCGAGCAAATGCTTGTAAATAATATGTTTAATAGTTTGTTATCCAACACAGAAGTTGTACTAATGACGTTTTTGGAGATATAAAAGAAATATAAAAAGCAAAGATACGGAAAGCAAGACTTTTGACTCTAAGCAAAACTCATCGTTTTGTTGCGGATTTGATCGGATAATATTATGATCATCTGACTTAATCTTATATTAATATTTTAAGTAGTTAGCTACTTGCAATAAAACAGTCGAATTGTCATTCTAAATTACATCTGAAGTCAGCTTCATCTCTTGTATAATGCTACATATATTACAAGATATTTTTCTGAAACACAGTTGACATTTTCCTGTAATATATAATATTTGAGGTGTATCATACGTTCTAAACTATTTTTCATTAGCAGACATAGTTAAAGGAAAAAATATAAATAATACATATTTTAATATAATATTGATTGATAGTTAGTTACCTATTGATTTCGGTTAGTAAATGAATCCGCGTATTCAGCAATTGAATATTTTCTGCATATGCAAATATTTTGAAGTTCATATTTTAGGTCCGGAATGCGACAGAAACGATGTTGCTCAAGGAAGTGGTGAGCTTTTAAAATATTCAGAATTAAGGTCGGTTTCCTAACCTGTTGTATAGAACTAATAAGTACGTCTTCCTCGCATGAATTTCCTCTCCAAAACTATCTGGAATTCTAACCCTTAACGACCGCAACTCCTTTCTCGTAGAATAAAATTGCTTTGTCTGCAGCTAAACAAGTGCCAACAAAGTTAACCTCGGACGTAGTTGGATAGAGAAACAGAGCAAGGCCTAGTCCTAGTTGTCTGAAACAAATAAGATGATCATGGGTAAAGATTCTCTTAGACTAGTGAAACAATGTGAAATCAACGAATGTTCTAGAAGTTTTGTCACCATTTCTTTAACTATTATACTATAATTTTAGTTTAAATCATATGCTCTATCATCGTTTTCACTTTAAAATATACTTTATCACTATTTTCATTTAAAACATATACTCTGCTAGCATTTTTATTTAAATCACATATTCTATAATATTTTCATTTAAATCAATTATTGTGTAAATTAACACACAGGTTTTACCTTACCTATAAGTGCAATGTCCGGATTGTTGTGAGGAAGATGTTTATCGCACTGGATTTGGAAATCTCGCAAAAATTTTGCTTTTTCATTAACTTTTCCATTCCCACCTGTCCTTATTTATGGGTAAACAATATTTCTCTGATATACACCAGAGTACAGCTTTTGCCATTTTACCGTGGCGTTCTTTTAAACAGATTGTCAATCTTTTTGCATCCACAGATCACATATGTAACAATTTCCTCTGCTGGCCTTCAGAAACAGTACTTGTTGTCGGCTTGGCTGAAATTATTATTTTGTTTTTATATATTATATTAAAATATCGTTGTTAGAGTAATACTGTTAACTTATGTTCTTAAGCCATTATTGTTAAATTATTATTGTTAAAATATTATCGTTGTTGGTAAATCCTTATTGTTAAATAATTATTGTTGAATTGTTATTATTGAATGGATATTGTGAGTGTTATTCTTAAGTTCTTATAGTTAGATTATTGTTGTTAAGTAATTATTGGGTTATAACATTATTATACATATCACTACCGTATTCCAACTTAAAATTATATCATTATTTAGGTTTTTCTTTAATATCATAACTAATTTCAGTGCAATATAGTTTTCAAATACCAAGTTTATTTTATCTCAAATGATAAACTATACTGCACAAAACATTCTTTACTAAATTAACGTATAATAGGTAAAACTCACGAACGTGATGATTTGAGGACTATTTCTTGCGATAGAGAAGTAATTATTTACTGAGTGAATAGATGGATGGATGGGTCAGTAATGACGCATAAGTGAATCTAATAGTCTTAATCTAGTGCTTTTTAAATTGTAGCAAGTGTACACCAGGAATATATATGAGAGACTGACTACCTGATCATATGTTCATGCAAATATCTTTCATGAAGATTTTTTAATAAATAAAATTTGAAAATTAAAAAATAAAAAGGATGATTTTTTTAATAAATATGTGGCTTTTCAAGAGATTAAAAATTCTTCAATGCAGTCAAAATCCTTTAAATCCTGTGTTTTGAAGAAACATTTTTCTTGGAGGATTGCATTAGAAATTTTAGTCATCATCATGAATAAAGTCCGATCAGAGAAAAGTTAGAAAATCGCTGTTTTAGTATCCATATCATACTTCATATATAAAGTAACTTACCAAATGAAAATGTACACAATTTGTATACTGCATTTGGTATAGTAAGCTCCAAAACAAAATTAAGTTATTTTCATTATAATTTCTGACGATAAAAGCTGAAATTTTAATTCACCCTTTATTTTAAACTTTGCATCTTATAAAGATTGGGAAAAAAGGCCAAAAATTACCCATGAACTTTCCTGCAAGCTGGTTTCTAAAGATGGATGTGAGTTTATCTCGCAAGCGTTGATTTTAAAATTTCCAAGATTTGATAAACAAAATTTACTAGAGACCATTTCCTAGCGTAAAATTACTCTGTTAGTCTAACCTACAGAAAACCGGCTTTAAATCCCTTCGGTTTTAAACCGCCTTATACTTGCCTTATTGTTACTTGTACTAATCCTTATTCGCGTATTCGTGCCACAAAAAAAACAACAAAAAAAAAAACAACAGTAAATCCTAATAAAGTATAGTTGCCGCATAACTGATGAATAAATTCTGTATAGTCATGTTGTAACTGCCCGTTGTCGACAATGCACAAACAAATTGCCATCATCCTATAATAGCATTTGGTTTTAAATTTTAATACAAGTGACACACACATAGGTTGCCATAGCAGAAATAATTTTTAGTGGAAAAGCAATTTTCTCATGTAGGATGGTGTACTTACAATAGGTATTAATGTAAATACATTAGAATTTGGAGGAAACAGTTGAAGTTTACTGTGAAAAGTATATTAGTAAAGCAAAAACGATCAATAATAGTTATATATTCGCCAATTTTTTTTTCAAATATATAACTGTGGTTGATTGTGTTTATCTTAAATATATATATCTCAAATATCACAGAAACAGCGAATAATTCTGGAGAGGGAATTTTCGGAACCCAGTGATTTATATATACATTGCATATAAAGAACGTTGTATTTAGAAAGAACATACTTAATTTCAAGATAGACTGTTTTTTGCGATAGACAGGTTTTACTGCAGACCGTTTGGATTTCAATTCACATATGGATGGATAACTTTGCATACTTTCTGATATATTGAATGCATAAAAAATCTAGTTTATCTCTCATATACTTTGATAAAATTATTAGGTTAACCAAGTGAGATGATGAAAATTTTTTTAATAAATTCATAATTCTGTTCCATTAAATTTCTTTATCCATATATTTGGACTTATTAATCTATGAACTGTATCTATCATATTAATATACATCTTTCGCACATGAACTATTTCATATTGTAGTTTAATTTTAATGTTATTTGTACTCCTAAAAGTATGTATACATACATATATATATATTCTAATAGCACAAATAGTATTATGTTATGCCAAATCCATTGCCTGATCATACACTGATCTCTGACATATTCTTCAAATACAACACAAATATACGTGTACTGAGGAAAGAAAAAAGTTAAAGAAAACCCCAATTTAAATGACCTTCTTTTCCTTATCTTCGGTTGTTTGATCAACCGAAATTAATTACAAAGAAATTTTTTCTCACGGAGGAATATCCTTAATACGAAATTAATTTGCTGCTGTTTGACTGAAAATAGTAGCCAGCAGGTTTAGAAAAATTTGCCAAATTCCCGCCCTCCTGAAGTCACGATGCAACCAAGATCGCAATTAATTGGAAGGCGAAATATGGTATGCCCATTTTTCAGCGTACCTAATATAGATGTATCCTGCGCGCAAAAACAAACGTTAATTAATTACGTGACAAATTTATTACACTGCAGGTACCCGCCATATTTAATTTATAACCTCTAAATTAATGCGCAGCAGTCTTGACGGTAGATTAGTATTAAAATAGATATTGATAAACTGACGGCCGAATGTTTGACCACGGTTTATGTAAAAACAGTAACCATAATTTATGTATCCATATAAACATTTATTGTAATTTTAGTTTTAGACTTACAAAAAAGAAAATACAGAGTTTAATAATATATGTAGTCTGCGAACACATGTGTAATTGCACTACAGCAATTCTAAATGGGTTGGCTTTGCCTTATTATTGGTTCAACTATGATTTGAAATAACTTATTAAATAAGGATTTTAAGCAAAAATTGTATTGGACATTTTTTATTCCTTTTTTCACAAGGAATCGTGTAGTGAATTCTTTTCCCGCCATTTTGTATACACCCTGTGTAAGGATTTGTCATAGGGAGAAACTACCGAAGTTACAGATTTGCTTGAAAATTTCGGCGATGTATGATAAAATGCTTGCTAAACTCCTGAATGATCATCGCCGAGTAGGGGATTCCACAAAGTCTACTTTGGGGAAGACTTCTACACTGGTGTAGAAGATTCAAAACCTGCAGTGAGGCTCCACCGTTTAATTTCTAAACAAGGTCATAATGCTACTATGAAGAGCGAGTTGAACAAAAGTTTTAACTCTTAAGAAAACTTATCGTATAAAGCGAACGTTAGAGATATCTAGCATTTAAATTAATTTAATTTTCTGATAAATGGTAGCTATAAACGGGCTTTTCATTGTTGTTGGTATAAATGATTATTTTTTATATAAATCGAACACTACGCAGATTAAATCAAACAACAATGTCAATCAATCAACGTTTATTGGCGTAGTGATACCAACGCCGATGGTATGGCGTGATTAGATGGTGAAACGTTCGAAAGAAAATAAATATTTCTGCCTTCGGTGGGACCAGAAATGTTTATTTTCTTTCGAACGTTTCACCATCTAATCACGCCATAACATCGGCGCTGGTATCACTACGCCAATAAACGTTGATTGACATTGTTGTTTGATTTAATCTGCGTAGTGTTCGATTTATATAAATACATATGCTGCAACGTGCATTTCGATCAATTTAATACCAGTCTCTTTGCAATTTGGTTTAAATAGTAGTCTATGTACTACACCATTCTGCGAAATAACTGGCAACAATATATATACGTTCGTAAAGAGATTATATATTGTCCTTCGTAGCTCAGTGGGTAGAGCCTCCGCCCGGCAAGTGGTAGGATGTATACTTATAATGCAAAATAGCAAGTGCATATATAAGATAAATAGTGCATGCAAAAAAAAGGAAAAAAATTATGGCAAGTTAGATGAATAAGGTTGAATATAATTAAGTTAAGAGAAAAAGTTAATATAATATATAATATTCAAACATCTACACAAGCACAAATATATATATATACACATACATATAATTACTACGTAATATAAGCATACAGCCCCAGAACTGTCGTCTGGGACCTTTTCTAGGACTACATGCTTGGCGCCTTTTCTGGAGGTATGTTGCAAAATACAAGTAAATCAGATAAGCCAAATGCATTTAGCGAGATACCCAAGACTCAAAGGCGCCAAAAAAAACCAGAATGTACAAATCCAAATAATGTATATAAGATAGGCAAATTAAACGTAAAATTAATAAAATAGAAAATCATACGTAGATACATTTGATACATGCAAAATAGAAATATATAGAGGTGTAAAAAAGAATATAAATATACAAACGCTTTTCGAAAATGGTTTATGCTCAAATAGTGGAAACAAAGCCGAATATTTTCAAAAAAATTTGAACGAAATCTTTCGAAAAGCTAAGTCTGCATCCCATTGCCTTTACACCATTAATTTTTAGTGTTAATGCAGTAATGGCATGTATAGTGAATGGTACTGACGCATTAAGGAAAATTTTCTCTAGACTCTGCTTGGTTACACGTTATAACATTAAAGGATATAAGCAATCCAGGCTAAGATGGCGACTTGTTTAGTTTCGTATTGACCCTTCCAGTTGAAGCTTCCCTCTACAGGGTTATAATAGTTGACAGTATTTTGGCGTAGTTATTTGTATGATGGTGGCGTGAAGAAAAAACATGCAAATCTTTTATGCATATATTAAACCCTTTTTGTTTAGCAACGTAGCGGAGAATTCTCTTAATTTGTCTATTATAGAAAGATTTTGGAAATCCGTTATTAATTAAGAGAATAGTGAATTGTTGAAGACTATTCCTTGTGTCATTTCTAGTATTACAGATTCTTGATATTCCATTTCCCATCTTGATAATCACTTTTCTGAAGACGACGTGAGAAATATTAAAGATGACTTTAGAGAGATAGTTAGTAACTTTAAAGTTGAAGTCCATCTTTTTGTCGTAAATGATGCTTGTTAATTTATTCTTATCAGTGATTTTTATGTCGATGTCCAGGAAGTGAATAGAATTGTTTTGAACGGACGTTTCTGCTAATTTTAATTCACTGGGGTAGATATATTGGAAATTTTCTTCAAATGTTCGGCTGTGAAAGGCAATAATGCATACAGGTTACGCAAATTAAACAGGAGGTGTTTAGACCTCTCTGTAGGGAAAACTACTCTGTCAATTTCACCCAAATTTCGCACACATGCTCTCCTGAGTATGCGGTTTTGATTTCTGAAAGAAAAAAATTGAGTTCATATTTCGGCCGCTAGGGGAGGAAATGGCGCTGCGGAGCAGGCAATTTATTAATATTAACAACGAAAAAGTGTTTTAACATGCAATAACCTTTATTGCAATCACATGAAATTAACTACAAATTACAGTATACCGTAGGATAGTAGGTATGACTAAAAAAAAGATTTGTGCAATAACTTTATTGCTATCATATGTGGAACCACACTATCATCACAGATACGGCTCGATATGTCCCCCGTCTCTTTGCTCTAGAAATTGCATTCGATGCACAACACATTCCACGGCAGAACGTAACTCATTCGCTTGGAGGTGGGATACATGTTGCGAAATTCTGTCTTTTAAGACTGCTAAGTTCGGAACATTGCCTTTATAAACGCAGCTCTTTAAATATCCCCACAGCCAAAAGTCACAAGGGTTAAGATCGGGTGACCGAGCCGGCCAAGATGTTGAAAATGACCTTAGCTAGAGCCAGTAACAGAACATGTCATTGGCCCCGAGGTCGTATTTTCTTCAAAGAAGTAAGGACCAATGACGAAAGATGAGGTGAAGCCACACCACACTGTCACTTTTGGAGCATGTAGCGGAATTTGTTGATGAACGTGGGGATTTGTGTCAGACCAAATACGGCAGTTACGTGTGTTTACAGCGCCATTCAAGTGGAAATGGGCCTCATCACTCCACAGTATCTGCCAAGGCCATTCATCATCCACTGTCATCCGAGCAATGAACATCAAAGCAAATGTTTTCCGCACGTCATTATCACCAGAAAGCAATTGCTGAGTGTGGGCTATCTTATATGGATAAAACTTCAGGACATTTCTCATAACTCTCCACACTGTCGTATATGGCATGTCCAATTCCCGTGATATCGCACGTGCACTACTGCTACCATGTGCACTTGCTGTTCCCTGCTCCACTACTGCAGTTGCAACTTCTTCAATTTGCTGCACTCGAGTTGGTTTGCGGCCTCGTCCTGATTTAATGGCGAATGTTCCAGTCTCCTCAAAATACAAGACCATTTTTCGAAGATTTGTAATTGTGAGAGTGCGTCTGCGTAAACCTTTTACCTGCCGAAATGCTTTAAATGCAGCAGAAGCATTGCTATTTCGTTGATAAAAGAGCTTAACGAGTAACGCGCGATCTGGTAAAGAAAGTTTCATGATGCAGTCCTCATATGGTGAAAAAATCCTTCACGACTCCTTATATAGGCAGAGGATGTTGCGCATGTGAAGTAATATGTAAATTGCCTGCTCTGCAGGGCATGTATGTATCCATGTACTTAAAAGTGGGGGCGTTATACCCAGCATGATCAAATATTTTCTGTCTAAACATAAATGGTATTGGGGAGGACACACTGCAACGGAGGGTAAGGGTTGCTGTGATTAAAAAGCGTAGTTGGTAATTAGTTTCAAATGTTTATTTTGCCGCTATATCAGTCAACCGATATTTTCCTTCCAAATAGGATTTTCTCAGACCGGCAATGGCGAATGACCGATGTTTTAACTGTAGCATCGACCGTTTTTAATAATGGAAGGTATTTGTATATGATACGTAATATCAAGCATAATCCGTTGCATGCGGAGTATTTGTTCTCAAAAACCTAACAGACTCTTTCAAATGTTCGAAATCGCTGGAAAGGAAAAATGTTTTCCAAGCTGTGTTTTCTAGATTCTGTAAATAATTCTATGCGATCATTTTAAATTTTATACTTTATTGTAATTTAAAATTAGTGACTGAAATGTCATTTTAACTGAAGTAAATTAATGTTTTTATAATTAAGTATTAATGGTGATTCGGAGTATGCCTCACTGGCAGCCGCTGCACTTCGCTTTCACATACTTAATTGTATAAATTAATCAATTACAAAATTACTATTTTTATGTACAACCATATTAAAATAAACATTACACTTGAGGTCATCTTTTTTATGAATATGATCATGGATACTACACTATATTTTTAAGGGAACTGAGATCAAACACTGCTTAGGAAGAATATTGGCTTATTACACATTGTGACGTCTGGCCCACGAATGTGAAACACAATACATAATTATTTACAGGTGTGTAGCTCAATGCCTGTGATTAAAAAAATATTTCGCACTCACTATTTTGACCAATAGATTTTTTTTTAGTTGAATAACTTTTTGCTTGCTGTGTTGTGCCCTCTCATTTGCATTTGGGCAGAATGGGCTTTGACAGACCTTTGACCTTTTTCCATTACTGCCCAGGTAAATAGTTGAAGCCATTTTTTGCAATTATATATTTGTTTCCTGTATCTCTTTGTATGTTGCCATTTTTTAAAGGATATTTTGGTAAGTTCTGATATGGGAGATATAGTACTTCATGTTTTAGGAATATATTTATATATTCATATATATTCTATAACCGTTTATTGTATATTTCAGCTTTTGCCTGAAGTAAAATCTTGAAAAAATGTTGGGTCTCGTTTAAATTAAAAACCATTAAACACACTTAGTTTTGACAAAATTAAACAGCTTCTGCGTTTGTTTGTTTTTTTAAATTGAAACATCGATGTGATTTTAGTCATAAATGTAAATGTTTATAGACCGGTACCTTCTAAATATCGTTTTTTATTAAGAAAGGATAAATAATTTTGATGTATCTGACATCAAAACATAGTTAACTTTAATTTATATGGTTTTTTAAAACATTAAATATATGCTTAGTGCGACATTTCATAGACATCTGTGGCACATTGTTGATGTTGTTATCGATGTTAAATACCGATTTTCCTCTATATCGATATTCATCTATCTATCCAATGAACAATTCAATATCAGTAATGTGCAGCTTGATGCAAATTAATTTTCCTTGTCCAAATAAGTAGTTGCAGACTTCCAAGGAAGGTGCAAATAGGTTAATTTAAATATGATGTAATAGTTTAAAAACAGAATTGCATATAAACGCAGCTTAATATGAGTTATAACGATGTTTTACAATTGTTTTGTGGGGGAAGTATCCAACCTTCATCAATTGTCAAGATTAATTAATTGGTATTAAATAGGAACACAAAGAAACATAAAAAAAACGTGGAAGTAATGTATCGCCATTTAGTATGCAGAAAAAAAGGATAAACGCAAACAGGATAATGTTTACGAAGGGTTGAAATTTTGGTTGTGGACAGTGAGAAAATAGTTGTTCTCGCACAGAATATTGACTATTGTATCGTCATCACAGAGTTTATGTGTATTTTCCTCTTTAGTTTGCATTTGTACGCATTGCATCGATGACCTTTTCATATAACTTAATAAATTGAAACAATTTTTTTATCATTCTTTAATTTGGGTATATATATATTTAAATATAGATAACAAACCCGTTTAGAATGTAAGTTGAAAATTGCATGTTCTAAATGCACCAGTGTTTTCCCATGGATTTAAACTGTCGTGTATTAAACCTGAAAACCAATTCTTTAAGCCAAATCCCTCTGGGTATCCATGTTGGGAAATGGGGTAAATCTTTTCTTTTCTCCCGCTTCTTTTCTTTTTCTCTTTCTTCCCCGAGGTCTAAAATACAACTCGGGATTTAAATAGGTTTCGGTTTCCGTATAACTTAGTGCATGAATAGGATTCTGTGAAAAAATATATTCTTCATTTTTTTCTATCTTTTCTACAATTATATGTGGTTAGGCCCAATGTTCTTAAAGTAATAAATCTCTGGTAATAAACTACAACATATTGAATGAGACTGCTTAAAATAATCTGAATGGCTCCATTCGCATTGTTTTTTTTAATTCGAAGGCTATTATTTACCGTTTGTGCATTTAATAGGATAAAAATTATTTTCCCTTTGTTTCAAACTTTATGTACTTTGATAACGTTAGTGCCTGCTCTTTCACATTACAGTTAATATAATTGAATTGGAGAGTTCTATCTCTCTTAAAAAATGTTATTCTAATTTTTATAATAAAGTCTACTTGTTATATATATATATATGTATCATCACCATATTCAACCATTATATACCCACTGATGAACGAAGGTCTCTACACATGCTTTCCACACAAGTCTATACTGAGCAATTAGATTCCACGTCACCCCAACCTGTTTTCTTATTTCATTCATCCATTTAGTTTGAGGAGGTTTTTTTAGGTCTTCAGTGGTCTCTTAGAATCCATTTGAGAATTTTTGTTGCCCATCGTTAATCAGTTCTTCTCCCAATATGCCCAGCCCATGGTCATTTCAGCCCTTTTACTTTAATAATGATATCCCCTATCTAGTTTACTCCATCACTCAAGTGTTTCTTTTTCAATATCTCCTATTTATTCAAAGCATGCACCTCTCCATGCCCATTTGCGTTGTCTGTAACTTTAGTATTGCTCCAACTGTTAGACTCCATGTCTCTGATTTATAAGAGGGGACTGGCAATACACATTGGCTGAAGATCTTTCCTTTTAGACACCAAGGCAATTTCGCCTTCAGGATAAAACTTTTTCCTCCAAATACACCCCAGCCAAGTTTAATACATCTGAATCCTTTCATAATGTTATCATCCATTGAAACCAGACGGCCAAAGTAAAGATATGAATCAGCAATCTTTAGCTCCATGTTGTCAACTTGTATATGGATATGATGTTGTTTTATATTGTAATCTGTTTTTCTATCGGCCCGAAATAAATCTGAATTGAATTGGACATAAATGAATTATATCAGCTTCTAAAATAGGACTTAGCTGAAACTAAAAGTTAGTTCCTATATAAATTTCAAAATTGTTGAGTACGTGTTATAAAAAATTAAATGATTAGAATTTGTATCACTTTCAAATCCAATGTAGAAATAATTTACTAACTTTAAATGATCCAATCCAGATATGAAAATGATCATAAGTTATGTATAGGTTTCGAAATGTGATATTAGGTAACTGAGTTAAGAAGAATTTTGGAAAAAAAAAACAAAAAAAAACTTAAGTTTCAGGGTAGAGGAATAAATGTTAATTGTTTCTAATTTATATTAATATACTGTGTGAAATTTCTGAAGGTATGCAAGTCGTTTTAACACACTGGGTGTTGCATTTATTGCCCAATTCCAGAAAGTGACGCGAATGAGTGAAAATTAATTTTAATTGCTTTAGATAATTTGAAAATAGATTTACGTAATGGAATGAATATTGAAAATGCACCCATCAACTTAAAAAAAGTACTGAATTTGGAAATGCGAACCATATTCCGGCGGGCGCAGCATAGCCGAAATGCTATTGTACTATGAAAAATCCGAACAAACAAATTAACTCTATTTTTGGAATCGCCGGTCCTCCATGAAATATACGTTTGAATTTAATTTGCGGGGAAAAGAATGAAAAGGTGCATATGTTTGTTAAGATCCTTCGTCGCATACAATTGCAATTATTTTATAAAATAAATAAAATGAATATTATTCATATATATGCACCTCATATGTGTACACATTTATATTCACATGTTATGAAGTAATATATGAAAATGCATGCGATAATTCCAAATATATTACCACAAGTTATATGGGCAAGTAGCTAATTGTTCGATTCGTTTTACTTAAATTCTATTCTGTTCTTATTTTAATTTTATCTTTTGTATAACTTTCGTACTACTTTCCTTCGATTAATGTAATATAATCTAAGTGCATTGTGTAAAGGTATTCTATAAATTGTTTACATGTGGAATTTTATTTAATTCGTCAATTATGTATGTGTCGAAAACGTACTTTATACCTTATTACCAATAGTTTAAATGTATTTAATTCCAGAGATAAATTTTGAGGAATAATATAAACTTTGTTGTTCAAATTTTGGTAATTTAATGTTTTAATCCAGTACGCCGCCAAATGCTTAGCAGTTCATTGTAAACACTTTTATTGTTTTAAAAACATAAATTTGTAGATACTCTATATTTCATATTAGTTATTTAATTGAATTTCGAAAACTGTATGCTGATTTTACACAATTAATTATTATTTAATGTGTCAAACTTTAATTTTTTTATAGTTGTTTTACTATCTCATAGAAAGCGCCTGAATTTTGCTATCAATATCTCTTTGATTTAAATTTAATACCCAGATATTTCGAATAAAATTTCTTTGAACATTATACTTTTATATATATATCAAAGTGGTATAAAAATCTGTGGCGGCTTGTGGCGAGATTTTAGGGTATGTGCATGAAGCCAATTCACCAAAACCCAAAGTTACCATAAATTTCTTCTTTATTTACTGAATGAGGTAAAAACCAGTTTCTTGACGAGAATAGGTCGTGAATTGATGTGTTTGGTGAATTAGCAATATGACCTGAGTACACGGGCGCCCATATAGGCGGGCAGGGAGGGGCTCTAACCCCCAGCCGTTCAAAAATTTTATTTGCCTAATTCTGCTATGCATTTAGTTTCAAAGGTTTTACAGTCACATTTTAAAATAAGGTACTTTTTAGCTCATTACTAATTGTCAAGCGGTATCAATTATTTTTGTAGCATTTTAGTATCTTGTACATTCACTAATATCCTCGGCAGAGAAGGAGGTAATAATTTTTCCCAACCCCCCCCCCCCCTAAAAGTGCTCTTAATGTTTCTCAGCTCCTCTAGAAATACTCGTATGGGCGCCCATGCCTGAGTATCTAAATTGAATAAAAACAATAAAGAATAAAGTATAATACTTTTACTGATACGCGTAATTGCATGCCTGTAATTACGTCGAAACGCCCGATCGTTTATGTACCGTCAACACCTAATAGTATATTTTCGCTCACACGCATTTGCAGAAATTAATTAAGGTTTACCAAACTGCAACTAACGGCCGAAAAACTCGATAATCTGGGGATAGCGCATTAATCAAAGATTGTAAATCCAATCACGCCGGTTTGCAGATTCAACAGCTGGCTAAAATATGCCATTAAGGGTCAACGTCTGAGATGCATGCCGAAAAATACCTAGGGTTGTCGAAGTTTTATATCGTACTTAAATAAAACTGCTTGTTGAATTTAGTTCGAAATGTAGAGAACCATTACTTTAATAATTAGTCACATTTTGTTTGGAAACAGAACGGTTTTCACGATCGGTTTATATTACGTTCCCTTCAAATAGATTATAGGACGAAAAATGGCAAGGAAAAGAGATGTAGAGAAATTGAGAAGTGCCGAAACCAGTAGTAAAGTTGTGTGAATGGATTTGTTATTCTCTGTCTGCCACGAAAACTCTTTCTGCCGTTAAGACTGCGCCTGCCTGTTGTCATGGAGATAAACTGTAACCCATTTTCAATAAAAGATGCTTAAAAAATATGTTCCCACTTTAGGCCGCCCCCCCTCCCTATGCAATTAAGGCTCGTTTTCAAGACAACAGGCAAGGGCAAACATATCGATGGGAGGTATTCTTGCCGCAAATAGATGACAGCAGACGTTAACGAATCAATCCTGCAGTGAAAGATAGCAAATAAGCAATTAGGATATTATCGTGAAAGAAGAAGATTTGACAAAACCCTAAAGGCTCAGGTTATGTAAGCGTAACTCACACACACATTCATCAAAGAAAGGTAATAAAATTACACAACTGGATCACAAAGAACCATTGAAGACATGTGAATTTTATTTAAATTATATAATAAACATCGCATACACATGGTGACCGAGTAGACTTGGCAAAAGTTCAAACAGGGAAATACAGACAATAAAAAGGATTTCTTAACCAATGTTTTTGTTTCCAGGTTCTCAGTTAGTACTAAACCTTCGAAGACTGTATACACCAAACAAACTGGATGATTATGAGTGGCATGTATGGAAAAGGAAGGTGGGCTAATCCATGCCATCTGCGCCGGGATGACAAGTAACGATGTAGTAAACTGGTTAAGGTAACCATTGAGGATGATTCAGAGAATTAGGAGGTTATTGGAGGACTCAGCCTTTGAGGTGGAGAACGTGGCTGACAGAAAAATACAAGATCAGTCATTAGAGGGTGAGGAGTAGGAATTTCATTCAAATGTGCAGCAACTCTTTAACAATGAGTCCCTAATCTCAATCCATGAAATTTTTTGGCGCCTGGGACATTCGGGCAACCGCAGTTAAGCCTTGGATTGACTAAGCTGTCTAAGAAAGACTACACATGTACCAACAAGAATTTACACCGGCTTACACCGTCAGGAAATGTCGGAAGTGTCTCGGAGATAACTATTTTAACCACGTTAAACTTAATATTTGGCCTTCAAACACGCCTAACTGCAATCCTCTTGACTATTATACTATATGTAAGCACATTTGAAAGAATCATAAATAAAACTGTCTATAATAATAAAGGTTAGCTAATAAAGAAGGTACGCGGAATTTCAAGGTACGAGTATTTCTCCAGAGACGGTAAAATGCCTTTTGTTCTGGTTTCCGGAGTCCTGTAGAGGTTGTGATTAATGCTGAAGGTAGCTTCACTGAATAAATTCTATCTACAAACATTCCATTTCTCTTGCATTCGAAATTTGCAGTGTTTTAAATTATGCATTTACAGCAGTTTTTCTTTACGTATTTTTTGAGCTATATCTACTTGCTTACCCTATATCTACCAACAAGCTAAGAGGTCTGAAGCCCAGGGAGGCAAGTCTTGCACAGCGAAAAATTTGCGAAGGCGGGGCGAGGTGCCTAACTTCTTTGTCCAATTGAATTATTAATGTTCTAGAAGCGTTTTTTAGGTTTTGAAATACAGCCCGATTTCTCTTCGTCCGCCGCGCCGCCTATTTAATGTAATACAGGCGGCAAATAGGCTTGTATTGGTTTTTCCTATGTGAAAACAGCGCAACCGCTGAACAAGGTAAAACAAAGAGGAGGAAGATGAATGCAACGAGCGCTTTAGTCTAGGACTATGTTTAATACTTTTATGTTTAAGACATCGTTTTTTCTGAAAGGTCGCTTCCTTGCTTAAAATAAATATAAAATTATTTGATACGTCGCAAAGCAGATTAAAGGACCTGGCAATTTTATCAATTGAATCGCATATATTGGAGTCAATTATATTTGATGTTGCTGTTTAAAACTTCTTAGAAAACAAATGTAGAAGTCAATATTTTTAAGAACATATCATTCATCAAAAAATACATCTATTTGTAACACTTCAATTAGTCTTAAAATATTTGTATATCATCATATTCAACCATTATCCATCCACTGCTGGATAAAATCTCTCCAAATGCTTTCCACACAAGTCTATCCTGAGCAATTCGCTTCCATGTCACCCCAACCTGTTTTCTTATTTCATCCACCCATCTAGTTTGAGGACGTTTTCTAGGTCTTCGGTGGTCTCTTGGAATCCAGTTCAGAATTTCTGTTGTCCATCGTTGATCAGTTCTTCTTGCAATATGCCCAGCCCATCGCCATTTCAGCCCTTTTACTTTAACAATGATGTCCTCTACTCTAGTTTGCTCTCTCACCCAAGTGTTCCTTTTTCGATCTCTCCTAGTTATTCCAAGCATGCACCTCTCCATGCTCCTTTGCGTTGTCTGTAACTTTCGTATTGCTCCAACTGTTAGACTCCATGTCTCTGATCCATAAGAGAGGACTGGCAATACACACTGGTTGAAGACTTTTCTTTTTAGACATAAAGGCAATTTCCCCTTCAGGATAAAACTGTTTCTTCCAAATGCACTCCAGCCAAGTTTAATACGTCTGTTGAGTTCTTTCATAATGTTGCCATCAATTGAAATTACTTGGCCAAGGTAAATATATGAATCAGCAATTTCTAGCTCAATGTTGTTAACTTTTATATTTGCTTTCTCTACGAAATTATATTGAAAATGATTTTAGTTTTTGTAGGTTCATCTTGAGTCCAACTTCTTTACTTCTAGTTGAGAGCTCTTGTACCATGTCTTGGAGTTCTGATGGGTTCGTTGAAAAAATAACAATGTCATCAGCAAACCGCAAATGATTTAAATATTCACCATTTATTTTTATTCCCTTGTTATTCCAATTTATCAGCTGAAAAATCATCTGTAAAGCTGAAGTAAAAAGTTTTGGAGAAATGGTATCTCCCTGCCTCACACCTTTGCCAAGTTTGATAGTTTTGGTATCTTTATGTAACCGAAATTTTGCACTTGCATTTTTATACACACGTTTCACCATGTCAATGTACACATCCTCAATGTCTGTTGATCTTAAAGAGTTGATGACTGCTGATGTTTTAATAGAGTCAAAGGCCTTCTCATAGTCAATAAATGCAACACACAATGGAAGTTCATATTCATGTGTTCTTTCAATTAATTCTCTTAATACTTGAATATGGTCCACTGTACTGAATCCACTTCGAAATCCAGCTTGTTCTCTTGGTTGAGCTGCATCTAATTTTTTCTGCAGGCGATGTGTTAGCACTTTTGTGAAGATTTTATAAATAGCAGGTAACAAGCTAATTGGTCGGTAATTTTTCAAATCCTCTTTATCACCTTTTTTATGCAAAAGAATTACTGTTGCAGAATCCCATTGGTTTGGTATGTTACCGCTGTTAAGACATTTGGTAAAGAATTTTGCAAGTATGTCTTCTACATATTCTCCAGCTTCTTTTAGGATATCTAATGTAATACCATCATCACCAGGGGCTCTTCCTTTCTTCATACTTTTTATTGCAAATGCAACTTCTTCTTTTAAGATTTTAGGAGCTGTTCCTTCGACTATTTCAGTGTCTTCGTTTAATCCACTGTTACTTTCATATAGTTTTTTGTAGAATTCTTCAACTCTTCTAAGTATTTCTTCCCTATTTCTTGTTACGGTGCCATCCTCTCCTTTTAATGCAATGATGTGTTTCTTCCCAACAGACAAACTTCCTTTAACAACCCTAAGGCTCTTGTTATTTTCAATGGCCTTCCTTACTAACTCACAATTGAATTTTCTTATGTCTTCTTTCATGCTTTTGCGCAGAGTTTTACAAAGTTCTATGTACTCAATCCTGGAACTGGTATTTCGATTGTCCACCTTCATATCTCTTCGCCTTTTCATGAGCTGTTTCGTCTTCTCAGATAATTTGCTATTGTGCTTTTTACAGGTTACACCACCAATTTCCCCAGCAGTTTCAACTATTGTCTTAACAATGTTTTCATTTGCTTCTGAGATATCAATTTCTTCAATAAGTCCACCGCTTACTTACTTGTTTCCTAATGAGCTTCTGTCGTTCTAATTTAGTATTTAAGTGCACTTTACATCTCACCATTCGATGATCACTTCCAGTATTAAATCTGTTCAGTACACTGCAATCTTCAATAATTGATTTCTTGTTTGCCAGGATATAGTCAATTTCGCTGGTTCCCCCATTTGGGTGTTTCCATGTCCATTTTCTTTGCGGTTTCTTCTTAAAAAATGAATTCATGATGCTAAGGTTTTCAGCTTCTGCAAATTCGATGAGTTGATCGCCACGTTCATTCCTTTCCCCATATCCGTATTTACCAACCGATGTCTCTCCTTGTTCCTGTTGTCCAATTCTTGCATTGAAATCCCCCATGATGAGCTTGATATGTTGTTTCCCCTTGGTATGTAGCTGTTTGATTTCTTCATAAAATTCTTCAACCTCTTCGTCGGTATGGCTTGATGTTGGTGCATATACCTGTACTATTTGAAGTTGGTATCGCTGGGTTAGTTGAACAACGAGCCTCGCTGCTCGATCTGATGTACTTTCAACTTCCAGAAGACAGTCTTTAATTCTTTTGTTGATTAAGAAGCCAACACCACTTGTTCTTCCAGTTTCCGTTCCTCTATAATAAAACAAATGTCCACTTTTAAGTTCCACCAACTCTTCACCTTTTCTTCTAACTTCACTGAGTCCTACAATGTCCCATTTGATCTTGTCTAGTTCCTCTTCCAATTCCTGAAGTTTTGCTTCAGAAGCAAGGGATCGTCCATTAAACGTAGCCAAGGTCAATAACAAACGGCAGCCTGGGCCATTCCAGTGATTCTTAGCACCCCCTGCTTTCATGCCACACTGACCGCTGCCTTGATCAGGAGCACTCCAGCACCTGGAGACTAGGGGCCATGGTTTTTGGTGTGTCAACATAGTGGAGGAATTAGCCATCATTTCACCACGCTGGCTAGACGGGTTGGTGAATTAGCCCTCCCCTTCCGCCTTTCTATCCGTGCAGCAAATATTAATTTGCCACATAAATAGAAAGCTCAGCCTGCACCACTTGAAGGCGGGGTAGGACACTAGGTTACTGGCCTGGCCGGTTCCACACATCGTCACATACGTTCAGCGTGTGGGTCTCCTTCCAGTTAGATACCAGCAACCCTTTTGCAGGCCATATATATATATATATATTTTTTTTTTAGTTACTATTATGTATTTTATATATGTTATATTGTAATGTTTAAGTTACGCGGCTAATCTGTGGTGATGAGAATTTTGATATACAATGTTGTTTATAAAAAAAGTATACAATTTGGCATTTTATTTGCATCAGAACTGCAATAGGTAGAAACTTAATTCTTTTTCTGATTACTTGGAACAGTCAAAGGTTTTTTCCTGCATAGTTGGAATGTCTTCACATGCGTTCCGTTTTTCCCTACGGTAATGTCTAAACGGAAATCCAGTTCCATCTACCTTCGCTTCAAATGCAAAATGTCGGCTGTTACAAGTAAGGCTTTGTTAAGGGGATGATTTGAATAATTCGCGCTTTTTCAGTATATAAAACACAGTTACATTTATTTTTTACCAAATGTCCTTAATAAATCCCAAAGGAAAGAAGTCAGACTGGGCAATGCCAAGATAACGGGGTTACCGCTTCGTAGGGCCATAACGTCCAATCCATCATCCTGGGAAATTTTTTTTGTATAAACAGCTTCCAGCATCCAAAAATCAATCATGATGTACACCAAGTTGCTGAAAACTGTTTGGAATATCCTGAAGTTGTGGAATTGCAAATTATTTCAACATATTCAAATACTCTCTGAAAGTAATCTTATTTTCAGCAAAGAAAATGTGTCAAATAAATCTTCCTACCATTACAACAAACCTAACTTTATCCTTCTAGCTATCTATCTCGTGTTTTTTTGACCACGTGGGGATTGTCAGTGCCCCATATTCTACAGTGATACTTAACTGTTTTCGAAACATGAAAATTTAGCTCATCGCTGAAACATAGCCTTGAAAGAAATAAGAGTCCTGTCTCAATGTAGTCAAGAATTTATTCAGCACCTATTTTCCGATGTAGCTTGTAATCAGATTAAAGTTTGTGAACTAACTGCATTTTATACGTATGTAGCTGGAGACGTTTTTACATAATTTTGTGAAGTTTTATGCTATATATATATATATATATATATATATGTGTGTGTGTGTGTGTCGAAGTAACGATTATCAACAAGGATTGATTTATTTAAATAAATCGAACACTACGCAGATTAAATTAAACAACAATATAAATCAACGTTTATTGGCGTAGGGATACCACTACGCCAATAAACGTTGATTTATATTGTTGTTTAAAGGATGGATGTGTCTGGAATTTTAAGACAAACCTCATCCGTGTCTTCCACAAATTTATCAAACGCAAAAGTATACCTGTACTCTCACTTATAAAGCGTTTTTTGGGCTGTTGCTTTGAATTTTTTTACCAACTTGTTGATTCTCCTTCGTATGAGGGTGTTCTCTTGTGAAATTTTCTAAAATTTCATTGCATTTGTGTCAGTGATTTCGTCTCCATTTTACACAAGGTGACTTCTGCTGTGTCAATGGCAATAATTTCTTTGGATATTACATTCTATGGACGCACATTCACTGTTTTTTTTGTGGAAATATTAGAATCCTACAGAAGAACACTCTAACAGTTGCCACGTAATTTAGCAAAATAATTAAGTTTTTATCTGCTGTAATTTCGTCGAAAAGAAAATTTAAAGTTGTATACTTCTTTGTGAGCACCCTATATTATACTGTTCTATATATTGTTAAGGATTACTGTGTCCTTTTTATAATTTTATCGACTTATCCGTTTTATATTTGCTACAAACATAACCAGTCATTAGATAAGGAAAAGTGTTGCCAAAAGAACCGCATCTTATGAGGTTCAAAAGGGGCAAAATTTATAAATACTTGTGAAAAGTCCGATTTGGAATAACCAATAGGGACGCAGAAATCTTTGTTACGCCTTTGGATAGGTCTAGAAAGGAACAGTGGCAAAGTATATCAGCCGACATGAGGTAAACCCGTAAAGCTTCCTTTGAATATATATTTCTCTAAGTTTCTTGTTGTGTAGTTTAAAACCTTTGAGGCGTCATAATTTTTTACATACACACTATATGTTTAATGTACATCAACACAGTTTCCATACCAATTTTAAATATTTTTTTTCACTTCTTTCTGGTTTTCCGATTTTCTATTTATTTATTTTTTAATTGTATTCGATCGTCCGGATTTTTGCTTATCCGACTGTTTCTGATCCCAACTTGCCCAGATAATTGAGTTTATATTGTGTATGTAAATTTTATCTCCATTTCAGATTAATTTGTTAGAACTACAGGGAGCTAAATGTGGGAAGATGTTACTTATAATCACCGTGTATGTATTCTGTTTCAGTAATCTGAAGTATAATGGTCAGAGAACGACAAAACCGGTGATTTGGACGACCTAGCGACTAGAATTTTATAGTTGTAATAAATGGGAAATCTTTCTTACTAGAAAGAGTGGACACAGGGGGGTGTTCACAAGGTTCATACCCCAAAAATATGTTTTTCCAGTGTCAAATTTTCAAACTTTCATGATAAATGAAGGGTGTTATTCCAAGACCATGGCAAATTCTGTCCTTGACCCCCTCCAAAATGAAAGTCTGTATCCGCCCTTTCCTACTAAGTTCCAAATTTTTTTCAGGCTGGGGAATAACGTCCTTGTATGGCGAGTACTTCTCACGACGATTTGGTAAGCTTTGATAATATTTAGGATCAGTGTTAGAAAGAAATTTTTCTTAATAATAACTGAATTTAATCAACCTTTTATTATTAATAAACATTGATTTACATATAAAAGGAATTGAAAATCGATTTCGAAAAAATATCCTTTCCTTGCTTTATTAAATCAATATCCGTCTTTTTGATATAATGTGGCGTATTTGGTCTATAATGATTATTCGTGATATCGTTCGACTACGCACACACAGCCTCAAGATCGTCTTTTTTTTTCTAAAATGGCCTTTGCGTGCTCGACAAAATACAATTTGATCAGCGTTTCATTTCCGAAACGAAAATACGAAAAAGACATATACCATTAAGATTATGACTCGGAACTTTTCTCTCTTTTTTCAAATGTCCTGAAACCTTTCGTAACAAATGAATATTTTGAATTTGTTGTTGGAGAGATACGCGCGGTAAAATAATTCTAAAATCAGCGTGCTGGTATTTGCAGGAATAGTATTTATTTTGTGATAGCGTACACGGACTCTAGCTTCCGTTTTTGATATTTTGAAGAGAAAGTTCCATATGGCTCACCAAATTTAATTGATATTTTATTAATCTTGGAATAAATATTTCATTAATTCATTGCTTACTGAGAAGGCTATAATTTAAATTTACGTAAAGTAATATTTTTGTAAATAATTAATTAATAACTAATAGTTCAATCATGACAATGTATATTAAATAGCTTTTATATTTATATACAGGGATAAAATTTAATAATTCTCAAGGCAATTAAATATCAATGTAAAATGAATAATTTAAAATAATGTTACGCTAATATCAGCAAATTTATATACTTTCAAAATAAAAATAAAATCTAATTTTTATTCCATATATTCAGGATAAATTATATATTGCGCTTTTAAGTATTGATACTGAGAATTGTTCACAAAAAACTGTGGGGTTTTGTAGTAAAATTACGCGTTGTTTTTGAGATAAAGTAAAGAAAATACATAAAGTTTAGTGAAAGTAATTCCCGGGTCCCATTTAAAGCTTTATATGTAAAATATGAAAATTTTAAACTTAGTTATGAAAATTATAAAATTAATTATTGAAGTCGGTAAGTTATTTACGAAATTAAAAATTGCGTCTTGAAAGTTAGACAATTAGTAATGAAATTTAAAATATATTTGTTTAGTTCATATGGTGTATAATATAAATACAGAAAATGTATATATATATAAAGTAAGAAAATGCGATTTATATTAATATGATATATAAAACGTATTTTGGAGCTCCGTTTCGTTTAACTAAATTTTAAGACATATATTTCTCATTTTAAGTTTAATTTTATTAAAGGTATGATTCAGAATGCACGAATGATGCTTTTAATGTAGTTTTGTCAAAGATATCTGGGTTCCAAGAATCTAGAAAATAGACGACAAGAGTTTAGACTTATTGAAGATAAAAATTTAAAATAATAAGGAATGATTAATTAAAACTTTATAAACCGTCAGTTATATATTTATATATTATGACTATTATCGATCAATCAATCAATCAATCAATCAGAATTTATTTATGCATAACATCTATAAAAATGAAATACATTGGATACAAGTTAAAAATAAGACTATTTAAAACACTTGCAACCATGGCACTTTGTTTAATTGACGCTCCAAAATATATTCTTTTAATTTGGTTTTAAATTTACTTTTTGGTTTAATTTCTTTAATTGTTGGCGGGATATTGTTCCATATGTCTATTCCATTTCGGACGCGTCAGCAGCAATAATTCATCAGGAGTAATGATGATTGAGTAATGATGATTTGAGGGATTTTTTAATATGAGACATTAATATTTTCAAAACGGTACTTTAATAAATATCACTAATATTTAAAAGCTGTAGTACAGTGTTTTAGTACATATCTCTAATATTTTAAAACGCTATTTTAATATACATGACAACTATTTTTAATAGCTTTATATAAATAGCACTAAAATGTTTGAATCACCTCATTAGTACAAAATTACTCGTGTTTAAAATTTACATTTTCCATAAAAGCCGATTAAAAAACCTTAATTGTAAAGATTAACTTTGATAAGATGTTTTCCTTTTCAGAAACGTTCACGTTATTAGCTAATTATAAGAATAGTTATAGCACTGTTTAAGCAAGATCATTAAATATAACATTTGGCAAGATTTTTGAATTTAAAAACGAATATTATCCCAAAATTGCTGATCTTTCCGCTTGGAATGTCTCGAAACAATCTGGATTCATTTTATCTTAAATCAGCTTGGAGGGTTAAGAAAATAAAAATTCGTTAAATTAAAATAAATGGAATATTAGTGACGCGACCATTCAATTCTAAGCGGGAAAAATTGCTTTCAGGGAAAATTCAATTAAATTTTGTTTTTCATTTGAGAATTCCCATCTGCAATAATTTCATTTTTAAAATTTCTTCAATTACTTTTTTATTAGTGAGATATGATAAAAGGAGTCTGAACAAAAAATTATTGAAGGATTTTCAATTAGTTATTTCTGTTTTAATTCCTAGGTGATGAAGAAAATTCAAAAACTGTACAAAATTAATTTTCTGGAACCTAATTTGAAATGAAGCGGTTTTTTTTCTTTTTTAATCAATAAAATTAAAGAATTTGAGGTTTCTCTGTGGAAATCTTACTTATAATCAGCGTTAAAATTAATAATGTATTTTAATTTAATGTGTTTTCTTTATCATTCACGTATTGGGTAAAAATGCGGAAACTTTTATACTAATAAAGCAAAAACAGTTCAGTAATTGCTCTCCGAAGATGTAAACTTATTGTGCTAAACATATAGGAAACCGTGCGGTTAAAATATTAAGAAAATTCAACCAATAACATTTTACAACCCCTCATAATTATTAGCTCAAACTAAATATACATAAATTACAAATTGTATAACAAGATGACAGCTTCGCTTAATAGGGTAACAGATTTGTCTAAGGCGATAACAAATTTGCATAAAAATAAAAATTTTGCATAAAAAAAATAACGATTTTGAATAACAAGAATTAAAATATTATTGACGTCGTATAAATAAATTAATAAAGGTAATAATTACATATTAATTTGCAAAGAAATTTCAGTAGAAATGAAGTTTAGATATTTCCTGAACTTATTTACAAAAAGGCTTTACTCCTTCAGGAACACAAATGAGTAAGTTTTGGTATTATCTTACCCCTTTCTTTTCATTATGCATATTATCCTGCATCCATGTCTTACGGAATTAATTGTGCATTTAGAATAATTATACATTTTTTATTGTAAGGATGTAATTAATTATAGAAAATATTATTTTTCTTTAATAATTTTAATTGTTGTCTAATTATGATTAAATTGTCTCATTTCTCTTATCACGGAACATATTACTATCATGAATAATGTAGCTTAAATACTATTAAAGTAAGTTAAATTACACATTATTATTATTTTTACAGCAGTTAAATTATTTAATTTCAGAGTATTTAAATTACTTAATTTCACATGGTATTTAAATTATTTAATTTTAGAATATCCAGTACAAACATATCAAGTTTTGAATTTATACCTTATGTAAGAGTTAAACCGCGTTATTTATTTATTTTTAACCATATAAGATTTATGGTGCACGTAAAGTTAAATAAAAATATTACTTATAACAAAAGTAAAATTAAAATAAAGTAATAAAATTATTTATGGTATTTGTTTTTTTACTTGTAATATAAAAATAATTTCCAAAATGAAAGTTTTATCTGGCTGTGGTTTAAACAAAACGGCTTAAATATTTACCTTATACAATTAAATTCTGTTTCAATTAAACACTAATAAAAATATAAGTATGCATAAATATTAAACAATGTTCATTCATTGTGCAAAGTACATTATCGGAATTATGTTACTTTTCGTTTTATTACGCTGATGAGTATTGAATGCAAATGTCAATATCAGTAACATAAAAATTTCCATATTTATTTAATACATTATTTTTTTCGCGATTAACACAGTAATATAATGAAGAGGAACATGACGTATCCAGTTTTCTTATTTATAAAAATTGGTTTAAATTACTGCAAACATTAATTCAGGTAGGTCCAGATTGAGTATGAAGCGCGCATGGCGCCAAGACAAAAGGCGCAGCAAATGGCTTAAAAATCCCCACATGCGGACGAATCCAAAAGCAATGTCGTCAACTAATCACTCATTATTAAATAGTTTTCAATAAATGCATTCTCAATACTTTTGTAAATTATTCTTTACAAGTTTCGCTTAATTAAGCCAGTGTGCCGTTTTACAACAAAATTTCACCCTGAAGTTGTATGTAGGAAAATGGAAGTTGTATCAAAGCGGATGAATTTGTTTAACTGGGGCAGAAGACTAACACCGCATTTCAGATAATTGGCACAGTCTTGTACAAGGTGCCATATTATATAAACTCGGCCCTGACAAATTGTAGAATAAGCTTTGAAGACACTTTATTAAATAATAGTTGTAATGCAAGGTATCCAAAACTATATTTGAACTACAAATGAATGCAATGGAATTGGGTTTCTCATTCGAAATTTTCTTTAATTTTTTTGAACTATAACATTTATATTCCGCTTCTAATCTATTGCTGAATATTTTCATTGTTTTTAAAATATGGGTCTTACATTTTGGTTACAATTTTTGGATGATCCGAATTATGCATTAAAAATAATAACAACTTATCTCTGAAACCCGGAAAGTAAAAATTGTTTCAATTGTTTAAAGAAAGTTTCTTCACTACTTACGGTTGCTGCTTCAGATCTAATGTCACAATGCCCTTCCTTCTGTTTCTCTTGAGATAAGTTTGGTGTTCGAAGCTAGCGCATTCCATTTTCTTATCTTCAGGATTTCATCTCCAAACGAGTTAGGACATTTCCTTTTTTATCTTTGCAGTTCCTCCCTCGATTTCACCCTTCTCTTTCCCAAAGAATACCCAGGAAGGGATGAGAGCCAGTGTGTCGTGCAGCGTGCCAACCGGTGATCCCCCAATCCGTATCTCGTGGTTGAAAGATGGACAGCCCTTATCCTTGGAGTCGGGTATTTCTTTGGAGATGTTGGACGATTTTATCTCTGCCTTGATATTTAAGTCACTGAGGCAAGAACATCACGGAATATATACATGTGTGGCTTATAATGATGCAGCGACAGCAAATTTTTCTGCTTCATTAACCGTCAGTGGTAAGTAAAATTATTTTTTCTATAACCTTTTCACTATTTAGTGCAGCACTGCTAATATATTTTCTAATGTCTAATAAACTCATTGTTATATATAAGTATTAGGTTGTCCGGAAAGTTCATGCCAATTTTTGGTAGGTGGCGTAAGGACAGGTCTGAATATATCAGAACGATTAAAAACAAATGGCATGCGTAAACATCGTAAAAGAAGGTACTTCAGGCATATTTGGCAAAAAAATTGTTTACGATACGTTAACTATTGTCAGTTTTATACGTCTGTGAATATGGAAGAAAACAAGGAGCATTTTAAGCATTTAATGCTTTTCTTTTACCGGAAAGGCAAAAATGCCACACAAGCGACACACAAGATATGCGCTGTTTTTGGCGAAGGTGCTGTAGCTGAAAGAACTGTGCGGAAGTGGTTTGCTAGGTTTAAAGCTGGTGATTTCATCCAAAGAAGATCATGCTCTGTGCCTGGTGGGATTGAAAAGGGATCTTGTATTACGAGCTTTTACCAAACAACGAGACGATAAATTCAGAGAAGTATTGATCCCAATTAGACGAATTAAAGACAGCAATTGAGCAAAAATGTCCAGAAATAGCGAATCGGAAGGGTGTCGTGTTTCATCAGGACAATGTTCGGCATCATGTGTTTTTGATAACTCGACAAAAGTTGTTGGAGCTCGGTTGGGATGTTCTACCCCATCCACCACCATACCTCTCGCCCTCTGGTTTCCACCTATTTCGATCATTACAAAATTTTCTTATTGGAAAAAACTTCAACTCTTTGGTCGAGATAAAAAATCACGTAGAAAAGTTTTTCGCTGAAAGATTACCTGAGAGATTCTGGAAGAAAGGAATTTTCAAGTTGCCTGAAAGATGGAGAAAGGTTGTAGAACAGAATGGCACCTATATAATTTAATAAATGTATACTAAAATTTAAATCTTCTACGTTTCAATTTTCCTTTAAAACCAGCACGAACTTTCCGGACAAAGCAATACAAAATGTGCGGCACACTAAATATTCGGTTTAACGTTCATTAGTGAATTTCATTCAGAAAAACAAAATCAATCAAAAGATTTGAAAACGAAACTCGTGTAATTTATTAATTTGATATATTTTTGTAAACGTTCTACTTCGGTGATTTACCAATAAATTTCTATATATCTAATTTAAAATAAATAATATAATTCGCTTTCATTTTAGTAGACCATAAAAATTGGCGTCATTTTGTATCGAAATATTGTATTTTACATACGTAGAGCTTTAAAATAAATTACAGTGGCCTTCTTTCAGGTGTTTGTATTTCTGCCTAGGTTGAAATATGGCCATACTAATATTGTAATTGCGATGACAACGTCCTTACAAATTCCATTAAAATGACGTTTACAATGTCATTTTAAACATTATTACCGTTATGATTAAAATATTACTGTAATCATATGTGTGGTCACTGGAGCCTATGTTATATGCAAATGTATATGTGCATATACAGTCGGATATTTCATCTCTTTTCTTCATTAGTGCATAAAAATGCTTAAAAACGGTATATTTTGATAATAAATGCATACTTCGATGGTTTCGATAATTTTCAAAAATTCGTATTTTTTATAGAAAATTGTTCATACGATGAAAACGTTAAACTTTCCTTTTACTTCCATATGAGCAGAAAAAAAATTAACTTGCAAATGTACATACTTTATTATGTCCTGTGGCATCAAAAAAGTGTTGTCAAATTTGTAGCTGAATTAGCTACTATTACTCTTAGGAGGGAAACGGTAGGGTTTTGTTCAATTAAGCTAAATTAATTAAGTTCTCAAACTAATTGTTCAATTAATTAAGCTAAGCAGGTAGTGAACTTAAATCCGGATTAAACACAACAAGCCCTTACTCTTATTTTCGAATTTTCCCAACATTATATATAAGTAATAGACTTTTCTAATCTACGACAACATACTCCATTATAAACTACCCACAAATTTCATAAATAAAATTCAGTAACATCAGTAGATCTGGAATGTACCTGTTTGGCCAAAAATTTTAAAGAAGGTAAAAGCATAATTTTTCAAAATATTGATGGAAAACTTGTGATATGATGTTATAAAAATTATGCTGTATACCAAGCCTTTCTACTAACTAAAATATTTATGTGTAAATTTGATCCTTTTACGTTTATATAGATGCATATTTTGAGCATTTTATTGCATATTTGCATGCATATTTTCTGGTTTTATAATAATAATATTTATTTTATTTATTTGTCACAGATTATCTACAAAAATCTCATATTACATCAATACATACATTTTAACACTATATATATTTTACAACAGACAAATGCATATGGTTAAACATACAGGTAGAAATGCACAGACTAACAAATGATTGTGACAGGTCCCCAGTCATTTAGTGCATGTAATCCCGGCTCTATTCGTCACAGAATAGCAGGAAATTTAATTCCATTTTTACTGTTTACAACACAGACACATACCTATAAATAACGAACACTGATACACAAAAGCATAGCGTTATGGAAATAGATGTCATAAACAAAAATTCATTTTGCATTTTCAGCTCCTCCACGCTGGCGTGTGGAACCGAATGATCAGTACGTTCCTGTTGGTGGAACAATGATTTTAAACTGCGTTGCTGATGGAAGGCCAGACCCTCGGGTAATATGGAAAAAAGCCACAGGTATGTTTTCTTCTCAACTAAAAGTTATTTTTAATTAATTTCAGTTGTTTCATTTCAACAGCCCGAAATCTTTCGTTTACACAAAATATAAAAATCCTTCGAATTTTGGTGAAATACATAACAATCTTAAAGTGTTCTCAAAAGTATATATGGGTATTTGTATATGCAGTCGAACCTGGCTACAATGACATTAAATTTACAAACAAAAGTATTATACTTTACTGTAAAAATTGTATGCAAATTATTTGTGGGAACACTTCAGAATTTTGGAATAATAGCCGATATAACTAGGTAGTAGTAAGATTTTTTTAGAAGAGGTGTTGCCGAATTTGTTGGCTGAAGTTCCAGCAGCTTCACATCGACACATCTGGTTTCAGCACGATGGGGCGTCGCACTCATTTCAGCACGAACGTGCCGGCCTACCTTGATTGGATCTATCCTCATCACTAGATTAGCAGTGGCGGACCAGTCGCATGGCCACAACGATCCCCGACCTCACACCCGCGGATTTTTTCCTAGGGAGAGATACATGAAGAGAGATACATGATTCCATGGGGATACATGAAGTCTCTGGTACACAACACACCTGTAACATCCGACTTCGACCTTGTCGCCAGGATCGTGGAAGCAGCGGCACGTGTCCGTGAAAAACTTGGCCAATTTCAATGCGTACGAGACTCCATGCGGTGACATTGTCAATCGCGCATTGTGGAAAATGGAAGGAATTTTGAACATCTTCTATGATGTAACTATGACTTTTTCCTTCATAATGCATTCTTAAGTTTGTTAATAAAGTCATATTAACACCGCTTTCGACTTGACCTTTGCTTTTGACCTTGTTCATCACTTGGATTGTTATGCCAAGAAGGGATGTTCCTTCTACTTAAATGCAGCCAACTGCAATTATACTTGCAGCCGGCTTAGGTACAAATATGTTTGCATTCACTGAATGTGTGACCACCAGTGACTCCCGCGCGTGTAACTCTTCCCGTAGAATTGTATTTCAGGCGGTTGGAATGTGTCTCGCACTCTCGAAATTTACACAAGATTATAATTTTGGAATCAACCAACTCTCTTAGGAAAAAAGCTACACGTTTACTCAGAAAAACATTTACAACTTGTTGCTGCTCCAAAACGGAAAACAAAACATTTGCTCGTAAAATAGGTGATATAAATTTATTGAAAAAATTTCCCTTCAATCCCTTCAAACAGAACTTTCAGGACCTGATATTGGAGTTTGAGAGACGGACGTATTACTTCACTTATAGCTATTGCCACCTCTCTCCAACTCGAATTCAATATAGAAATGCCCCTTCTCAAATCACCACTCCCTTCAAGAATTTATAATTTGTGGCGGGTTATAGTTACTGTTCAGTTAATTCATACCAAGAGTTAACTCTGTGATGTCACATAACATGGGTTGCAACCAAAAACTTGTTAGTTTGTCTTGGGGCAACTTACGTATTTATGTTACGTTCAAATTCACTTTACTAAGAAACTATGTCGTATAAGGATAGTATAAGCCTTTTTATTTGCATAATTTCAATATTATGTTCAATGTATATATTTACTAATTACTACGTTTTATATAAGCCTATATACTCGTTTGTCTTTTGGAGGTCAAGATTATTTCATATATGCCACAGGTATAAAATTCAAACAGAACTCCGCAATTTAATAAATGAGAATGTTTGTTTTCTAACCTCTGAACCTAATAATTTCCATTCGGACCCGTAAGTCTGTAATCTAAGAATATATAAACCTAAAGATTGTTCGATATTTGTCTTTTTTGTGAAAAAGTATTGACAGAGTATTTTTTTACAAATTAATCAATCTCTGCTCTCTAAAGCTTTAATACTCTAATACAGCGATTCTTAGCCTGCCTTTCATAGAACCCCAAATCTTCTGCGAAAGCTTTTGAAGAGCTCCATAAGCTCCAGTACTCAAAAATTACGGAAAAATTGCTGGATTTTCTGATACAGCAAAACTTACTCTTCTGCCCTTTGCAACAACTTAGGCGAATTAGGGTTTTCAGCACTGAAGCAAAATTCCGATCCCAGCTCAGTGCCGAGCCAGATATTCGGTTGTGCAATCGTTCCAAATTCAACCATGTATAGCCGCATGGAACAAATAAATAAAGCCCAAACCCTCCCATTAGAAACTATAAGTCCTTGGGTGTGACCATTCCGTTTGGAAGCTAAGGGACAATTTCAGTTTTATATCTGCAAAAATGGCTTTACATATCATATCTGTATGGGTAACACATTGTGGACTTGAACTATCTGCCTTGAACCTTCAATTTGTTCTCACCTGTTTTTCCTTATTTTATATTTTTGGTTACTGTTTTTCATTTCTGTTTATGTAATTAAGTGGGTTTATCCATTTCTCTAAAATTTTTGTGAAATATAACATTTCGAATAAAATAAAACTTGACGTTTTACGCGCCCAAATGCTTCAAAAATACCTTCCATCGTTAATACTGCTGTCATTGGGTTTAGCGCCTACGTTTATCATCATCCGTATGACAAACCTATCAAAAATAGACGCACATAAGAAAATACATAAATAATTGACGTTTTCATAAAACGATATTTAATTTCCAGTTTTTAATGATTTTAATTGGGAAAAATTAAATTTAGATTCAATTTCAGCAACTCAAAATTAGAAAACAAATTCGTGCATTTATTATTATGCAATAAAATGTCGACCTGAAAAATATGATTAGGTACAGGCATCCAAACATGCACATACGTGCCTTTGGCATGAGGGCGACGATAGTGCTCCACGAATAATTTTTTTTTTTTTTTTGAAAAGTGTCCCACGACGTGAAAAGGTTGAGAGCCGCTGGTCTAATATGATTTATAGACTAAATTTACATTTTTGTGTGCTGATAGCCTATACAACCCATTATATACTACAGAAAAATTCGATTTCCATGAAAATACAAGCTGAAGCCCCATAATGCATGAATTCATATTACGTTTTTAAATTTTACGACCCGAGACTGCAGTACGGGATATCAAGAACGGGATTGATTGCTTAGCCTGTGCCCTGAGCTACCGCAAATTTAGGAGGAGGAGGAGGAATTGTGCAAGGGTTTCATTGGGAAGGGTGGCCGCCGGAGGCGGCGCTGTAATCCCAGACAGGACGCTTGAACAGCGTAATCAGCCGCCGAGGCGGCTGAAGTGGGGAATTGGATTGCCGACCAGGCAAATTCACAAATAACCACTGCTATTAGGGGTCGAACCAATCCGATGGTTCCGATAGCTATGGACTCAACTCCTTGGCCCCAGGAACAGGCTTACAGCAATTGTCCGTTTCCTTAATAAAATACTTAATGTATGCAATGCTATACTATTTAGAATGAGAACATTTAATCGCTGAAGTTTTTATTTATCAGTCATAAAGTCATTGTTATGAAGTTGTTATTTAACAGTCTTATAGAATTATGCTGATAATAAACGGATTATACTGCTCAGTCCGTTCCTTATATGCTTTCAATTACTTTTATGTTAGGTGATGCAGGCGATTATAGAACAGTTATTAGTGGATCCCACATTCAGACCCTAGTTAACGGTTCATTAGTGATTAGGGACATCGAACAAGAAGATGACGGAAGATACATGTGTGAAGCAAGTAACGGTGTAGGAACACCGCTAAGCACTGTCCTGAAGCTCACAGTTCATGGTAAGACACGAAATTATTTACATTTTGCAAACGTTTTTGGTTCTTAAAATAAAAGGCTGAACTATTATTATTGGTTAACGGTTCACATCCAAGTTAAAAGTGTATGTGTACATAAATTAATCAAATGATATATCATTCAAAACAATATATAGATGTACGTGTTTCATTCAGCTCTACTTGTTTTACGCTTTAATCCACAATTTGAGCATATTTTGTAATTTTATTTATCAGTAACATGATGCCTTACGTTTCAATTCTTAGCCTGTATACCCCAAGAATTAAAATTAGCATGATGTAATTGGTAAATGTTTAATATGGTATTTTCAAGTAAACATTCTGAGAAAGCGTAAAATCTTATACCAAGCGTACCAAATATTATTCATCAAACGTACTAAACGAAACGTATAAATAGAGTTCATAATTATGCTAGCTTAATCAAATAAAGAAATTAGTCAAATGCACAAGATCAATTATGAGTATTATATTCATTTCTATTAACAATCGTGATTTTAAGTATCAGAAATAATCCATTATTTGAAACTGTACGATTAAAAACAGAACAAGAAGAAATACTACAGGGTTAATAGCACACGGAAGATTAATTCACGAATAATGTTACAATAAGAAAAAAACAAGAGGAACAATATAAAAAGGAATATTTCAAGAAGAATAGGACAAGAGGAAAATGATGGTGAGAAAATATTATTATACATCACGTAGAAGAGGTTGTTGCTAAAATAATTCCTCATTGTTTACAGGAAAAAACAGGAAGATGGACGCAAAGACACACAAGAAGCAAATAAAAAAATTTTCGAGACCTAAATTCTAGTCGATCGATCTAGGAAAGAATTGAGTTTATTTTGTCTATTTTCGATAAACTATGCCTTTATAAACTTTCAGTAAACTATTTCTTGGAATATAAAAGCATTCTTTAAAAACCTTGTTAAAACACAAGGCAATGTCACAATTTTTACTGAAAGTCGTTGAATTATCCTGAAACAACATATACAATAAACGGATGGAAGAATCGGATATCCGAATATTTGAAAAAATAACTTCTTTTGCCGATCGTGCACAGTATATTCCTATATATTAGGAATATGCTTCTAGACTATTATTCTACTTTTGAATACTTTGTTTGAAGTATTCGTTTAAACAAGTTGTTTGAACGTAGGAGGAAGTGGAAAAGAGGTATTTTAAAAGGTACATAATATATAGCAAATAATGGTCGTTAATTTCACATTTTATTTTACATTTTGTATTGTTATTATTATTATTATTATTATTATTTTATATCTTTATATTTTTGCATATTTTATTCCTTCTTTCAGTTCCCGCCCATTTCAAACAAAAATTCCTAGCCCAGTCGATAAGACATGGAGAATCGGTGACACTTCGTTGTGAAGCCTTTGGTGAAAAGCCCATGACGTATATGTGGATGAAGGACAGGCAGCCTTTTGCAGGTTTAGGTCATCCCAGGTGAGTGGAAACTACAATGTCTTTAGCGTCAACAAGAATATAACAAGTTGGTAAATTCCAATAAGCAAAAGCCCAGGTCGGTCGTTAAGCGAAAAGGTGTTTGGCCAATTTCTTTTCCAACAAGCGAAACTGTCGTCTCGGGAAAAATAGTAGTATAGCTCCTGTGATGGGGCCACCGGAAGTTGAAGATTGAAAGCTTGCTCAGATACTGTCTGCTCAATCCTACAATAGTGCTCCCTGTAGGCCTACTCCGTTGAATTGGTGGTGTGGGGAACCTAATCCTGGAAGAGCTGAAACCTACGTAATGGCATGTCGTCGTCGAAGAATTATGTCTGTTGCTTGCTTTTGCTTGTTGTTTTTGTAACGATGCCTTCTTCAATGGTGATCTTTCGCCAGAGAAATTCCCTTTTTATTTGCTCGCGGCATTTGCAGAATTAAGAAATGGTCGCCTTTTTATTTTTGCTCTTCTTTGGGGGCAGTTTTTTACAGAAAGAAAACAGATCGAAGAAAGTTTTTGATTTCGCCAAAAAAAACCACTCTTTGCTATTTCTGTTTGATCATTCCAATGTTGAGTTTTTTATATTTTCTTGTAAGGCAAGGGCGAAGGATTGCCAAGCTTCATTTTTCGTTTTTTTGCCTTTTTTATCGATTTCACCTCAATTTTTATTTTTCCATTCAATTGCATGGAATTTCCAAGCAACGTTGCATATCAGTTCCGAAATTTTTCTGAACACACTTTTACGTCGTTATTAAACACTTTACTTTCTTGTATTCTTTCTATAAAGAGCAATTTTATCTAAAAAATTATTTTACATTATCTTCGCGCAGAAGGCATAATATTATTTAAACTATTATATAAATTCAATAAACCTTAACCACCTCCCAAAATGTAATAAGAACTTTTAAAATTAAGACCCTTCTTTACGGCTCATGTTATTATCAAAATGGAATATTTGTGGTTTTTAAATCACAACCACGAAGATGTGGTGGTTATTTCAATCGTGTGTGAAAATGAAAACTCCGTTCTTTTCAATATGGTCTATCTTTTCACAGTAGAACCCCGATATATCAAAATTCAAGGGAAAGGGATTTTACTACAGGTTTAAAAGTTTGTTATCGAAATTCCATTGAAATATGTAATCAACCTGAAATTACATTGCATACACTGAGAGTTACAATTAAGCCGCTTTCCAGTTTCCCAGTTCTTATGATAGCTAATCTCGGGCACACTGGCTGAATTCTATCAGTAAATTTAGTTGCCTATACATTTACTACAGGAGTCAAGTTAAATAGTCGATCCCGTCACAAGTGTCCATAAGCGTAATATTGGGATTTAAAATAAACAATTAAAAAAATATTAGTCAGTTTATTTTACACAATTTTTGCATTCAAATATTAGTTTACCAATCATGTAATATACGTTAATATCCTACCTATCTGTCTGTGTCCTTGTTCCTAAGAGTAAGGAAATCTCAAAATATTAAATTTCTACAGCATAAACGCAACGAATCAAAACTTATTCGCCATGATATCTTAATTATTACATATGCTTGCTATCGCTTGTATATCTAATCAGAAAACTTTAAATGATCCATTTTAATGTCATTGCTCATTTTTTTGGTGAGGCTATGGCAGGTAAGATCATACTGTACAAAATTGCGACAAGATCTTAGGCAGATCTTTAAAGATTTAAAGCAAAGAATTCTCAAAGGAGCGGAGGCTACGCAACCTAAAACACCAGACCATGGAACACGGATCGAAGAAAAAAACGAAAAACTACAATACTCTCGGGATTAAAATCCTGCTTTGTTTCCTGTATGGTAAACAAAGCCCTATCTTTACAGTATTTTACGGTTGGAGAATACTCGGAGAGAGAGTTATCCAAGTGTCTTACACACTTGCAATGGAGAGAACTTTAAGAGACACCCATATAGTGAAGACTGGATAATGATTGGTTAAAACAAGTATGATGTACCGTATGCAGTGTTATTTAGGAACAAATATAAATACGTTTTTATTTTAATGCCAGAATCCGTAACCGAATTAATTTAAACGAAATAATTATGAGACGATCAAAGCTGATGATAATGATGTGAAAGTGAACGAATATCGAAAAAATACATTAAAGTAAATGTTATCGAACATAAAAATAAATGAGAATATCAGTGCTTCTGAATGGTAAACCACCACAAAGATACTTTATTTAGAACCAAAGAAAACGTAATGAGTCGTCATTACCTAATTACCCAAATAATTAGCTCAATTAAGGTCGTCGGTGCGTTTTACCTGTAGTTTATTATCCTAATTACTTATACTAAAAAGTGGAATAAATCAGGAGTTTTTAATTTAAATAATAGCATTGCAAATTAAACGTAAACAAAAAACATTTTTACCAGTCAAAAATAAATAAATTCCGATATTTGTCAAATTTAAGAAGCTGCATTTGTAGGGACAGCTCATGATATGTGGAAGCATAAAGTAAGTAATATATTATTAAGGTAGTTAAATAAAATACCAGGAAAATATAGTAATAACTATGAATTTATATTATAGTAATAAAAATAGTAACTGAAATATAATAGATGAGAAATCGCAACAAAACGTGAGAAATGGTTTGGATAATGGAGAGCGTATCTCCAGCAGCAGTAAAAGTAAAGAAAAAATATGAAAAAAATTACTAATATATATTTATGCATTACTAGAACATAATAGACGCTGGCAAAAGCACATAAGAGTAATTGCTATAATGGTAGATACATTTGGGGCTGTTAAAGTAAACTTAAGAGAACACTTGAATATATCAGACATTCGAAAAATCAAAACAGAGGGTATACAAAAGACATCCTTGCTTGACGTGGCATATATATTAGGAAGATATATGGACAATTCTCTGAATGAAACATGAAATGAACCCATAACATCAGACAAGGATGGAAATGATGATGTCAGGGGACCAGACTATGCAAGAAAACAAAATAAAATTTAAACAACGAATATCACAGATAAAAGTTAATAAATTTTTAAATATTTTTGCTATAGTTTGGTTTGGTATCTTCTTCACCAAGAATAGTATAATGCTTATATTTTCTTTATATAACAGAATATTCTTAGAGCGATTTGTTCTTGCTGAGGAATGTGATAATCTAAGCTTTCGGAGAAAAAGGTTATTCAATTTTTCTTATGTCATTCGTTGTTTCCTTTTTATTTTGAAAGACGAAAGCTTTTAATATTATTTATATTGCGAGCTATACCAAACAGAGTTCCTACTCAATTTGATGAACCTGGAATTATCACGGAATTTGAAGTTGTCTCCACAGGTCAGGGAAAACGACTTTTTTTGTCAAACCTTAAAAAATCAGGAAAAACTTTCTTTACTTCGGTTTTGAATTGCTAAATCTTCCACAATCCTGGAACTATTTTCTGTAACTGAAATTCAGCTGAAAATTAATTGTCATTAGTCAGGAAATTTTTCCGGTAAATTAAAAAAAAACTGGAAGAGTTAGGGAATTTGTTTTTGCAATATAAGTGGGAATTCTGGCTTATGTATTAGATAAACAATATTAATAATTATAAAGTCCATCTCACTTCAATGCCACTGAAATGAGAATTAATAACGTAGTAAATCTTCAGATTCGCCACACAAATGTAGAGTAACATACGATATAAAAGAGCAGAATAAAAGGCTTTTTTTATAAAGCTGAAACTCATAAAGCTGGAACTCATCTAGGAGCAAAGGCGTGCGCAGGAAGTTCGTAAGGGGGATATGTAGACTCAACGGGGGATATAACTGCAATATATAACTACAACTCACATATTCCTATGTTAAATATACAAAATTTCATTGCAATGGGGCGTAACAACCACGATCAACACTCTTTGCCTACGCCAATGATTGGGAGTTTCCTGTTTTTATAAAAAACACAAGTAAAGTACTGACTCCGTAGCAATTAGATAGACACAAATCTGTTCTAAGAAGGAGGTATGAGGATGGGCATTCTGCCTCTCGCTCTTTTAGCTTCTTTTTGATTTATGCCCTGACTCATGGCATTTCTCTAATTTTGTTCATTTTGCAGCGCCAGAACCGCGAAATTCATGCAGTTCCGAAAAAAATATAGATTTCCATAGAATCTTATTCTCTGTTACCCAGGAAATGAAACCCGGGACTTCGGTGGACAGCAACAACAACACGCGCGCTTGGAATTGAACATGGGTTGGCGACATCAACATATTATCCTTACGACATCAACATATTATCCTTACACTATCGTAGATCTTTCCTCTAATTTGCAATTTATATTCAAATTTTAATTACGCAAAAATTTGCAAAACTGTGTTTTCTAAGCAAAATGTCATTCGCAAAACCTACGTTCCGCACCAATGCGAAATTATTCTTGTTTCCATTCATAAAAAGAAACAAATTTTAATCAACAAATGGTACCTGATGGATTTGAAAATGACCTTCCAATTTGAATGTACATTAAGCACTTCGAATAAATTACCTACGATATTTATCTTCCTGTTTTCATTTATTTCATTAAATAATTTCTAAGAGTGCTTTTCCCTGCTTTTACAGATTTCATGCTTAAGTAAAATGAGGATATCTTCTTTGTCGTATCAACGCTAATTTTGAAAAAAGCATTGCATTATAAAATAAAATAAATTTATGATGATGATCATGTAAAATTATTGAGTTTTTCATAATCAAATCATGTATAAATTAACACCATACGTTATTAAACTAATTGTGTTATAATTCAGCAATATCCATCCTGCACCTTCTTTTACAACATACAGGTATATCATTTTTACCTCAATATTATGTGTTGATTAGAAATTTAAGAAACTTGAAATATTTAACGTATTTGCATATCTATTGCAATTAATAAAGTGTAAAATTTTGCATTTTTGTTTTAGGTATATGTTAAGAGAACAAATACTTAACTCAGGACACCTGTCGGAATTGACAATACACGTTGTTGAAAGACAAGACAATGGATTATATACATGTGTTGCATCTAACGCATATGGGCAAGACGAGAAAAACAATCAGTTAACAGTGCAAGGTAACATTTAACTATATTTGGTCCTTGAGAAAACCATGTTATTTTCGAAATTATGAAAGCCATGTTTGATTACTAATAATTTAAAAAAATTAAGGATGTATATCTTTGCTGCAGAATCTGAAATATTTCAACGGATTACTTTGAACAACTTTGCATGCAATGTATTTCGTTCGTCGAATACTGAATAAACAGTATTTATAGTGGCATTATACACAGGTGTACCCTAGAATATAGCTTAAATTGCGAAATACTGAGAATATTGGTTGCACAGTTATCTTTCATTCATTTATTTGTTTATCGTTCATTTATCTTCGAACTTGCTTTTTGAGCGTTTTATGAAATATTTTTTTTTCAAAATACGCTTTTATAAATTTTATTCATCTTATTACAAAGTGTGAAAACGATAAGGCAAACCGTCAAGAGTGAGAGATACGAAGATCAAAGCTAACGATAGAGACGAAGTTACTGATAAATTTGATTTTGGTCTGGCACCCACTGATGTGTTAGATAGGAAAAAATGGAAGCGTTGATATTATGTGCCTGCTTCCCACTTGAAGGGAGAAATTGTAAGAAAGAAAAATGCGCATAAGTGTCTACCCTATTATTTCCTTGTCGTATGGACTTGGGTTAAACAATGAGTAGACCAAAGAGTGCCACGACATAAAGAAAATATTACGCACACGCAATGAGCATAATATGTCAGTAATAAATATTCCTTCAATAAAAATGAACATATCAGAACTATTCTTATTCCATTTTTAAAAAGTCTCTTAATATAAAATATATATACTTTCCATTGCAGTATCTGACAAGTACTAAATTAATGATGGATTTATACACTTATGTCATAATTAACGAATCATTAATTCATCCACCTTTATCCAACCCAAACCACATAGAGAAACAAAGCTCTTAGGACATAGTCATACTTTATTAATGAATTCACATATATATTCAATTGCATGTGTGTCCTAAGAAACAATTAAACATAAATGTACACCACGTCAGGTGGGACACGATCCCATGACCTTCTACAATGCGGGCAGGAGCTCTGCAAACTGAGCCAACCAATGTTGGTAGAGCTCCTGGGCGGATTGTAGCAGGTCGTGGGATCATGCCCTACTGGGCGCAGAAAACATTTTTTTCTTTGCGAACGTTTCACCATGTCACAACATCAGCGTTAATATTACTACGCCCATAAAACGTTTATAAAATTATTCCATAATTTAATATGCGTAGTATTCGACTTGTATATGTTGCTTTTATAATGTGTACATTTACTATTGAAAATAAAAAAAAAACATCTTTGATGATCTAAACTGAACAAACATCTACTGAAGATAGAAAGCATCTATGAAGTATTAAGTAGGGATGATAAATGACGATAATTGTAATATGAAATTAATTATAATGTAATATGAAATTAATTATAATGTAATATGAAATTAATTATAATGTAATATTAATATGAATTAATATGTAATATGAAATATGTTTTTTCCATTATGTTGTTCTTTCATTTTAGAACGCCCAGATGCACCTTCAAATTTGGAAATGGTTCACTTGAGTGCTAGAAATGTTATATTACGATGGTCGAAACCTTTCAATGGAAACAACGCCATCACTAAATATACTGTGGAATATACCGAAGGGGAAGGTAAGTAACGTTCGTGTAAATATCAATTCGTATTCTGTAAAGAACTCATGTTTTTGATTGAAATCGAAGCGATATCGCGGAATCTGGAGTCACCCGAAATTTACTAGAAAATCTAAACTGCATAAAGAGACAAATTCAATCTATTTAATGTTATGAAAAGCAAAGTTATTTCGCCGAAACTAATTAATTTGAGTTATTATTTTCTGAGCATGTGTGTGAGCCGCTAGTGGAAATTACGGTACCTTCACGAACTTCACAAAATGTAGCAAACAAATCTTAACAAGTCACTGCCTTTTACGAACTAGAAGAGCAAGTTTATATTGAAATTGCGCGTCATTAGTTGATACAAACTTCCACGGCGTAAATGAACTCATTAAAACCTTGTATAATACACCCAAAATATAGTTATTTTTGTGTCATTATCCAAACAAGCAATTGAATTACAGGATAATTTTCAGCATACAGTGGATCGAAAGACCAAGGTTTATAAATGGGTTCATTGTTATAAAGATTTGGCCATTTGCCTAGCTAGGCATGAGATTTAGAGAAGGGATATAATCCGCACTCCAATGTTCTGCACACATTATTCACATTTTAATTGCATTTTTCAGGGGAAGGGAGCTAAGCCCCTTCGCCTCCCAAATAAGTCACGCTAATGGATTTGACTGAATCAAGAACCATGGTATCTTTACTCTTCAAGAACCATGGTATCTTTACTCTTCAAGAACCATGGTATCTTTACTCTTCAAGACCCATGGTATCTTTACTCTTCAAGAACCATGGTATCTTTACTCCTCAAGAACCGTGGTATCTTTACTCCCCAAGAACCATGGAATCTTAAGACCTCAAAAACAATGGTATCTTTACTCCCCAAGAACCATGGAATCTTAAGACCTCAAAAACAATGGTATCTTTACTCCTCAAGAACCGTGGTATCTTTACTCCCCAAGAACCATGGAATCTTAAGACGTCAAAACCAATGGTAACTTTACTACTTAAGAACCATGGTATTTTTATTCCCCAAGAATTATGGTATTTTTACTCCATAAAAACAACACTTGGTATTTAATGTAAGACTTTGCGGTGGTGCAGTAGCAACGCATTCGGTCTAGCGTGCGGTAATCCAGGGTTGGATTCGTGCCCAAAACAAAGAACGCTTACCGATTAACTGCTCACAATATAGTCTATGGATTGATTTCCTGAGCTTAACGAGGTTTTGGTTCTTCGGAAAAGTGAAGGCCCCAATTCATAATGATCCTCGCTGTCCTTGCGCCTTAAAACTCACAAAAAAAAAGCATTTAACATAATTCATTCTCATTTCTGATAGGAACAGGACCCGATTAATGCACGGGCCTCCGGGGACAAGGCCCTGGGCCGCCATACCATTAGAGCCCCCAAATGTTCCATGTGATCCTTTATAGCAAGTTTAAAATGTCAGTTTGAAACCCAGTTTTTTTAACTATAAGTAATTTATTAATATTACTTTGTTTCTTTATTATAACTTGGAAGTCATTGAAAGCGTCCTTAAACTAATGATTATGCAGATAATATATGTAACAAGAGTTTTCATTTATTACTTACTTACTTACTTACTGAAAAACTTTTTTGTGAGCGCGTAGTGTGAGCCCCTAATAAATACTAGGGCCTGGGCCCTACTTTGGCTTGATCCCTGGATGGGAGCGCATTAGTTTTTTAACAAAGAACATGATATTTGTCGAAAACTGCGCATGAAACTAGTTATTCCTTAGATATTTAACAAGTTCCTTATATTGCACACATTATCAAAATGTATTTCACGTGGAACAAGTTGCTTGTTGCAGATGCAACATCTTTTTATTAACGAACGTGTGATTATTTTTTGGACTCAATAAATATTATTTAAAATAATTATGGCTGTATCTTCAAATAAAAGTTATATAAATACGTTGATCCTATGCTATGCAAATCAGGGTTTCACCGTGCACAAGCTATACAAATAATTGAACGATTTCTGCATATCTTTCAGATAAAATTGGTCATGCAAAATATTGTAGCCAATTGTAAAATTGACATTAATGTTAATTAATGAAATTAATTAATAAATATTCTCTATTTACAGGAATTTTAATGAATCTTATAGAGAAGAATGCCATCACAAATTTTTCCAAATTATATGCGCAGGATCAACATATTATTAATTGATATGAAATTATGCATGATGCATTCGGACGATTAATAAAAAAAGCCGCAATTTCAATTTTATTCTGAAGGATATCATTCAGCAATTTATTAAAGAACCGAAATATGACGATAGTGTTTTTTGTGAGAAGCTTTACCTTTCAAACATTTTGGATAGCAACTGCATATTCAGAATAAACAGTGATTTATTTTCAAGGACTAACCTATATTTATTGACACGAATATAGTTTTAAGATTTTTTTTGCTTTTTCTTCCTTTTTTTGCTACTCTAGAGTAAAATAAGACGTAAAATAGAAGAAAAAATTGCGCTGTGTGTATTGTATAATGAATTTATGGAGTTACAGAGAGGTAAAGATAATGGAACTTAGGAAGATTGCATTAGGTGGTTGTGTACAGTTCGCTTTTATCAAAATTGATATAGACTGCCTTCAATTATATATAAGCCGGAGACCAACTTTTTCCACCTTGCGTGCAGCCGGTGGTTTCACGCATAGACCACTCAGGTCTCAAAGGGGAATTTTATATTTTTAGTAAAATCTTTTAAGCTCCAATGATTGATCACAAGAAAAACGATTTATCTAGTGTTGCAGGTAAACATGGAACAAAAGTTTGGTCACAAATCCAATTAATTACAGTGAGAAAGGAATTTGCAACGACGGAAATCTGATTTCTGATCTCAGTAATGATTTATTACTCAATAATTTTCATCCGCTCAAGAAAATTGCTTTGCTTTGATAGATTTCTATTTTAGATAATTTGAAGCAATCGCAGTAATTAACTAGTTTTTGCGCTGTTCATTAGGATATTAATTGCGCATTTGAAGCGGCCTTTTTCAGTTAGAATTAAAATAAGAAACAGGCAATTGAAGAAAGCACAGAAAGAACTAATTTCCTCTTGAAATAAGAAAAAAGGATTGGGTCATTAATCAACAGTAATGGTTATTCGAATTCAAAATATAACAAAACCACGATCCGATTTGTGAAATCTTAGAAATTGGAATAACGAAAATCTTTCATCCAGCTTTAAAAATGCATAAATATCGGGAGAGTTTAACGTTCATAAAAGTAATTAAACAGTTAATGACGTTCTTTGCCTTAACAAAATCAACAAAATTGATTTGAGATCCAAATAAACCGGAATTTAATTTGCGTTTATATGAAACCCAAAGAACTTTTCGAACTTTAGATGCCCTTTTTATACAATATTATTACCCTTTGCATGGCTAACACAATTGTAAAACTGGCCAACACAAAAAGCGACCTGGGCATGTTTTGGGAATTTTTCGTTGGGGGGGTTAATATGACTGATATCTTTGCCACCCACGATATTAGCTCAAATTAGAGCCCTCAGTTTGACCCTGGGTCAGGGTGATGATTCTTTTACAGCTCTAGTTTGAACTAATAATATACGTATCAAAAATGTCCCGCCATTTAAATGCCCTCCGCACTGTGTTTCCAATAAAGCATGTTGCCGATTTGATGGATTAATGCAGATTTACGGTATGTCCCAAAAAGTCCATACGCATTTTTAAAACTTTCTAAAAATGCATACACACACTTATGCAACTGAGTAGAAAATGTTCGCATACAATCTTATCATCGATAACAATATAAAATGACTGCATTTTGTTCTGATGGTGGCAGATAATTTTACCGCCGAAACAATTTTTAGCACCTCATCTGAATTACAATTTTGACTGTGAATTTTCATCTAAAATTATTAAAGATGACATTTGAATGGCAAAGCTTATTTAATGTAGTAATAAGTTAATTAACGTAAATATAATGAATTTATTTTACCAAAAATAAAACAGAATTGGGATGAAACAACATTAATTCAAAAGGTCCAAAGGTCCAAATATGTAAAACAATCTGCTAAAAGGGTAAAAGAAATTGAATAGTATCAATAAATTTAAAACCAATCTAAGAAAGTGCTCAAACTCAAGATTAAAAGGAAAAGATTGTAAATGATAGGATAAAGAAATCCGGAATTGAATATGTTAGATTAAGCTGGTTGGTTTATGATTTCTACTTTGTAGTTTTTGATATTTAATAATTCTGTATGGTTATCAAGTTATTTTACACAGATTTGTGATATATACATATACATGGTTAATTGATATGTTCAGTTATGATTTGCTATCGTCAGGTCCCAGGGGTTTTCATATCCCTGTTGACGTTTACCTGGGACGTCTCCATGTATAGTCAAATTCTGTGTCTATAGTTGAAGACTCTATGTAATTTTTTTCCAATTTTGACTTTGAGTATGAAGAATAAACAAACTGATTTGTTGATTAATCAAACGCAATAGACGGATATCCACGCAGATAATTCCAAAGAAAAACAGGAATGTGGCTCACGCCTGAATAGAGAGCCTATAATAAACCATATATTATATGCGGTAAATTGGAACGCATGAATTACAGGAATTTTTTTGGTACTTTTCAATGTTATAAGGGTTAATGGTCCAGATATTTTTTTATGATACGACCTCTACTAATTTAAGTTTATCACGCAAAGCTAGTGCAAGTAGCTATCATTTAAATGAAAACTTAACCTCGATTATTTGTAGTAATATTTTGACGTATCAGTATTTGGTGATGTACTACTTTGCCAAAAGCACAGATCGTCGACTGTAATGAAAGCTATGAAAGCAATTTTAAACTTAAGAAATGAAATAAATTCGTTATTAACAAACAGGAAAAGAACATTTCTTTATCCCACAAAAATATAAATGAAAGAAATAGCAAATAAAAATATTTTTTATAATAATATTTAAAAACTCGGTTCTCTATACTACTTATATTGCCTCAACAATATGAATGTGCATTTCTGACCACTGCTTTTCATATTCCAGCAACAAAACAATAATAAATGTAATTATAACACCACAGAATAATGATAAAATCTTCGACAATGCCATCCACGATAATCCAAATGTAATATTGCATCCACCGATAATAAATCATCATCAGCCACTACCGCGAATGGCCGTGAAATAACGTATGCCTGGTGTTCTCATCGCCGTAACGCTTGCCGGTGTTAGAATAGTAATAACACGATGGCCAGTAACGCAGAGGTATTGATACTAAAAAACTGTACTGTCCGCGTGGTTTTTGTTAAATTTTAATTACTAAATTTGGACTAAACTGGTTCGCCACGATGTGACTGTAGTGAAAATTTTTCCTATGTTTCCCAAAGTGTGTCCTGCGAAATCCTAGGGCACGCAATAACTTTTCAGGGCCTTCGCAAGCAATTGGTGAAAAACCCCGGAAAATTCCGAGAAAATTTATAAATTCTGTAATTTTCCTCCTTGACACACCACTTAGAACTGACTAACCACACATAATCAATTTCCAGAAGTAATAGAAAAGTATTACTTACCTTTTAGGCTTTTGTCCAAGTATAGGTTTTCTTAAATATTTATGGAGGGTTCCGTATGTTAACATGTAGTAAGGAAAGGATTCCATGTGTTTGCATGTGGAAAGAAAGGGGTTCCCTGGATTAGAATGTGGAAAACAAGGTTCGGGTTAACATGTGGTAAGGAAAGGATTCCGTAGGTTAACATGCGGAAAGAAAAAAAAGGATACCGTGGGTTAGCAAGTGGTAAGAAAAGGATTCCGTGTGTTAGAATGTGCTAAGTATGGGGCTCCGTTGGTTATCATGTAGTAAGGAAAGGATTCCGTGGATTAGGATGTGGAAAGGAAAGGGTTCCGTGGGTTAGCATGTGGTAAGAAAAAGTTTCTATGGATTATCATGTGAAAAGGAAATGGTTCCGTGGGTTAGTATGTGGTAAAAAAAGTTCCGTGAATAAGCATGTGAACAGAAAAGTGTTCCGTGTGTTGTGTAAGCATGTGGTATGAAAAGGATACCGTGGATTAGCATGTAGAAAGAGAAGGGTTCCCTGAATTGAAATTTTTGAGAACCACAGAATTATGCTCTAGAAAAGTTAAAGTTGCAGCAATTTAATTACGCTAGTAAGCTATTTTTATTTCTGGAGGAAAATATGGCAAAACTGTATTTTATTTCATGAGAACCTCTTATGAATCCACATAATCGAAAATACTTAAGCCATAGTTCCTAAACTTATATAAATATAAGATGCAGACATTAAACAGGTATATCATGAAGATAAATTAAAAATGGCTGTATGTTTGTTTGTTTGTTTGGCTTTTTTATGGCGCAAGAGCATCTGGGCTATACTGCGCCACAAAAATGGCACAAAAGTGTGCAAAAATGGCTGTAAATGTGATAAATTTATAGCCATTATAATAAAAAGTATGTTGTCCACGTATCAAAACAGTCTCATCCGGGATATATTATTAATTTCGGTTCGGTGTCCGCTCTGAATGTACATATTTTAACTAATATTAATTTATAATTATTTACAAAATTATAAAAAATTAAAAGGTTCAGATTATCTTTGGTTGTTTAATTAATATGCACGTGTTAAGGATAGAGCTCATAAAGCAAAAATATACATTATTAGAGGTAGAAATATAATAAATGAGATATTGTCTACAAAAATATTTAATTACAGGAACTATGCAAGAACATGTCAGAGAAGGCAAATTTATTTCTTTTTACCAGTAATATATCTATTTTGGAAAATATTTTAGTGGGAATTTTACGTGGCTTGTCTAGTTATTTAACCATATTTTCTAAATAAAAAATATACATGCACAGATTTCATACACACAGGAACCCTCACACGCACACATTCACATACATAAAAGGATGTATTTACTTAGAAAGCTTTACGATACTAATAAAAATGACAGTTTAATTGTCATTGTAAATTGAAAATATAATGACTTCATTTTGCTTTTTTAACTATGTATCCAATGTGCACATACATCAATATTTGTAATTTTATCTGTATTCTTTATTTTAAGTTCCACATTGGCGTAAGTAGATTCTTAATTTTACTTCAGTATGGCATCTCAAATATAACTATTTTCTTACTAATTATTTTGATTTCTGAAAAGATGCATTCTTATTTCACTTTCGTGATCCATTTTATTGTATGTTAGAAACGTGGAATGGACGCACAAAGAAACTATCTGTAAATGGTGACCAGCTTCAAATGAACATAGAAGATTTGATGCCAACAACACAGTATTCTTTCCGCCTGGTTGCGGAAAATTCCATCGGGCACAGTCTTCCCAGCATTCCACTCAACATAGTAACTGAGGGAGAAGGTATGTTGCCATTCCTTGCGAACAAAACTATTTTTATTTATCCCTTACCAGTTCGCACCGTTTGGTTTTCTCCGCCGCTCCAGGCAGCGGGAATGTTTTATATCTCCTTGCAATGGAAACACCCCCAGTAATAAATTTTTCTACTTCCCGGCGACAGGTCGAGGAAGGTTATTGCAATTTTCTTTCCTCTATCCCTTATCCCTCCAGTTTTATTTAAATCGGCCAATCGTATGAGGATGGATACAGGTTTCCATACAAGGAGACCATTATTAAAATTTTCTTTATGTTTGAAACAGGATTTGGGTTTTCACCTTTGGAACCCTGATAATACTAACTTCAAGTCATCCAATAGAACCTCAAGGATGGAAAAAGGAATCAGAATGTAAGATTATTGATTCAAAACGCAAAAGATCTTCCTCCATTATTATCAAAATGAAGAAAAAGATTTTGGAGGGAACCCCATTTCTTATCTTGTCTCAGGAACTGAAGGCAATAAATGAGTTCCTCGTTATTTTGAACTTAACGTATGAGGTATCCGAAGTATTCTCTGAAGAAAATGCATTAAACTTGTACTTTCACTCACAGACGATGAAAACAGAATATGTCTTTTGTCTTTAGGAGGAATATAAATTGAGTAATTTATAATCCCTGTTGCATCCGTCGAAGGCCAGGTTTAGTAAATTTATTATTAGAGCTATTGACACCATGCTAGTTGTTTGCTCGTGCGAGACTAATCGTAAA
>QLNU02015003.1:95292731-95316004 GCA_006491805.2 Dysdera silvatica
AAAGCAAATAAGGGAGATAAAAGCAAATAACAGAAAGAGATAAAATGAAATAGCAAATACATGACAGGATAAGAAAATAGGATTAAGAAATATTCAGAAGGCCCTTAGAATGGAAAAATTATCACGAGACTGAAAAATATGGACGTAAATATTTTTTGAATAATGTAGAGTGCCAATATCTGGTGAGGGGGCTCCTTTCCATAGGTGTATGCAGACAGTTCATAAGGGGAGGTTATAGGCCCATCCGGGGGGGCGATACAAAGCTACAGTTCTCATATTTCTATGTTAAATATCGAAAATTGCACTGCAGTGGGGATTCTAACCCCATCAACACCCCTTCCCAGTCGCCAGTGGGTCTTTCACACGTACTGACCTACATAGGAAGTTCATAAAAGTGTTACAGGCTTATAAAAGCGGTAATAGAACTATAATTCCATATATTTATATCCATAAGCTTAACTTGGGGTTAAAAATAGAGTAAACTGTTGGAAAAATTATATAGGGAAAATACGATTTTTCTTCTTTTCTAAAACACTGGGGATGCAAGTGCGCCTTGCGCCCTCCAAGCTGCGCCTGTATTCATATGTATACACTTAAAATTTCATTGTAAGGAAGGGTTACAAACGCTACCAACAACCCCGTGTACGCCGGTGTCCACATCCGATGTAAAACTTCATAAAAAGAATGTGGCGCCATCTAATGAGAATATATTTAATTAAAATTCAAGCTGAAGTATAAAGGGAATAACTGTATAAAAAAATAAATCAGTAAGAGATAGTTTGTTTGTTTGTGTGCTTGGCGCAAGAATAAATAAAACTGTGTAACGCAAAGATCGAAATTTTTTCGAGGAAACTAAACCGCTGTCATCTACGACATTGACAGACAAGTAAAATTACCAGAGGACCACCATTCTATATTAGAACAGTAACCATGTTTAGAGGGCCAGATATAGAATATTTTATGTATTTTATTTTTAGAAGTCAATATTAAAAATATATGTATTTTATGAATAGAATAAAATCTTATTCAGATGACAATTATTAACCCTCTATTTATAATTTATAGTACTGTAATTAATTTTAAAAATAATTTGCCATGGTAATTTGTTGTTTAGTATGAACAGTTGATTTTATCACTTTTTTATTAGCGATTTAAACCTACTTCCATTTCTGGTTTCCCAAACCCCAATATTATTTCACGATGTTGCACTTGCTAGTCTGTTTCTGTGTGGATTTCGATAGGATAATTTTCAGGATGGAAGAAATTGTTACACAAACTCAAGTATAACCAAATATATGTAATGCAAATATATAATATTTAGGAGGCAATTTTCTCAGAAACGGGCATCATTCTTAGGAGAGAGTTATTACAAAGGATCAGAACCACTTTTTCGTTTGAATTTTGTATTACATTGACATTCATTAAACAACGACTACTTTGAGGTTCATAAAACAAACGATCGCATTGAAGTTCATAAAACAAACGATCACATCGAAGTTCATAAAACAAACGATCACATTGAAGTTCATAAAACAAACGACCACACTGAAGTTCATAAAACAAAAGATGACATTGAAGTTCATAAAACAAATGATCACATTGAAGTTCATAAAACAAACGATCACATTCAAACGATAAAATCAATTGCCTAGAATAAGAGTAATACGTGAAACAAATTGGATGAGCCGATGGGGCCCGAGGGCCACTATTTGTCTATCACTACTCTAAAAAATCAGTAAGCAGTAGTAAAACAATTGGAAACGAAATAAATAAACTGACTATAATAAGGTGTCCGTTACATATCGACAGGGAAAGTTAGTACTTGAACGTAATTACAATTAATTTCCTAAAATGTTAAAATTGTGAAAATCTTCAAATAAAAATTCAATTAAATTAACCTGATTTGTGTAAATTAAACTTGCAAATACTAAGCTAAAATAACAACGAAATGTCATTAAAGTTCAATACCACATGTTTTCGAGCTCAAACTGTAGATTCTTGACTCATATTTTACGAATTTGATATTGTTCTCATGGACAGCGAACAGTTTTTTCTTAGATTCCAAAAGGCAAGAGAGGATAGAGGAAACCTGCCCAAATAAAATGAATAGAATGAATAAGGAAACCGTTTGGAATAACTTGGAAACGAACTGTGAGACACAGAACTATGCGAAAACAACTTGTGCTACCTTCATGCAACAGTGGATACACAATGATAAAATACAATAATGGTGATGATCACATAGATAAATGATAAACATTTTCAGCATTGTCCAGAATTGTTCTAAAAATGCATTATCATAAGTCATTTATGAATAAAACGCAGCTTTCAGTGCAAAAACCTGATCTTCCATGATCCTGAAAATCGCATCCATTGTAAGTTTGTGCCCGCTTACCTTCCTTCCAAGGATTTCGTCTCAATTTACATTTTCGTGCTCCATATTTCGTTTTCTATTCCATATCGAAGTTCACTGTAGATTCGGCATGTTTCGTAGTTTATTTCAGTCTGCCTTTTTTAATACTGTTGGGAATTTCTTGCATGTTTGGTTTTCGCATCACTGTTTCAGCGTTCTGATATTGCGCATAGCATACTATGAAGAAAATAAAGAACCATGAATAAAATATGACTATAACGGGAACATTGCTTGAATATATTTGAAATTCAGATACAAAAGAGGAGTATTTAAATCTGAAAAACTATTTGGCTACCAGGATTGTGGACAAAGAAATTCTAAGGACTGAATAGCGTTCAAGATAAATGTTACTCTGTAAGTAATTAAAAATGTTTTCTACCCTTATTGCCCAGTGACAGTTGTCGATGGGGTGAAATCGATTTTGAATTATAGAAATAATTTCAGTAAAATTTGAAATTTGAAATCTCAGTGAGATTTAAAAATGAACATAAGGCAACTATACGATATCTCTATATGGTTTGAAATGATCGGCATTTACTCCAATGATTGGAAATTAAAGAGGACTACCTGTCATAGTTCAAAGATTACTAATTTATAGCTCATGTTGCGTTACTTTAAATGTAACTCTCAACGCATCAATGAATATATGTATAATGATGTTACAACATGCATGCAACGTTAGTCAGTTTTCATCCCAGGATATTCCACATCAGGTTTCTTCTTAACTTTGTTTATGGCTAGCATCGGGATGCGATATAAGTTATTTCTATCGCCACACGGTCGTTGGATATTTAAAGATATATCTACAAACTGCGTTATTTGAAATACGTTTTCTTGGTGCGCTGCCATAAACTTCGGCAGACATTCTAAACATGATAGATTTCTTTCCCTTTTTCTTATGAAACATTAACTCACAGGCAATTTAATGCACTATACTGAGTCGAAATATTTTGTACTTTGGTTACGTTATACTGGCAAGTTTATGTTCAAAGAAGTATTGGCGTTTTATGGGTCGTGGTTTAATTAATTTAACTAAAACTTAGATTACTTATAATATGTTCAAAATATTTGGGAGCTCACAATATTCTATACTGTAAAAAATGTATTATCTCGTTCTATAAAAGTAGAAGAGCATTCAAATACCGGAAACAATTTGAATCACAGATAATTAAACGACATAAAAATGAAGTAGATAATTCCTAACTATTGGGATTTAACTGTTTTTAAACTAACGGTAGTGTTTTAAGCTGAGTGTATTGTATATAATAAACAAAACAAATCTTTCCTTTTTGCACCATTTAGTACAATCAGATTAGTTCAGCTTTTCTAGTCAAAATTTATCATAATTTATAAATAACTGTTATCTATAAATTAGTCACAATTTAGCAAAACGCTGAACTTTTCATTCTTCTTTCATTCTTTCATTCAACTTTCTATATAAATTCAATATTTCTTTACAACTTCATAATAAAGTTAGCAATCTGTGATATGTATTATAGCAATATATTGGGATAGTAAGCAGAACAAAATAATTATTTGCATTGTCTGTCGTATATAATTGAAATTGAATTTCAATTGAAATTCAATTGAATTCATCAAATTGAAATTCAAACATTAAAATTTCCGTCTTGTTATGAGTTCTCCTGTTCTTCTACTAAAATAAAACAGGATGACTATTATTTTTGCCGATTTCATTCTTCAATCGAAGAATTAAATGATATATTAAACTTATACAATATTTAGTATAAGCAGGACTCGACAAAACGCGACGAACTATATTCGATAGACATTACGGTTCACTCGCCTCATAAAGGAAATCTAGGGATGCCTAATAGGAAAAGATTACCTATTCGCTAACTGCAAAATTTTAATCACCACTACCTACCCGGTGACCGAATTTTTGTGTCCTGAGTATAGCGAAAAGATTACGAACACATACGCAATTATAACATCAAGAACAAAATATTTCGAGATATATACACTAAATTTTTAAGGATGGTGAACACCCAAGTATTGAGTAAGATACTTTTGCAGAGAATACTTAATATTTAACTTTATTTATGTAGACTAAACGTCGGTTTTCATAGGTTCCTTTGGCAAGATTAAAACTATGTATATGCAAGATATTCTACTAAGTTCAGAGCGAGATATCCCCTTTCTCTCTTTTGCTTAAAAATGTAAGTTAATAATAGTAATGACCAATCAAAACTTAGTGTGGGAATTTTGTTGTTATTCAAATTTAAACTTCTATTTTTAAATAAGTGTGTGGATAACTCTTTTTTTAAATCCCAAACACTTATACCTTTCTAATTTTAAAATAAATTTCGCCGAATAATATACGCCAATCTAACTATTGAAGTTATATACTATCGAAAATACATAACAAACCTAGATGCTGTCGGGATTACATATCGAAATGAGATGTTATCAAAAATATCTACCGAAAACAAATTTTGTCAAAAATATCTAACGTAGTTAGCTATTTTCAAAAATCTCTACGAAATTAGATATTGTCGAACACATCTGAAATAATTAGATGTTATTAAAAATGTCTAACAAAATTGTAGTTAACAACAGGTAGGTTCAACGATCATTAAAGTATTATAATAATATTATATTGCTGACAAGAACTAAACAACGTTACTTATATAGGTTATACATTACAAACAACCAGCGGCGCATTTTGCATTTCGTTTGGGGGGGGCGAGATTTGTATGGTCCAAGAACCACAATGCGGGCTGAATATAATATTTGCGCCTAATTAGAAAATAAAAAGAGAAAATATGATGAAATTAAATTCCATGTCGGCTATCTGTTAACAAGAAGTAAAATGATTTAAACCGCAATTAAAAAATAGTTTTTTCTGCAGAAATTGGGCACGCGAGAGGGCGCAATCGCTCTCCCTATTGCCGCCACTGTAAACTATACCTCAAAGAATCATTTCGAAATAGTAAAATTTTGTGAAAATATCTTCTCTGTCTGTCTATGAATTTACTAACAAGTTACTGCATTTGTAAAGTACCAAATATAGGAAATGTGAACCTATTTTCGAAAGCAAAGAGAAACTATTTCATTTATAAAATATTTGCATTTTGAAATCGAAATATTGCTTTGTTTTCCCAAATAGCCCATTTATATTCCTATTGTCTTCTCAAGCAAACCCAAATCACAAAAGGGAAACTGTCATGCTTTACAACCGAGATTAACAGATCTGTTGTTTCAATGATTTGGTGGTGATTAATTACCCATTGCAATTGATACGTAACTCATGAGAACGAGTGGTGAAATTATATTTAAAGTTGAAATTTCATTCAATAAAAGGGTGATTTACGAATATATTTCCTTAAACTTCCGAAAAGCATTGCCTATATTTCCTTATCTGTCATGTGGAGATATTTATAATAATAAATTAAACTGACGAAATTGGGACAAAGCAAATAATAACCACGTTTACAAAAATAAAAGGATAACAATAGTTTGCAAATTCATTATTATTAGATATATCGGGCTATATTCAGAAATGAAATTAAATCTGTATTCAATGTGTTTCAGGAATGAAATTGAATCAGTATTCAATATGTTTCAGGAATGAAATTAAAGCAGTATTCAGTTTGTTTCAGGAATAAAGTTGGATTAGTATTTAATATGTTTTAGGAATGCAATTGAATTAGTATTCAATATGTTTCAGGAATGAAATTGAATCAGCATTCAATACGTTTCAGGAATGAAATTGAATCAGCATTTGTTATATTTCAGGAATTCATAAAAATAATAATCTTATATACCCTATTTATTTGAAAAAATTATAAATCACACATTTACATTGAACTTTATAGGGGTATTGTGCGTGTATTATGAATTTAGTTTAAAAAAAATTTTAGGAAACGCTTCCCAATGTTTGCGTATTTCTCCAATTGAAAAGTATTTACAAAATATATAAAAGGGTTTAAGGGAACCTTAGAAGCTCTTGTCTATTATTATAAAATACTTCAATTCATAACAACCATTATAACAATCATTGAATGCTCAATAACTTATTTCATATTTACAAGTATATGTCATGTATGTATTACTCTACATTTGCCCTTATATTTCAAATATCATTCACACATAAAGTTCATTTCTTACGTGTATTTATACGTATAATGTAGTTTACAGATAAATTTGTGTTGTATTTTATAAGCACATCTATATTCTATTTTGTAGGTTTATTATTTCATAAGCATATTCTTATTTATGCTTGGCATGTGTAAATTTCACTTGATGTAGTCTTACAAGTCTGGTTCTAATCAGCTTACTTGTGTTTTATGAAGAAAGTACACAGTTACAGCATCACCATTGCTGTCATTGCGTCATAAAACTCATAAGCAAGCAAGTATTGATTAGATTATGCTACGAGAGAGGTTATAATTTTCCAAGTCGTCAAAATCTCTTATGATATCTTACCCAGAATTCTGATCAGCGAAAACATGACACTTCCTTTGAATCGTCGGGGCTCAAATCCGGGATATCTGCACGGTAAATGAAATCTTTTGCCTCCACGTTACCGCACGGCGAGTAGGTCAAACCGACTCTTGAATATAAAATGTAGAACAGTTATACGTAGATATCAATTTATAAATTACATATTTCTGTATCTCTATAAATCTATTTTGGAGATTATTAATCTGTATGTCGCGTAAATAATAATTATGTGAATATGTGCGATTTATACTCATGTATATTTGGAAGACACGCCTCATGTTCATCTGAAAACAGGCTATCGGACGCATTGGTAAATTTTCAAGAAAAATGTTTGAAAATTACGCCTTTATGAAACTTGAAACAGTTTTCATTTGCATAATAAAATTATGCTTGTTTTCTCAAAATTAATAGTCTAGAAACATTAGTGCTTTAGGCTTAAATTTTACTGTAAGTAAACATTTTTAGTGTTTTCAAAATTATGTCGCTTGAATAGTAGCCTAAAATATCCGTAACACCAACTTGATATTTAATCTCACGCGTCAATCGATCAGCAGGGATGCAGTTCCTTCACAGGGTAAAATATTGAAGTTGCTTTTCACAAATAAGTAGTGTTAGTGCCAAAGTTAATTTCGTTGTGCAGTAAAACAAAAGGGATGCCAAGCTGAATCTGTTTCATTGACTCTTGTTGTTATCTCTTGTAATGAATATCGATGTTCTAGGAGAAACAATCACCTTACAGCAATTTGTCTTAATTGTTAATCTTTTTGTAACTCTGATGTCTGGGTTTATTTAGGCGCCACTGCAGACATTACATCATGGATCAATTCGCGGATATTACATTGGCTACAGAGTTGCTGGATCTGCTGATACATTTGTCTACAAAACCGTTGAAATGAAAGACAGCCAAGACCACTCCTGTGACGTCACGGATCTTCGTCGAGCCACTAAATACAGTGTGGCAGTGCAGGCCTTTAATGAGAAAGGCGCTGGTCCACTATCGGATGAAGTCACTGTGCGCACACTTGAGTTCGGTGCGTGAACCGTGAGTAGTTGACTCTCTGGTTATTCCTTGCTTTTCTCTAATTTTAAATTTCGTTTAAAATTCATTTGTTGATTTAGTAAATTAAAAAAATAATTTCAAATGATGCTATATTCGTAATATTTTCATATGCAGTCCAAATACGTTTCTAGATAACATGGGGATAATAAATGTGTTCCATTATAGCATGCTTAAATTTTCTCTGTTCTGGAAAAAGATTAATGAAATTTAATAAATGTACCAAGTATTTTAATATGGCATATGCTTAACGGATTTAATTTGTTTTCTTAATTTCGAACTTTTCATTAATTTTAAATATTCCTACAAAATAAAACCTAATTCCGTTTCAATAAACTTAAACTGGATGGCTAGATTGAGTTAAAATAAATAAAACTCTAAAATACGTAGTTAATTACGTTTCAGAAAATATGAAACAAATATAGATAAGCATAAAATCAAACTTTCGGAAATTTGAATATGTGACACACAAAATTTTAAGCCAAATGTGACAACACAATATGTGGTGTATACCAGGAAGTAAACCACTAAAGGAATTTTTGTAGCTTTTCGGCCAGCTTGGACCTAAATGTTCTATCCGAATTAGAAATTTGTAGCAGAATCAGAAAAGTGGTTTTTAAGTTTGCAAGAATTTCTAGTCAAGAACACTCACTTCTACGCAAACGTCATTTCATCATTTTCATACTTTGACTGTACTCTTCGCTGCCAGTGCGCCAGAGTTTCTCATTCAGTTTTCATCGCGAGCCGCTTCGGATCTTTTTTATGTCTGCGGGCCAGGAGATACGAAACCGAAATTAACTTACAGGCAATAGAGACATTGGCGTAACGAGAAGTTCTTATGCCCCTTAGAGATTTTCTGATTCAATGAAATAACATTGGGGTAAACGCTTTAGTCCCCTATAAAAAAATGATACTCTAGAAAAAAATAGCGCCCCTATACTGCAAAGCAAATTACCCTTTCGTATGTAGATTAGTAGCTGAATATTTGTAAGATCACTGGTGTAGGAAACGATTGGAAGGGGCTCAAACCCCTCGTATTGCATATCAAACATTGCGCATATAATAAATACTGCAAGCAATTTTTGGAGAAAAAGGTGAATTTTACAAAGAGAAAAAAGTCGAATAATCGAAAATACTCACAAGTAATCAGTTAGAATTTGGATTACCAAAAATATTTTACGTAACTTTTCAACACAGTTTGCTCATCATTCTTTATGCTTCGACTATATTTGGGCCTTTATCCACAGTTTTTGAGTTGCTACTCCACCGCGTTACACAGAAAAAAATTGTTATAAATTTATATTTTCATATTTATTTTTAATGGCGTGAATAAACGAAGAAATATTTTTCTCGGAAGGAACACAAATTAGAGCGAAAAATGACATGACGTGATTTCACAATCTGTTTGAAATTTGGTGTAAAAAAATTCGTGGCTAACCTTAAGGCATTCATTAAATGAGCAACGATTAATTTTCTTCTGTAATTACTCTTAATACTAATATTATTCAATATATAATCAAATATTATATATATCACATTAATTATATTTATCAAATTAACTACATATATATCAAATACTAATATTATTCATATCATAAAAAGTTAACTCACAATTATAAGTAAATCCATACATCGTTAAAAATAAAATCATCTTTTTTTTATAGTTTGAATATATCGTTATAAATTTTTTTGTAGAAGTCACACGAAGGTCTACACTTAAAATTAATATTTATGTTCCGCTGAACCTTGCATTTCAATTAATTCAAACTGTACGACGTGTTTTTAAATGTTTTTTAAAAGGCATTTAGTATTTCCTGATACTTCACATATCTAAGCATGGTCCAAAGCATGTTTTTTATGAATATCTGCATTGATTTCGGTAGAGTGAATGAAACTGTAAGCAAGCTAAACACGTTGATGCCGAAGCTCAATTGTTATGTAGATAAATGACGTTATAAAGAAGTGAAAAAATCACACGACATACTGGTGGCGTTATATTTAATTTGACACGCGTTAAATATGCGCTCCTAACACCGATATTTGACTATTCATTTTACTTTTGACAATGTTTTTTCCAGTTTCTTCCTTTTGTAGCCGGGCCAGCCTTTAATGTTCGCAGGCCGCCTATTGAGAAATACTGCCACGCATAATATGCAGCTCTGTAGTCCGATTTCTTCCTCCCTTGCCCGTTGATTGATATGTTCACCAAATGGCTTACATTTGGTGACATAGAGTCTATTACGAATAAACATCACCTTTCCAATTTTAATTGGAGCTTTTCAGTGAATTGCTTAGCAGATTTTCCAGCCGAATTTTTATTAATACCGCTTTTTGGCGTCAAAACTGGCGACAGGTTAGTACCTGGTATGTTCCCAAAACTAAATTCGAAAGGTGATAAACCTCACTGTGCAAAATATGTCAATACACTTTTAATATATAAAAGTCATGAAAATCTTTAAAATTCTCTCCAGTGCACAAAAAAATGCTTCTCTCGAAATATTTTGCTTGAAAATGATGACATGAAGAACAACTAATTGACATAAAATCTTCGGTTTTCTCAATATTTATGGGTGATAAAAATAAGAGTGCAATACTCACGGAAGATAAAAATAAGAGTGCAAAGCTTAAACTTCTTGAAATTTTAAGAAATAACGACTGATAGATGGCAGCACCAGATTCAACTATACCGGCCCCAATTCAGAAATCGAATTAGGGTCGAAACTGGTTAATACAACAATTCAGTTATTACCTCAAAATTTTGAAGAACCCATGTGGACCCTATAGAAAGGCCTTCTACACCCCCATGCTTTTCTAAAACGTCACGAAATTTCCACAAACCTAGCTGTACTGTCTAAATAAATCATTATGTATATTCTAATGTGATTACTGTATACTCATGTGGTGGAATTATTTATTTTGTTCATAGCTCTTATTTTTTTTATTGAAAAGCTTTTTAATAACTTTAAAGTAACAGAACACGTTGACTTATGTACTGAAAACGAGTAGATTGTTTTAATAGTAAACAGGGGTCTAGTCGCAAATTAGGCAGTGCGGGAACGATGTGTCCTTGATGGTGATGTTGGAAGGCGTGGCGGCTAAGGGACAGAATTCAGCGAGAGAAACCTTAAGAATAGCAGTGTCCAAACGGAGTTCGGGCTCCACTACACCCCTGATGGTGAACAAATATTTATGGCTAATATGTGTTCTAATACCTTTGTACACGTCGCCATCTATTGGTACATAATGTAACTATTTCTGTATGGATTCTTTACTGTATCTTAGACGGCAAACTCATGCTTTGAACACTTGTTGCCCAAATTTTCTTTCATTAAAAGTCTCAGTAGAATTCACTTCAAACCTGTCTAAATAGGGATCCATTCTTTTCAACCTAGAAGATATTTTGTTTTTTCTGCAATTGTTTTTAGCTTCTGAAATAATTGTAAGAGGAAGCGATTTTGCATTGAAAAATAAAGTTGCCTGAATAAATAACAAATAAAATTAGTTTAAGTGTACACTGTTATATTTAAAAACTTGATATATAATAAAAGCACATGCCACATGCACTAATAGTGCTATTTTTGAAATTTTACTTAGCAACATCTTAAATTTAATCACAGATGTAGCCAGGTTCTTTCTTAGGTTATTTATCACTTTGGTTTAAAAACAGTATCGTCGCTCTTATTCATTTAATATATTTTAATTAGAAATTTTATAAGCAGCATTACTTTGTATAACTATATACACATAATTTAAAATGCTAATATGGAATTACTTTTGTTTTCATAAACTGAAACAAAAAGATGGCGCAGATAATATAATAAAGGGTTTTCGCTCTCTCCTGGGTTTGGCCCCCAGATACAGAGGTAGCCTTGTACCTCCGCAGGGAAAGCCCCTGAGTAGAGCATCGAAATTGGCCCAATGACAGATACACACACGTTTTAAGGGTGGAGGACGTTTTGCTTCGGATTTGTAGTGTTTAGCAAAGTAATCGGTACATTTAATTTCATTTTCCATGACGTAATCCCGGTTCCAGAGGGACTGACGATCGTCCCATCGCCATCGCCTCCACTTGATCCACCAGTGATTTCACCGGTCTCTTAAACAATATTTATATTCAGGACCGAGTGTCGTAATCAACGCTGTGTAAAGAGGAGGACACGCTTGGCTTAAATTCGGCGGCAATCTACCAGAGTCCGGCTGCGGTAGTCCTTCATTTTTGGCGATTATTTAAATATTAGCCGGAGCCCCTAAATAAACGCTGTCATGAAAAAGTAATGAATTTATGATTAATGATATAAATTTTCTTGTCATGAAAAATGGGCATAACTAATCGATATGATTTATCGATTCTTTAGCAGCCATTCGATTTTTTAATCGATTTATCATAATATTAGGGCTCCGGCATACCCTTTTGGTTAGAAATTGAGCCATGAGATCAAGCACAATTTTCATATAAATAACTTATTTGCACATAACAATACCATTCTAAATTAAGCTTGTTTGAAATAATCCTTGTTTGCAAATTAAATTTCACGTTTATTGATATGCCTTTGGTCACAAATTCATTTTTCGAATTTTCATCTGCAAAGTGGCTAATCAACGTTTATATATTCACACAAAAGCCCTAGTTTACTGGCGAGGTTTATTTTAACGAAACATTTTCATATTTTATTAGTAATACGCTATTTGCACTTAATCACTGATATTTACTTTTATCAATATTTTATAAACAACCGATTTTACAGACCTAACTTTTTTTCTTTTAATCCGGGACCAAGTTTTCTAAGTATCGGCTCCACACTACAAATTTCTAAGGTAACAAATACATTTGAATATATTGAACGAAAAAGGATTTACATTTTCTCAAAAGCTTCAGTAATGCATAAATAAGGCATGAACTGGCTATTAATGATTACCATGAGACTGAGTGAATTAAACTCTCCAATTAATGAATTTCAATGGACGTAAAATCGTCGTTAAGCAGAAATTGACGTTATTGCGAGAATTATTACTGTAACGGAACTGCAGGCACTTTATCCGTTTTTCCCCTTTTACAATTGCTCACCGATAGATGGCAGCACTAGTCATTCGTTTGTTATGTTAATATCTGAATAAGAAGAGTTTAGTTGCAATTTGCTTTATTATGTCTTAGGAAATGGAAATATATATGAATTATCCTTAACAATTAATAATGATCTAAAATAAAATAATCACTGGTGTATTTGCCACAAAACAGAACAAGGCAATAAAACGTTCACCAGATGCTTCATAACATTTAATATTTCTCATATTTATGACGGTGAAATAACAATTTGAAACTATCGTTCTTATTCCAAATGTTAAGCATAAGATATTTGAAAATTAATGGAAGGAATATTTTACTTCAACTATACCTCAATAGATGGCGCTACAGCAACGCACAATTTAAGCATTCACGGATTTCTTATAGCTCCATCTACAAACAATATAAATATTTATTAATGTGGAGTTTCACAACCTGGCAAAAGAAAGTCAATGCTTCTTAGGTAGCTTAATACTTTTATAGCGGAGATTAGTAATTTAACGTAACGATTTATAATTTTTTAGAAATTAAGAGCATATAAGCAAGGCCGGATTATTAACAGGGTACATAGTCCCAAGGACTTGGGGGCCCATAAAAAGCAGGGTCCCCACTACGACAACCAGAGCGTTAAAAAAATAATACTTGCGTTTTTTAGAACATTCCGTTTCCGAATTAGATTTTTACTTCCGAAGTCGGAAAGCATTAAAATACAATTATGGGCTAATCGTGTTATATATATGTATATATATATATATATACAGAGAGAGAGAGAGAGAAAAGAAAAGGGGGGAGATAGAGAGAGAACAATGATGCGTGAAGACAAAATTTTTATCTCTAGCAATTTTTGCATAATTTTTGCTTTCGTTGTTATTCATTTAATCGGATCTCACCGCGAAAGAAAAAAAAATAATTCAGCAGACAATATAATAAAATTTCCTGTAACCAAAACGCGCAAAGTAAGAGTTTGCGAGTAGACTGTTCATTTACTTACTGTATAAAATATTGAAATTAATAAAATTTTAAAATATTCAGTACATTGTTGAGTCTGATGGAGTGAATTTTGCCCATGTAATAGAGGTGCGGGTAGGGCCCATCTTTCCCGGTGTGCGCCGAGACACACTATGGTCTTAATCCGGTTTTGCATATAAGAAGTGAAAAATTACGGGGGTTTGAATAATATGTAATGTTAATTTTAATGTTTCCTGCATTTGTAATAGTTTCCTACCTGTACTTATAAGTCTACATGATATTCTGGTTTCCACTACTTTCTAGAATTAACAAAATCAAAAAAAAAAAAAAAAGAAAAGAAATCTGTATCGCGAATTTTAAATTTTTGAACCTTCGTTTCTGATTGATTGTGATTTAATTACTACACGAATAGTACGTTTATCATTTTAACGTTATCGACAATTTACCAAAAAATCGTCACACTAATTTTCTGTTTTAAATTCTTACTAACTTATATTTTTAAAAACACATACAAAATTTACCGTCGTTTGTTGTGTGCTTTTGCATTTTATGGAAAATATTAAATATGTATAAATACGTTCCAAAACCGCGATTGCAAATTAATAGTTTTAATAGTATACTGAAAACACTGCGAAAGGTGGTTTGGTTTTAGTAGTCAATAATTACATTCTGATTGACTTGCTGCGCCCGAAATTGTGATATACCACGAGCGTAGAGTATTATAAACACATATTAGTATTTTCTCATATTTTATTTATTTACGTTTGTGGGCGTAAAATTTTTTACTATACCTGATTTGCTGAATATTTTTCTCTAAGAAAATATTTTATAATTTTGTTATTGAGGCCAGAATCTCGTTTATGAAAAATTGGGCCCGAGCATGTTCTTTTTTCCCTTTTAATAAATCGATTTTCTTTAGCATTAGGTAATTCAACTATTGAATAATTGTTGATTGAAGATCGATTGAAATGGTCATTTCCGATATTTCATTTTATTAGCATTCGTTTCGACCGTCCTATTTTTTGTTTTTTGTTACGCTTCTTTATTATCCATCTTTACTGTACAGCAGGATCTATCCACTCAATCATTTCCTTTGTTCGAAATCTTTTGTATACAACCGATTAAACGATTACTGATACTTCAATATCACAATAATATAAAAACATATATTGAAATAGAATCGTGAAATAATTTGTACACATGTGTTGAATTAAACAAGTTTTTCTTTTTTTAATAATTGAGTTTTGACCTGTTTTGAACTTAACTATTGTTAGATGATAAAATACTCATAAAGAAAAGAACGATTTTTCCCCGCCTGAAGGGAACCGAACCGCATCTTCTTGATTTCTGGTCGAGTGTTCTACCCATTATGGTCAAGGCACCACCAGATAAAGTGTAGAGCACTTAACCGGCTATCGAGAATATTTGGGTTCGGCAACCATCAGGCGCCAAAAAAACAATATTTTTTTGCGAGTATTTGAGCATTTGACATAACTATATGAACTGCCATGATGAGAATAATTCCAATAGCCTTAACCGTTATTTTTCGGAATAACAGTTGTTTCGACACTGGTGTAAGGTTTAAGTCAGTGTTTTTAAACCTCAGGCCAGTGTCATAACTGTTGTTAAGAAATTTCCTGCTGAAACTTTGTATTATTTTGTTATTGTTCAATTATTTGTTCATAAATACTAGATAATGCAAAGTTAGTAAAATTCTCGATGTGAAGGGACACAGTAAAATCTGGTATGCTTGGGTATGCGGGGTATTGGAGGAATTTCTCAAAATCTTTTCAAAGTATGCGCGAATATGGAGAACCATAGGCTGTGTGATTGGAAATTTTAGGAGCTTCTCCTTCGTGGTAAAGAGATATAGATTATTGAAAGGTTAGCTGTATTGAGAAGAAAGAGGCAAACACGGTGGTCCGACCGGGCGACCGCAACTCCAAGCCCAGATAGACTTTACGATCAAGAGGCGGCAGTGAAAACAGAATTTAACAAAGGCAGAGCAATAGAATTGACAGTCCGTTTATACGGGTTATAACTCCTGGTGGGTTTCGCGGTTTTGAATCCCGAGAAGAAGGAAGATGTTAGGGACGTACTCAAGTTGGGCTGTGCTTGTGTGTGGTTAAGCATTGTATAGGTCGTAAGGAGGAGCCATAGTTGAGGGCAGTAATTGTGATTTGTTTAGAAATATTGGTTGAGAAGTGATTGGTACCTTCTAGGTGATGGACAGATCGAGAAATGATTGAGGGATGATCTAGGAAGAGAGAGAGACGAGAGACGAGGCGAGGAGCATGAAAGAAGAGGTTCGGATAGAGAACGGAGTGAGTTGGCGGACAGAATGAAAATAGTCGGGTGAGAGAGAGAGAGTCGGCAGAGAGTCGAAAAGAGTCGGAAGCAAGTCTGGAACGTAACGCGTCGATAGTAGAGGTGTGCCGAGGCCAAATTGGCTTTAAATTGGAAGTCGAGTAAGCTTCAAGAGTGCGGTGACAACAGAGTTAATAGCGCCGGAGCAAGTTTCTGGAGCAACGACGTTTTCCGAAGCAGAGATCCGAGGGAGCCTGAGCGTTGGTTGGGTACGGCTGGCGTTTCGAAGCAAGGAGTAGCAGCGGCGGCCATCACCAACCAAGGCAGTGCGTTACACCGTCATACACCACCTGGACATACCTGGAGCAGGATTGTGGCTCAAGTATGAGAAGCCATTGTGAGACAACAGCAGCAGAGGCCAGCACCAACCAAGGAAGTGCGTTGTTCCGTCCAACTATACAATACCGGGAAATATCTCAAGCAGGCTTGTGGCCCAAGGACGAGGTGTCATCGTGGGACACCACATGTGAGTCTTTTCCCTTTTTATTCTCGAATGAGGTTGCAGGGCGCATAGAGTTGGGCTCGGTTAAGTGTCTTTATATACGGCCGGAAGCGGGGACTAGGCAAAGGAAGGGACAATATGTTAAGGGTATACAAGCATCATCGGAATCAATTTGGTAGTTTATGAACAAATACTCTCAGTCAATTCGATAGATATTTCGGGATATAATGATGAAATGGATTGTTGAACATAATTTTGTTTATATACGATCACAGTTGTGTATTTACATTGTTTGGCATTTATTAAATTATTGTTTGTTTTATGAATGTTTCATGTTTAATTAAGACTGACTAATTCATCTTTTGTCGTTCACGAAAATAAAAATTTACGATATAGCGATATTAAAGTTTTGGGATACGAACTAATATACACAATGAATACAAAATTAAATATACAATAGAAAATGTATATTGATGCATGTTCGTCTCTTTATGTTTGGTGGTAGCAAGTGAACGGACGTAATTTTAATGGATTCAGTCCTAGCGAGAATACTTTAAAGGTTAAATATTTGAAGCGCATACATTCTGTCACTTTGTTGAGATAAAATATGGGGCAAAGTAAAATTATCAGTCTTATTTGATGTTGAAATTTCTAATCTAAGCTCATGGACAATTTTATAGTTTAGTCAGCTCATAACTTGAGATTAAAATTATTGATTAATTTACTGGTCTGTATATAAAAATATTCAGAATCCGATAATTAAACAAAACTCTAGAATATATTGCACATGCACAAATTATAGGAAATATGGTATTTCTGTGGATATCTAGACTGAGTTTAAATGTAAAACCAAGCATAAAATATAATTATTTATTATTTCTTAAAAGCCAGTAATATTTGAAAAAGTGAGGTTGTTAGGATGACAAGAAGACCTGAATATTTCTAAATATATTGAAGAGGTAAAAAAATATTCATATGCTGATTGATATGAGGGAGGAAAATTGGAAACGTATGGAAATTTTCTTCGGTTTTAAAATTCACTCGAAATTTTACCGGGTGCAGCAATTTTCGTACTCTACATATTTTGTTTGAAATGCTTTAAATTCAAATAAAATTCTAAAGTATTTCTTGAATACCAAAATAGAAGTTAAACTACATATTATCAGAGCAGAGAGTATAAGAGTATGTGATTTCGAAGCGACAGGACCCACAAAAAATTTCAATTCCATCCTCATATAAATGTAGTTTAAATTTAGAAGGAATATTTCCAAGGCATTCGTATATTATTGTATATTGAAATTAGAATATTTCAATAATAATTTGATTTAAAACTTAATTTTAAAGAACTAATTTATGAATATAAGGCAATGTATCATATATATAATTTAGTTTTCCCTACATTTTAATGCTATATTTTAAATCAACGTAAGCAACATGTGAATATATGTATAATAATGTAACGAATAGGGATATAAACATATTTATCCAATGCCGGGAATTCGAGTTTGTGTCATCCAACCAATAAAAAATGTGTTAATTTCGCTGGAGTTTATATTTACAGTGAGTAAAAAAACTAAGTTATAATTGTTTGTTTATTGCATATAACTACGTTATCCAAAACTAATAAATCTTAGCGGTTTATTTTAATATTCAGTTAAAAGTGTTTGGCGGGGGAAAATATAACAATCCAAGGAATTTTGTTATATCCTTTATTTTTAAGTATGAGATGTAACGTTTTCCTCGTCCTTTTAAATAAATTTAACCCTATGAAGTTTCAACACAAACTTGAAGTTATGTATAAAATGTATTACCTTATATTAGTAATAATTCAATTATGTCCACCTCTTATTCATATTATTAATGATACGTATGGCAAATTAAATTTAGGATTAAATATCATTGCGACAAAATGTTGTCACGTCGAATGAAATCATTTAAGAAATCTTATCTAAACCCTGAAATCACTACTGATATTAGTTTTTTTATAAGAAACTTTAATTAGACTTTTAATTTAAAGATAATACCAAGTTATTTGGCAGTATCTTTACATGAAAATTTACTGCAATACGTACTAAATACTTTATAAAATTTATGATGAATATATAGAATCATTCACAGGGTCGTCCACATCAGTCCACAAGTTGTTTTCACCAGGACTCAAATTAACAATTTTCAATGCAAAACAATTACTTCTACGTGCTATTTGTTTATCAATACATGGAGAAACATAACACATAAATAAAAACATAATGGTTTGATAAATATTGTATCCATCTGGACATGAAAGAAAAGGAATCTTTTGAACGAATTTGTGAGTTCTTTCTTTGCAAGTGTGCAGATTAAGTTGGTTTGAATTCATTTACACCTGATTCAGATTTACCGCTATCACAGGTTACCGGTACATATAAGAAGATAGTTAGCAGCTTCTTTAAAAGTGAAAAAAAATATGCTAAGTAAAATATATAAAGATTTTTTTCGTCCCTCTTAATTTATTATAAAATGAAAAGTTCGTCGAAAACAGCAAAAACAATAAATCATCTTAGTCTTAAAAAGTGGTGACTCGTATCAGAAAATAACAGAAAGGTGTAATTTTTCTAAAGGAGTCATAACGAAAATTAGAAAGCCAATAAAAGTAGCCGGATGAGAAGTAAAAAAAATCGCCCAGAGTCGCCGAAAAAACCTTTGAAGTCACAAAACGTAAAACAGTGAGGAACATTCACTGTAGCGAATTCGCGAATGCTATACAAATTCAACCTAGGCTTCAGAAAATGAAAAATTCAACATTTAGCTCTAATACTAGAGGGCGAACCTTAAGACAAGAAGAAGGAACATGGAAGACCGAAATTGAACAAAAAAACCTATTCGACAGATCGCCGCATATCTTTACTCCTAAAAATTTTCCAAAAAGTACAAATATTATACCACAGAAATGTAGGTCCGAGTAATTTGGTTAGGCGAAACCAAGATCAACGAATTCGGCTCCGATAGTAGGATTTGGGCATGGCGACCATCAAATCAACCTTTGGCATCAAGAACCGCATTTCCTACAAAAAAAATGACGATGGTTATATCATATTGTGGGGTTGTATGGCAGCAAATGGTGTTAGCTTGCTAGAGAAGATAGAGCAGCACATGACAGAAAGAATTTATGTGGAATTTTGAACCGCGAACCATTTAAAAATATGGAAAGAAGAAAAACAATGGCAGATGTCGTTTCTCAGCAAGGTAATGACCCCAAACATACAACAAAGCTGACGAAATCGTGGCTATTGACTCAGGGGTTTGAAGTAGTGGAGAGGCAATACTAATCTCCAGACTAAAACCACATCGAGCATTTATGGAGAACATTACAACAATCAATAACTATCTTTAGCACTGAGAAGACCTGTTTAGGACACCACTGAGATAAAGCCCATGAAAACTAAAACTGTGTTATTCCTGAGCAATACCTGAACTTAATTTACAGTATGTCTAAAAGAAGTGAAGCAGTTACTAAAGCAAAAGAAGGATATACAAAGTACTGAATATTCTTTTCTTTGAACTCACAAATTGAACTCACAAGATCCTATTCCCTTTTGCATTAAGATAAATAAAGGATTTTTTTAACTGTTTTGTTTTTAATTATTTGTTGTGATTTCTCATGGATTACTGAACAAATAATATGTAGAAGAAATTTTTTTTTGCATTAAAAGTCTTCAATTTGAGACCTACTGTAAACAAATCGTGGACTGATGTGAATGATCCTGTGAGTCACTGTATACACGTATTGGTAATAAATTTTATGTATAGCACCATAAGTGGGGTACAGCAAGGAAAATATTGATATATCATTGTAATACTTTGATTTCCTGTGAATTAATTGATATTTAATTTTATTAAATTTTGTTTCCTTTTTTTAATTAAAGATCCACCTAGGCCTCCATTTATGAAAGTAACATCGGCAACTTCTTCCGCAATCATAATATCATGGGATATTGGAGAGGGAAAAGATACGCCGGTTTCAGGTATGTTTATTCTTAAAGATAAGGAAAAGTAATATAGTACTACTGAAATCCTTACACTCCCAATTTTCAGAGTAAATTTAATCAAATTTACAAAAAAAAAACCCAAAAAAAACATATAGAACGTATAAGGATGCATAAAATTTTGGATATATTGAATATATTGATAAAGGATGGTCCAGAAATCCGTAAACATTAAACATATAGGCCTTTTATTGAATTCAAATATATATATTTATATAGCTATTTTCTTATTAATGTATAAAGGTACGGAGGACAGTGCAAAAAAGCTATTATTAAGCTTATTAAGCCATTAAGCTATATAAGCCATTAATAAGCAAGGAAGATGACAACTGTCGACTGTCTTGTTTACTCGTTCCAATCTTTTGCAATTAATACATTTTTTATGGTAAAAGTTTTATTTAATAAGGACAATAATAAAAAATGCCAACAATCGCAATTGGGATACATCAGCATTGTATCTGTTGACTAAGAGCTACTATCGTCGTTTATGATTAAAGCCCGAATTATATGCACATGTGTATATGCAATTTCAATTTTTTTTTGCCTTTTAGCGCTGATGCATATAATTGCATAAAAACAACGAATTTCCAAAATAAAGGCATATTTTAGGATTTCCGATAATTTTAAGCATTACCATGCAGTCCCATTCCCCATTCTCTTCACGTCTATCTAAGCACAAACGAAAAAGGGACTTGTACATGTACATATTTAATAATTTTCAACAACGACTGGCCAGGGTTTACCATAACAGGTAAAATTGGGCACTGGTCGGAATACGAAATAAAAGGAAAGAGATTCAAAGAAAACATAAAGAAAATAAGTAAAGTAGAAAGGTAAATTAGAAATAAAAATAGTAGGCGTAATGAAAGTAGGAAAACAAATTAGAAAAAGTTAAGGAAAAAATAAAAAAAAATCAGGAAAAGTTAAACAGAAAGAGAATGAAGTAAAAAGAAATAGAGAAGGAGTAAAAATACGTAAAATTTACAAACAGCATACGAAAAATTTCGCGACATTTCGAGAACTGCTGCTCCCTCTATCAAGCAAAGTAAAATTATGCTAAGCGAACTCCTTTCCACTGCATCACAGCAGGGTCAATAGTATCCTTAACATGGAGACGTAAGTGTTTAGTTCTGTTTTATAAATGAATTTAAAAACCTCTGACGTAGTGGTTATCCATTTTAGCCCCATAGTAATGACCCACATTGGGTCCTACAACGGATAGGGCCGTAGTTGTGCCCATAACTTAAAAATCACCCATCACATTTATGTGTAAATGTATAAAATACAAAACCATAACGTATTGTCAATGGCATGTTTGATATTTTAGTCAAAAGTAGTAAAAATGATAATATGTACATTATTTATTACTGAATTATTTTAAGATTAAAAGAGAAGTTTTGGTTTACGCTTCTCATAATAATGTTTGTTTGTTTGTTTGTTTATGGTTTTACGGCTCAAAGAATGTAGTGCCCATGCTACGTAGGAACCTACTCTTGTTCCGAGTTATCCAAACCTCTGACCTAAGTGTGCAGTGCGACTTGTCGGATAAGCGTTTGCGACTATAATAGCGTGCTTTAAGTCCAGTTATCCTCCCTAATAGACTTCTCATGTTTACGTTTATTCAAAACTATATTTCGATGATTTCTGCGAGTTGAGAAATGGAATCTCTGCTAAAAGCACTTCTGATGATAAAAATACACTTAATCAAAACGAATCTTTAAAATCTTCCAAATGTGAATTCATCTATTTAATTTATGTGTATATTTGTTTTGCCATAAGGTTATATCATCCATTGGAGGGAACACGGTCTAGAGTGGCTGGAGGAACAGATTCCACCAGAAAAATCCAATCACGAATTTTCGGACTTAAATTGCGGAACTAGGTATCAATTTTACATAACGGCCTTCAACAGCATGGGAAAAGGTCAGCCTAGTGACGTCATATCTGCAAAATCCGATGGGGCTGGTGAGTGCATTTTATAGTTTTATTTAATAGTTAGAGCAATGTTTTAATTAAATACAAATTTACTATTTTAACAGCAAATAAAGTATGTCACTCTGTAATTTCCTTTTAACCACCGCACATAATTAAAAATAATAATAATTATCCCTGCAAAAATCGTGGTAAATCGCACTCGCAAGATTAGGACGGTACTGGTTAATTCGGACAGAAAAACCTTCGAACCTAGAAGGGAAAAAAATATTGTATTCGCCAATTGCAAATTTCTAATCGACAGACAAGGGGGGTACTCGCTATAAAACCTAGAAACGTAGAAAGAAAAAATACTCACCAATTATACAAATTTGTAGCTAATGGTGAAAATGAGAAAGGATTTGTCAAATGCTGTTACAGTTATTAAAATAATAATTGTAAGCCCTTTTATGTACAGACGGTAAAACAAAGATCCGAACATCTGTTGCCGTTCGCGCAATAATTATGGTACGGAAAATTCAAAGATGCCAATCGATAGTGAA
>QLNU02015003.1:95316104-95327422 GCA_006491805.2 Dysdera silvatica
CTCCCCCCCTCTCGTCGGTCAGTGCGTACATGTAAAGCCATTTTAATCTGATAGCGTTCATTTCTCGCTAAGACAAGTTGCGTTCATATCACATTGCAATTGTTTATTATAATTGTTATATCATATGAAATATAATTTTGATTTTTAATTTAGAAATTCGTTTTATAGTTTTTAAAAGTAAATACAGATGGCAGCACTGCATAAGATTTAATTTTGCCTCCAAACTATTATTTAGCAATTTTTATTAGCAATAGACAGAAAACATGCGAAAATTAAATTTCCTCGCTTAACAAACATAAGAAAATATGCATATTAAAATTAGAATTTCTTTTCTTCTCAGAAGTTGATTTCTTCTTATTTCTATATATCAAATGCAGAATAATGCACATTTGAAATGCATGAGAAATTAAAAATCTGGAGATTCCAACTCAGTATATTAATATTAACAATATTGAGTTTTCCCCGGTTCATCTTTAATTTTCCAAGGACTAAAAAATTCTCCTCTTGAAATGTTTGAAAAATAAAACATTTGTTCATTTCTCATTTCACTTCTTAAAAATTACAGTATATAAATTATAGAGAGGTTAATACATTTCCATGACCATTTAAATACCTTAATTAAAAAATAATATTAAGGCCTATACTTGGATCTGATTTTCTTCCTGTTAGTGCCTTTTTTTTTCTTTCTTTGCTCTTGGCATTTCATCCAGTTTTAAAAATGCGAAACTGTTTAGTGCAGACAGTCGGAACATTGAATTCAGTTTATGCAGATTATATCGAAAACCCAAAAGGATAGAGAAAAATTAAGAAATTTATATTTTTTCCGCATGCTCGTTTCTCTAATCAGGGTGTTTCCCAGGGGCGGACTGGGTCTTCTCAAAGGGCCTATACCTTAAATTCCCGCAGGGCGAGTGTCCTATCGCCCATGAGGGCGCACCCGTATGGGGACTGAAGGGTCGGCGGCCAAGTCCGCCCCTGGTGTTTCTCATTGACAAAATGATTAAACTTTCTCTGAAAACATTATTTGAAGATCCAATAAACATCAGCTATAATATTGAAATTTCTTTATGTATTATTTATTACTACTGTTTTATTTAATTTGATATATCTAAATTGATAAAATCGATGTCAATTTTTTAAACCTGTAACGTTAACTTTTACTAATCAATTTAACAAATATGGTTGTTACGAGGATACCGACGCCGATGGTATGGCGTGATTAGATGGTGAAACGTTCGAAAGAAAATAAATATTTCTGCCTTCGGTGGGGCCTGAACCCACGACCTTCCGTTTGACATTGTTTAATCGAAATCAGCGCGTAGTGTTCGATTTTATATAAAATAAATATATATATGTCTGTGTTCAGTTACCTTGCATAAATTTGTATTGATTCAATTTATACGACATTTAAATTAATAAAAATCTTGGTATCTAAATTCAACTGCAATCTAAGGGGTATTTTGCTATTTCAGCCCCAATAGCTCCAAGTGAACACACGTTTATAACTCGCAACGCTACCGCATTTTCCATGAGACTCAACGCCTGGCGTAGTGGAGGTTGTCCGATAACATTTTTTGTAATTCAATACAAACAACAGAAACAATTAGATTGGACCTTGCTTTCGACCAGGGTCGAGCCTGAAAAGGAAACCGCACGCATCACAGGTTTAAAGCCCGGCACGTGGTACAATATCTTGGTATCAGCTCATAACAGTGTTGGTGTTACCGAAGTGGAATACGTGACGTCAACGCTTACACTGACGGGAGGTATACGATGTTATGGGATTTTCTTTATAAAGCATGACTATGAAATATTGATCTTTTAAATCATTAAATGAGTATTAGTCAGTTACAATCGTCCCTTTAACTTAGGTCGCAGATAGTCGAAACCCCGCTGAGAACAATCACATCTATTAGAATCAAAATTATTTTTATAGGGCCAATGTTAAATTTCTCCGCTTTAACGAATAATTCTTAGGCCGTTTCCGGATAATCGAATAAAGACTAAACAATAACTTTAGCACACAAATAACTGCTCGAACAAAGAAAAAACATGTAATTTTCTGGATTCAATTGAAAAAATAATTAGAAAAATATTCAGCGTGAGCCATGATAAAACTGTCATTTTTAACAGATTTATTCTGTATAAGCAGTACAACAAAATGTTTGCTTGTCTACGGTTTCTCTTTCATGAAAAAAAAATGTGTGGGTACGTATAATAAGTTTTATATAAAATATTTTTCTTTTGAAAATTATTTCATGTTTATTTCGTATGCAGTCGACAATAGTGCACTAGGATATATAAATATATTTTAATGATGAATGGGGAACAAATAGGGAAGTGCAAAAATTAAACTTTTAAGAAAATATAATTTAAAGTCTGACGCTTGCAGAGAAATCCAATGTGTCAATATAATTACGGATGTCATTTGATGTTTTAAATTAGAATAAATACCTCACATGTGTGCACATTGGCTTATTATTTAAGAGCGTAACTTTCTACACATTCGAGAGAATTTCACTAAAACTATTGACTACATATGGTCATTATACCTTTGATATGCAGTTTTTTATTTGTTTCCCCGAATAAAATCCAAAAAATAACACAAGATTAATTTAATAATACATGCTGGAAACGTGAATAATCCTTTAAAGATAGCCCACTCTATTAATATGTACTACAACCTCATTAGTAGGGTAATTGACAAGGACACAATTTATATACCTTGAGGAGAACTGTATTTATATTACATAAGAGATCTTTCTTATATATTCTTTATATGAGAGTTATCTCGCATGTTCTTCATATTAGAAAAGTCTCTCTTAATTAATAAATTAACATTTTTTATATTATTTCAAATATGAATATGAAACTGACTTGAACAACTTATATCAAAAATATTAACTTGAGAATTGCTATTGCATCTGCAACTTGAAAAACTTGCCATTTGAGTTTTAAGTTGAATTTTAATAACTGTATTACTGATAAAATTTTTGCTTTTTGCTTTGAATAATAAAAAATAACGAATATACGCCGAAAAACTACTGATTGCACCCTGTTAAAATAACGAATGATTCTTTCACTTTTCGTAAATTTATCGTAATTCACGAAATATTTTTTAAGTGGTTTAAACGTTCCTTATAAAACCCACCTATCACCATCATTTTATGTCTCTTTTGAATGGCATAATAATTGCTTCAAATGATATCACTTTTCTCTTCAGTTTTATAGTTGTCAGCGGGATAACATAACTTTTTTTCTCCTTCAGCTACTATTTTACCCGAATTAGCAGGAGAACAAGAACAATTGAGAAAGTACAAAAGCCTTTCAATCATAGTCCCTGTCACTAGCGCCGTTCTAGTTCTCATCGCCGTGTCGTTAGCTCTCTTCTTCTTGGTGTGCAGAAAACGGTCGACGAGGATGAGCAATCATTACGAAGGTAAGATATCCTTTCCAAATCTTCCCAAATTAATGGCTACCAACAATAATGTTGAAAAGATATTATATAAGCTTATACACAATATACTGTGGAAGTTAGGCACCCACGGGCCTCGCTCAACTTGTACGTATTAGAGAGACGCCCGACATAGACAGAGTCGTAGGGATCACTACGAAGATATATATCCTTTTCAACCGTTCCCAAATTTATGGCTGACAAAAATAATGTTAAAAATATATTATGTAAGCTTATACACTATAGACTGTGGAAGTTAGGCACCCAAGGGCCTCGCTCAACTTGACCATATTAGAGAGGCGTTCGTCATAGGCAGAATAATGAAATTTCTTTTCTTTTTCAGTAAAATATGTCAAAAACTGTTTTTTAATTCCTAAGAAGTAATAAGATAAAATATGTTTAAAAGATGTTTAAATTTTAAAATCAAATTAAAAGAATATATTTTGGAGCATCAATTAAACAAAGTACCATGGTTGCAAGTGTTTTAAATAGTTTTATTTTTAATTTGTATCCAATATATTTCACTTTTGTAGATGTTATGCATAAGTAAATTCTGATTGATTGATTGATTGATTGATGTTTAATTAAAAATGAATATGCATAAAAGTCACATTGCGTACTTACAGTGACGACCATAAGTGGGGACGGATAACAAATGGTAAAAGTGGTAGGATTATGCACAAAACGCCTACCGATTACCCCTACAAATGCTTGATTTCCTGTGCATAATGTAATTGTCATTGAGTTAGTTACAGAAAAAGCCCGCTCTTTGCTTTCTCACTTACAGCAGATGACTTTCTTCATGCTTTATGCACAAAAACCTATTCAGAAGAACTTGTCCAATGAAAGCATATGAAACACGTCCAAGTTTTAAGATACAGGGAGATGGAAGCCTTCAAGTTTGCGAATATTACACACATGTTGAAAGATTAGATTTCGTTACTTTCCAACGGTCTATGTTCAACCTAGGAAGGGGTCCAAATTACAAAAATATATAACGTGTTTTACTATATACATAATTTTTCTTTAGTCATTTTCCTGCTTCAAACATATTTTTACTGATCATGAATCCATTAGTTCATCCGATTTTTCGTAACATTTTTAATCATGTTTGTTACGCAATATTCATTGTCGAACTTCACTAAATTTGTTGTCAAGCCACCAAATTCAGCCAATGTTCTCGCCAATTAAATTGACGTTAAAAACTTTAATTTATTCTCAAATAAATTGAATATTTGTAATTCTTTATTTTGAGGGCTAAAATCTCTGCTTATATGTGAGTTTTATAAAATTATATGTATGCAGTTGTGTTTCGCTAAAGAACATTCCATACTATATTAAATCGTTGAGAACAATTTTATCATTTTAAATAAAACTTTGTAGTCTAGAAATATATTCATAACAAGTGAGAGAAACTTGCGTTGAATAATAGCTGGCGTCTAATAAAATGAAGCATTAGTGGAAAGTACACCCAAAGCTGTTTTACTATTTTCCCACATGCATCAAGGATCTCATGGGCCATTTGTTCCACCAACTTCATTCCCACGTACATTTGCGAAAAATGCAACAACCGTAACTCCTAAACGCACTTCAAATGTTTAACATTATTCTAATGCTAAACTTTTAACTAAAGTGATAGTAATGTCTTACTTTTATGGCAATGTTTATTTAAAACATTGAAACTGAGGGCTTATGATTCAAGAAGCCAACTGCTTGTTACAAATTACATAATAACTATCACAAACGTATAGAGGAATATTCGGTAATTACATCAATTCATGGAATTAATTGAATATGTATAATGAATGTACATATATATATAATGAATGATACACTAGCCGTTCCATTAAATGGAATACGTTAATTATTGCCATGGCATTCTAAAAGATTATATATATATATATATATATTTCACATGGGTTTTAAATTATTTGGAAATTTTTTTTCGTTACGAAGTTTTTAAAATAATTCAATTTTGTTTCGTCCTTAACATTCTTTACGAATTAGTCATATATGCTATGTAACAGCAAAAATGCACCATCAACAAGGAGTGAACAGCAAATTATGCAAATAGTAGGGTAGACACAGCTCACCGAATTAGGTAAATGACGAGAAATGCGAAGCTGTTCCATGCGATATATATATAAGGAGTGCGATGTAAGGAAGTGAGATATAAAGGTGTGCGATACAAAGAAAGGAGCCCACAGAATTGGTCATAGTTGTGCCGTTTCAATTGTCTGCCAGGGAAATCATTTTGCAATTTTTTTTTTTTTTGTCTCGGAGAAAACATGTAGTAGCAGACAATACCAAGCCGTCGCCAAACGAGGCAGTTCCAGCAAGCAGACGATTTCACGAAGTGGGAGGGTGATCACACTCAGAACGGCAAGTTGGTCCATACGTCAAGCCCGAGCGGACAGGCGCCTACACGCGTCCACGGCGTACCGACTGTAGCGAATATGGTTGGAACAAGAAAATGTGGCTCGTTTTGCGGACCCTGGTCCGGCAAGAGCGACGTCAGCACGCGTATACCGACGCATCCGTCGACAAGCGTTGGCGGCTTCTCAGGCCACTTCCGTCTCACGTTTTTTGCATGTACAGAACAATCTTGATGTTCCCTTATCCACCAGAAACATTATTCGCCGATTGGTGGCCGACGCGACGGCTTGCACTTGTGGCGTACGTTAACAAGGCTGCCATTGACTCAATAGCACAGACGACTCAGTTTAGTATTTGTAACTGTATCTTTATCGTCCATGTTTTTGATTATAAATACTACATCGTGTACTATATTTACAATGCATTTCTTATGACGACAGAAACAATTTAAATGTTTTAATAAATAATTTTCAAGCTAAATGCAACTTAAAATACCAAAGAGTTTATTTTTAAACCACTCGATACGGTATCATATCCACAATTTACATCATTTTCTATGATTGTCATATAAAATCGGCACAGAGGAAGAAAGTACATAACTTTTGGTCATATACGCACAATGAATTCAAAAATGTTCTTGTGTATTTACAACAACATCATCAATGAAAAAGGAAATAAAATAAAAAATAAATACTGGTAAAAATCAATAAACTGCAGGTCCTTTGGGTTTCATTAAATCGGGGGTTTACTTCATAAGCTCTCCAATACCTATATAACAATAAGGACGATAACGCCTTGATGTTAGAAAATGCGGCTATATCTACCCACCAAATTGACAATGATGGCCATGTGCATGACGGAAGAATGCAGGTGTGTTTCAGCTATGCTCACGAGTATGCGATGTGTTTGGGCAACTGACTGGCGATTGCAATTGAAAAACACAATCGTTTAGTTAAATGGTGAATGAATAGTCGACTCGTATGCAATTCACTCGATTGTAAAAACCTTTGTAATGGCCCACCTCTACTGGTGATATGAGAATTGAGGGATAAGTAATTTGATAAAATCACCAAGTACAAATATCTGCAAATTGAAAACGAAACACTATGCCAGGAAAGCTGGTATTACCTTTACAGTAATAGGAATGTTTAGTGCAATGATATCTTGAAAATCCTCTAAAAACAATAAAAACTTCAAAATTACAACACAACTTCTGAAGGACGCCCTACTTGGAAGATATTTTAGGCCGCTGGTAAAGATCCGTTATTAAAGGATATATTTATTATCAAATTCACAAAATGAGCTGTGCGCTTATATTATATAATAATAATATTAAGACAAGAGTTAAGTATGAAATCAAAAACAAATTATTAGATGAAACGGCTCAGTATTGCACCTTTTATTCTGTCAGTTACAGGTATAATACAGACCACATTCCACACAAACCTGAAAACGCTTGAGATTGGTCCCAATATTTACGTCGAACTACAAGAGGCTACAATTTTGAACACATATTGAGTCGTAAGGAAGTTGCTAGTCACAAAATCTGCGTAGTTTTAGATAAAACTCTTAGAAGTAAACAAAAATTAGATAGTTGGTACCGTTCGTTTCAAGCTTATTCCGCCACGAACGAGAACACATACACAATAATATTAATAGCTTAAAATTTAAAACAGTCGTTGAATGCTTCTGAGATACAGAAGACGCCATGCCAACAAACTAACTGATGAAATAGTTCTAAGGAAACATTTTGCATCTGTAGCCAAACGTCCGCGCTCAAAGCTAAATAAGGATTTTTTCAAAAATCAATTTTTGACACTTCCTATTGTGTGCTCCAAGCAAGAATTCTTTTTCACCCGTGCGACAAAAAAAAAGATATACGCACTCTCGTAAAATATATTTTTCCTTTATATACTTGCGCTTGTACCACTAAGTTACTGAATACAATAAAAATACAGCAACATTTAGTAGGGGTGCTCTCTTTTCGGCTAATGTAAGTACAAAATTGTTTTACGCATCAAAGAATTTATTGCATTCAAACGCTGAACGATTAAAACTCTATGATTTGAACTCAACGTTAAAAACCATCTAACATAGGTTTTTACTGTCACTTTACATTCTTATGTATAAAATATGATTCTATCGGTGTATAAAAAAAATAAGATGAAGTGTCAGAATTCTTAACTTACGTGATTAGTTTTTGCACAACCCTTCTCTTTATTTGGGGATTTCCCGCATGGACAAGGTAATTCTTGTTTCTTTGCTGTTCTAACAGTGTGACACCGTAATTTGTATGCCACATAGAAAGTATATTCAATTGATAATGCATTTCCTGTAAAATAGTGTTAATTGATAATGCATTTCCTGTAAAATGGTGTCAACTGATAATGCATTTTCTGTAAAATAGTGTCAATTGATAATGCATTTCCTGGAAAATAGTGTCAATTGATAATACCTTTCCTGGAAAATAGTGTCAATTGATAATACCTTTCCTGGAAAATAGTGTCAATTGATAAGGCATTTCTTGGAAAATAGTGTCAATTGTCTTAATATTCCCATAATGATGCAGTGTAAACTCAATCACACAGCATACCGTTAATCCGGATTTGATACTGAACTGTGCCAAAAAAAGTCAGCTACCAATTAATTGCTTATTATGATCTGGAGATTGGCTCCCTAGGCCTTAAAAGGTTCGAACTCCTTGGATAAACGAAGATCCACGGTCCTATGGTAGCGTAATGGTAATGCATTAGTCCGTCGGGCCAATAAGACGGGGCAATTCCCGATGGCATAATAAAAGGAACGCCGTTCCATCGTAGCCTGGGATTTGATTCTATTTGACCTTTTGTGACCTTTGTCGTGAAAACTCAAACAAACTAACGATCGTACCAATGAAATTGTAGCAGCGGATGATTTTAAGTTTTATAGCTGTCAGTTAATTTTGGAAGACATTGTGATAGCAGAACGCATGAGCGTTGAAACTGGACTGTCGTAGAAAGCAAATAGTGTGAATAGTATCGTTAGCAAATAGATTTACCTCCAAGTCCATACTATTGGGAGGTCACGATGTTAATCCGAGTAGCATAGATTTGGAAGTCACTTTAGAGGCTTTATATTTATAGCATTGGCTGGCTGGTGGATGCTCTCGTGCTGGAGGTTTGCCATATTAGTTAGTGGATACTATTAATTTGATGTTTACCGTATTATCTCATTTCGGGAGTTCAGTGGCGGGAAATGATTTCGTGATTCGGTCTGCCCTTTATTAGATATCTATGGATTTACTCTTGAACAGCATGCAGCTTGCCTATAATCAGTATCGTATCACATTCATACTTCTAATCTTACAGTTTGTACTTTTTGAGACGAATGTTTTAGCATCAAATAGTTTAATTATTGCAGTAAAAACCGCAAAAAGCATTTAATAATTGCGTTAGAATAAAGCACTCTTTTTAATAGTTTACCAATTTGTTTACTGCTGGGATTGGCATTCTATATTAAGAAACATTATAAACAAAAAAATCGCAAATATATAGAATACGTACCAAGTAATCTACTTGTACTGAGGAAGATATAGATAAAAAAATGTTTGCATTATATCACATCATGCTTGTATATTATTTCCCAATGTATGTACATTCAAACTTGTGAATTCCAGTCACTTTTGGTAAGCAGCACTGGCAGCATATTCATTCATTCATTCATTTTTTGCTCTTGTTATTTCTTGATGAAGTGCACGGTATTCAAATCATAATATATAATTATTTCCTTCCTTGTGTATGTTAATGTAAACCTTAAATGTGAGAGGGGAATTGAGCGTAGATTGTACCTAAGTTGGCAGAGCATCCTATATGTAATACAGCGGTTATCAACCTTTTATTGCCGCGACCCAAACTACCGATTTGTATGTAAGCCGTGACCCCATTCTAAGGTTGGAATGTCGACGTTTTTAGAACATGGACGGATGTTCCAACGATTTAATCGATATGGCGATTAAATTTTTAACTTCTTCACATCGTTGTTTGTCCACTACGTAAGCAACATACATACAAATACGATGATTGAACATGCCTAAATCGTGTTTTCGCTTATTTATGAGATGCATCATATTTTTGACACGGAGTCTGGCTGGAATGTTTTACTATTAACGTTTTTTAAAAAAAATTAGGGAATATCTAAAATATTTTTAACACATCTCCAAATTTTAAGAAATATTTTTCGTTCCATAATAGAAATCGTAAAAAAACGCTTTATTATAATGATTATTGGACCATTCGTAACCCACTCGCGACACTTGAACAACCTTGTGTCATCGTCACCATAATTTGGGTCGCGACCTGAGGTTGGAAACCCCTAGTGTAATAGAACAGACCCCATGATCCGAGTTGAGATCTCAGCAGTGTCCTGTTCTCTTTTTTCCAATTTATATATACATATACATACAAATATATATATAAGTTATTCTAATACATTTATCATAATTATATACATCGTAAGAATCACTATGAAAATATGAAAAGCGAACCTTTTCATGATTATATAACACATTTTACACAGTTTTTAGCAATACGGACATGATTCTTCATCAGGGAACCGTATCACATCCGCATTGCCGAGTTACAAGCCAGTTTTTTCCGAAATGCCCAGAGCAATAATATGTTGTCTCTTTTTTTTTTAATAATGCCGCTTTCTCTGTTCACTACGGTCCCTAAAACCGGCTTTTAAACATTAATAAAATAAATTAGCAAAATCTACATTTGCCTAAACCCTATTTATAAACTGTTCGAGCACTCAGAATTAATATAAAAAATATTCTTTTAAACGTTAATTAAATTCACGTGTTGCTAATATTCTGGGCAAAACTTTTATTAGCATTACGTAAATTAGTAAAACCGTATTTGCCAAGCCCCTATTTACAAAGTGCTTAAACTTCCAGTATTAACATAGAAACAAGCCTTTAACCACACATGTTACTAAAATTCTGGATCCGACTAACAGCAGAATTATACATCTAGAATCAATATTTACAAAATAAATAAATACAAAATTAATTACAAACTTATTAACAAGCTTATTAACAAACTTAGCTTGAAGAATTAAAATGGAGCAGACGTTACGTGTTGTATGTACCCTGGACACGATTAAGAATAAAACATTTTTTATTCTACCATTGCCAGATCCCTAATTACAAATATTTACAAACGTGTCACTGCCTACCCGTCTCCGTTCTCAGTCTCGCAACAGAGACAACCTGTTTAGACACTCAAATCCAATATCCGCCTAAACCTTCTCAAAATACCACTAATTAATCCAATCGGTACGCCATTATTTAAAAGTATCCTAAATCACCTAAAAATATCTTTAAAGAAGTTGCAGTTATTTTTACATACCCTATTAATCCGGCATATTGGTGAAATAACGATATTTTTAAGCACTCCTGCTTAAACAGGATCCGAAGTTTGACAGTAGCACAACCTGGAAACTGAAGTCT
>QLNU02015003.1:95333285-95346111 GCA_006491805.2 Dysdera silvatica
ATCGCCAGGGCTCTTCCTTTCTTCATACTTTTTATTGCAAATGAAACTTCTTCTTTTAAGATTTTAGGAGCTGTTCCTTCGACTATCTCAGAGTCTTCGTTTAATCCACTGTTACTTTCATATAGTTTTTTGTAGAATTCTTCAACTCTTCTAAGTATTTCTTCCCTATTTCTTGTTACGGTGCCATCCTCTCCTTTTAATGCAATGATGTGTTTCTTCCCAACAGATAAACTTCCTTTAACAACCCTAAGGCTCTTGTTATTTTCAATGGCTTTCCTTACTAGCTCACAGTTGAATTTTCTTATGTCTTCTTTCATGCTTTTGCGCAGAGTTTTACAAAGTTCTATGTACTCAATCCTGGAACTGGTATTTCGATTGTCCACCTTCATATCTCTTCGCCTTTTCATGAGCTGTTTCGTCTTCTCAGATAATTTGCTATTGTGCTTTTTACAGGTTACACCACCAATTTCCCCAGCAGTTTCAACTATTGTCTTAACAATGTTTTCATTTGCTTCTGAGATATCACTTTCATCAATAAGTCCTTCCAGTGCAGAAAAGCGATTTTTTAATTCCAACTTGAATGCCTCGGTATTTTCTTTTAATTTCTTTAAATCCACCCTCTTACTTACTTGTTTCCTAATGAGCTTCTGTCGTTCTAATTTAGTATTTAAGTGCACTTTACATCTCACCATTCGATGATCACTTCCAGTATTAAATCTGTTCAGTACACTGCAATCTTCAATAATTGATTTCTTGTTTGCCAGGATATAGTCAATTTCACTAGTTCCCCCATTTGGGTGTTTCCATGTCCATTTTCTTTGCGGTTTCTTCTTAAAAAATGAATTCATGATGCTAAGGTTTTCAGCTTCTGCAAATTCGATGAGTTGATCGCCACGTTCATTCCTTTCCCCATATCCGTATTTACCAACCGATGTCTCTCCTTGTTCCTGTTGTCCAATTCTTGCATTGAAATCCCCCATGATGAGCTTGATATGTTGTTTCCCTTTGGTGTGTAACTCTTTGATTTCTTCATAAAATTCTTCAACCTCTTCGTCGGTATGGCTTGATGTTGGTGCATATACCTGTACTATTTGAAGTTGGTATCGCTGGGTTAGTTGAACAACAAGCCTCGCTGCTCGATCTGATGTACTTTCAACTTCCAGAAGACAGTCTTTAATTCTTTTGTTGATTAAGAAGCCAACACCACTTGTTCTTCCAGTTTCCGTTCCTCTATAATAAAACAAATGTCCACTTTTAAGTTCCACCAACTCTTCACCTTTTCTTCTAACTTCACTGAGTCCTACAATGTCCCATTTGATCTTGTCTAGTTCCTCTTCCAATTCCTGAAGTTTTGCTTCAGAAGCAAGGGATCGTCCATTAAACGTAGCCAAGGTCAATAACAAACGGCAGCCTGGGCCATTCCAGTGATTCTTAGCACCCCCTGCTTTCATGCCACACTGACCGCTGCCTTGATCAGGAGCACTCCAGCACCTGGAGACTAGGGGCCATGGTTTCTGGTGTGTCAACATAATGGAGGAATTAGCCATAATTTCACCACGCTGGCTAGACGGGTTGGTGAATTAGCCCTCCCCTTCCGCCTTTCTATCCGTGCAGCAAATATTAATTTGCCACATAAATAGAAAGCTCAGCCTGCACCACTTGAAGGCGGGGTAGGACACTAGGTTACTGGCCTGGCCGGTTCCACACATCGTCACATACGTTCAGCGTGTGGGTCTCCTTCCAGTTAGATACCAGCAACCCTTTTGCAGGCCATATATATATATATATATATATATATATATATATATATGTATGTGTGTGCCGATTAGATACTCATACCCAATAATTCCAAAGTACATATTTGCGTATGATGACATACGTATTTTTGAAAATGAAATTACAGTTCAGAATGAGGTTCTCTAATGTCATGTATTTTGGTATACTAAAAAAAATTGATGATGTTTACTTTAAGAACCAACAAGGGCAGATGCAGAAATATTTCAAGAAGGGGCGATTTAATTTTTGATTCCTATTTTTAGGCAAGTGTCAAGCACTCTCCATTTCATATCACATGATATAAGCCTGGCGCAAGGGGAGAAGGCAATCGTCTCATAATCCCTCCTTCGATCCGCCAGTAAGAACCGGAAGCATAATAGCAGGACATTTCGAAAAACACCTTTTCTAAATTTTTCTGAATCCCTTCGTCCTATGTTGTTAAGCATGGTAAATCATTGTTACACCTGAAATTTCAGCTGATTTGAATAATTTTGGACCCCCGCGCATTTATATTTTTAACATTAATGGTACATTACCTTATCACAATGTTAAATGTCAATGTGCACACTAGGCACAACTTACATTGCTGCGGAAATTTTTAATTATAACGAAGCATCTTGGCAAATTTATGTGGAATGACAAAGAGCGCAGGCACACTTAATATTTATCAAAATTTACCAATCACGGAATTGAGATACACTAAGCTGTAATAAATCACATGCTTTAGTTGAACATTAACGGAAATTATTCTGGCTAAGTGTTGTTGATAGTGTTTCTTTTTTTAAGTTTGGAATATGACTTTTTTTTATTTCAAGGACATATAGAAGATATTGCGTCTTTTCTTCGACATTTACGATGATCTCGGAAAAGTCTTAGATCGATCTCACAGTTCATTCGGAAAGATCATTCACAACCTTATAATTCCGTACGAACAACTCCACTACTTAGTAACTAGCACCATGCTCCCATTCCTGTAAAGACTTCTTCAACCGATCTGCATCGACGCTCAGAATGTTGAACAGGAACTATGAGTTAGGGCCGATAAGAGATATTAGTTTGGTTCTAGTGTTGACTATTGGAAACTTCGGCTGTCCTCTTTGAAATTCCTCCTGCAGGGCTATACTTAGCAACTGCCGTGCTATCTGGTGTCGTTCAGAGTTCCAGACACGGTGTGAGGAAAGAGAAAAATATGCGCATTCTTCGGTTGTATTCTTCCGTGTGTGGACAGTATGGTTATTTATCTTGAGGATGATGTTAAGGCTGAAGATGAAGTTTCTGTTCCTTGCTGACACTGTTTTATGTCAACGAGCTCGAGTTCTCTGCTGGCGTCAGACCGCTTTTTTTCCATTATTTGGAAGTATTTTACATCAAAACTACCCAACTTCATTTTTTGACTTGTTCGCTGATCCTGTAAGGATATTTTATCTTCGATGATGCGTGTTTACTTGCGGCAGGTATCGCGTTTCATAAGGCTAACCGCATCTTTGTGGGATGTATCAAACAATTGACTAAAAGATGCAATGAAATAAGCACTGTCAGTTTCAATTTTTTTTTTCTGTCTTGACTCTTTCGAAGATTTTCGCGTACTTCGAAATCAATTTCCCCAACATGATCTTGGACCACTCACTTTTGATTGATGTTGTAGGTATGCCAGCAAGTTTCCAAAATGTTTCCACTTTTTCTAGAACGATTTTGATAACATCGTCTTTTCTGATATTTTGTATTGAACCCCGATTCAGATATATGAAATCTAGAAATACGTCACCATTTGTTGGAAGTTGACAGCCTTTCCTTGTTTACACTTGAAAAACTAATTCGCCAATAAGCCATGTTTGACGATTTTTGTTTTCCTTGCACATCAGAGGATTTTGGATGTTGGCTACTGGTTCCAATTTCATTGCGGATGCTGACGCAGACGGTTCTAATTGCCCACTGGGTGTTCTCAACTATCCTCAGTGGGAAACGCACATTTTCGGTGCAACGTGACTCGTTCTCCCACTTTATTTCTAAAAATAGATCAGAAATGGAAACAAAAACTACCACCGGATTCAGTTCATTTATGAAGGAAAAGAGAAGCCATATCTGCTACAGAAATTTTGAGAATAACATTCTGTAAAATGGTATTAATTTTTACAGCTTGATGTATCATAGTTATGTGAGAAGTAACATTTTATAATTATTAAGTGTGCTTGATTAGCAGTGTTCACATTTAACATTGTGATAACATTCCATGTTGGTAATGTTAAAGACTTTAAATGAGGCATGCGAGGGTCCTAAAATTATTCAAATCAGCTGAAATTTTATGTATAACAATGATTTACAATGGTTAAAAACGTAGGACTAAAGGACCTTTAAAAAATTAAAAAAAGCTGATTTTTGAAATGTTCTAGCATAAAGTATATGGTGTGCAACTAAGTTTTGAATTCAATACGTTAGATTTTTTAAAATCTCTGTTGACTCTGATATCATACACGAACTTAGGTTTACTGTAATTTTGTTTATGACTGTAGGAGTCAGAGGAAACGAAGATGCTAAAAGCGATGCTTTAGCAATGGCCGATTTGGAGAAGACATATGAACCGAGTCGAGAATCGGTATATTTCCCAGCACCATATGCTACAAGCAGAGTGACCGTATTACCAAGAGAAGAAAGCGGCATGGAAAGGGAAGGATGTAGAAGCCTTCACCACCATAGTACTAGAACGAGCGATCATCTATATGATATACCTCAACAAATGAGAGATGACATGGTAAGTATGCTGCCCCCAGTAAATTAATAGAGTACTAGTTTGCCACTGGTCCTTACTTTCTTAATTTATAAAATACGGTTTGTACATTAATTGGAGAACGTGATTCATGTAGTTTATATATGCATTACATACTTTTTACTAAACTACGGAATGTTTCTTTCTTTTTTGTAGAGACGACACAGCTACCATGTCTCCGTTAGTCAGGATGGAACAATGGACCTCAATGATTATGGTAGGACTTAATGAGGAAATTGAGAAGAAATTATTTGACGCATATCATAAATATTTCTATTTGCTTAAAATTATTTTGTCGTATCGTTATTTTTATCCGTTATTTTTATCGTTATTCTTATCCGTTATTTTTATCGTTATTCTTATCCGTTATTGTTATCGTGATTCTTATCCGTTATCATTATCGTGATTCTTATCCGTTATTGTTATCGTTATTCTTATCTGTTATTGTTATCGTTATTCTTATCCGTTATTGTTTTCCTTATCCGATGTATTCTTTTAAAATGTCGTTATTTTCGGTCTGTTTTTCAAGATCAGTTTTTCTAGTCGCACGTGCGACAGACCTAGCCCTCTGTTCCGTGCATCCCGGTTAATAACGTCAACAATCAAATCAAACATTAATCGACTTATATGTAATAACTTTCGTATTTTATACTAACACAGTTCCATATTGCTTGTTTCATATTTTAGTTTACTTAACTTGTTACACAATGTTGTTGTTCTTAAAACCTCTTTGGGGTTTAAGTGCTGGTGTTCACTAATAGGCGAGCCGCCAATGCAATTATTCTAACCCCTTTCTTTGCTTAAATAAAAAGCTTATCTGAATAGTACGTTATAGAAATAATTTTTATTTAACCAATATAGGGTCGTTAATGATATATCCATGTGAGACGTCACGATTCGAAAATTTTCACTACATTCATGTGGTGTTAAAGCAAGGTATCATTTTTAAACCTGAGCGATAATTATATTTCAACATCGTATTACGATAGAGGATAGTTTTTAATATTTTAATTATAAGTGGTTTTTACCTAAGGATCACATACTGTTAAGTTCTGTGTCATCTATTGTGATTTTTCATTGCAATTAGGACAAAAAATATAGATTTATTGCCAGATTTTCCATCCCTTTGTTATATTCAAATTCGAGATGAAATACCGCTAGCGTGTTTTTTTCCAATGTTAGGAATTGCCCTACGAGGGTATTTTCCTATTGAATAATGTATTTCAATATCCAATACCAGCGGTTAGAACCGAGTGATATTTACTTCAGAATGCTAGTCAAGGATTTATGTATTCCTATTGGTATATTGATTAATATTTTGAATTGACAAATGGATATTTGAAATAGCACGTTATAGTACATCAATATTTTAACTATCAAATACTATTAGAAAATCATACTTTTTTATGTACTTGGTGGAATCAGCTACCCATTAATCCACTCGTGTAGATTATAATTCTTTACCCTTCGGTTTTAAATTCGGTTAATCCACCTTTGAAGCTATAAAACTTTACTTCGCAACTAGTGATTTATTACAAACATTGGACTTTCCACCCGAATTGCAATACAGTTTAGAATTAATTTTACTATCCCGTCAATGGTCTTCGAAACCAGGAATTCCTCTGGAATTCCTAATTAAGGACGAAATAGAATATAGGAGAGGTACAGTCAATCCATAATCTGGATTGGAAATTGAAACTCCCTTTCTCAATTTTTGTATACAGATGCAGTCAACTTCGTTTATGGCGACAACTCGGTTATAACGAGTTTCTTAGTATGTTTATTTGTATGTTGTTTGAAGAATTATTTATTTGTAACTGTTTATCTTAATGGCGTCTCAATCTTGGTGGTCCTTTGAATGTCATTATATCTGATTTTGAGATTGGCTATAGTTTTGCAAAAATGTCATACAGTGCCATTTAGTATATAAGATTATAAAACTTAATTAATATATAAGTTTATAGAGTTTAATTGGTATGTAAGTTTTTAAAGTTTGATTAGTATGTAAATTTATAAAATTTAATTAGTATATAAGTTTATAAAATTTAATTGGTATATCAATTTATAAAATTTAATTGGTATATCAATTTATAAAATTTCCTTACTATATTTGAAGGCGTAACCAATAAAAAATAACCTATAACAAATTGCAGGTTTGTTCGTGGTTTTATGCGCAGCGATAAATACAGGTTTGTGTTTTATTGTGCAAGGACAGCAAAGGTCACTGCGGTGGTACATAAAGAGAAAGAGAGAGAGAGAAAGAAGGGTGTAAAGAAGGGTGTAAAGAAGGGTAGAGTTGGAAAAGATGGCCGCCGAAGTCGGCGCTTTAATCCCAGGCGGTTCGACGTACTTAGAGCTTCCGATAAATGTCAACCCCTGCCGAGAATGTAACAGGACATGGAACTACCGTTGGCCGAATAACGGCACGTATCCTATGATACCACTATGAGTCGAATCCGTGTTGATAGCATGATAAATGAGTGAGTGAGTGCGTTAACAACTACTCCAACGCAGAATTGTGAACCTATAGTTTGCCATGGAATTCGAACGGCTTAAATCCTTGGTAACTAACCCTCGGGTGACAACAGTAAGCAGTACGTCCGTAAGAAGTCTGTTTTGTTTGTGGCCCCGTTGGCAACAAAATGTAAAGTTACGGGCACTAGGTGAACACATTACCATGTCGCATGGCCCCCAGATTTACTTCGACGGGCCCCATGGCCCCTTCCCTAGGCTAGGGCCCACAGTATTGGTCCTTACCAGCTCCGGTCACTAAACTTGATCCGGGCACCCGGGCCCCTGCTGCCCCCCCCTCTTATCGGATCCGCCTTTTCGCTACTTATGGGCTCAAGTTACAGGAAGGAAAATCGTTCACGACGATGAGTCACAACGTGTCTTGATGGGCGTAACCCCTCAGTGATTCATTCAATACATAACTGTGCAAAACTCTGTAAAAAAATGGCGTCTCTTTTTCTCTTAAACCAAAATAAAAAAAAACAAAAATAGCTCTAGTTTGAGCTACTAATACGTGGGTGTCAAATTTATTTGTAATAAAAAAATCCCCTACGAAAAACTCACAAAAATCTCGCCCCGGTGGCTTTGTGTGTTGACCATTATTTGGCAATTGTGTTATCCCTGTGAAGGGTAATAATATCTTACAACTTAATATATGGAGAAAAATGCGTTTGTTCTTGTCCTCATTCGTCTAGTAGGTCAAGACACCGCGGGCTAAACGGAGGGACCCTGGTTCGAATCTGGGATGAGGACGGCGTCTCTTTTTCTCCTAAACAAAAATAGCTCTAGTTTGAGCTACTAATACGTTGGTGTCAAATTTATTTGTAATAAAAAAGAATATGTAAGCATAAGTTTCCGGAAACATGTTCCTTATTGACATTTGTTTTACAAATGACGTATCACTTTATTTAATAGTTTTTTTTTGTGGTTTTACGGCTCAAAGACTACAGTGGTCATGCTGCGCCGGGACCTACTGTTTTCCGAGGAATCCGAACCTCTTAAGGCCTGGGGAACCAAACCCCGGACTACAGTGAGCAGTGCGATCTTTATGAGATCTCTGAGTAAGCGTTCTTTTTGCACTGCTGGGAGTCGAACCCGGATTAGCCGCGCAATAGGAGAACGCGTTACCACACTGCGCCACCGCAGGGCATATTTAATAGTTAGTAGTTGAAAAAATAAAATTTATTAAACTATGAAAATACTTATTGAAAATTAAAATAACTTTAAAATTTTATGCCAAAAATGATGTTTAGGATTTGCAGTTAAGGTCGGCTATACATAATAGGAGTCATGTAAAACTTCAGTAGTTTTTCATGCTGAAGAAAAAATGTAAAGCTTTCGAAATTGTTTGAATTTTTTGAAGAAAGGTGATGGGAATATTAAAATGAGATTGATTTCTTTGCCAGGATTAACAATTATTAATCATCATTACCTGTTTGCTCTAATGTGAGGAAGGGAACATATTGACATTCTGCCCATAATGACCATATATTATGTGCCAGAAATTTACAGAAAATGATTTCTGATAATAATGATAATTCTCATAAATGATAATGTTTCTGAAATGCCAAGGAACCGTTCAACGAAACCCCTAAAAACCAATGTCAAACGGCTCAAGAGCGTTCTATTCCCGACATCACTCTACAGATCATTACTGTTAGCAAGAAATATTCAAATATATAAAAATGTAATAAACTATACATGTACTTACAAGAATACGTTGGGCCTCACCACAACGTATCAGCTCAATGTGCGGAATATAATAATGGGCGGAAAATGCCCTTTGTTGTCATGGCGCTTTAAAATCGCAATCGAACATTTTTATACATAGATATGCCAAATGTATAACGATAGAGTAATATAAAATGCTTTATAAACCTGTTGATTGGATTTCCTGAAAAATTTATGAGATAAACATAAATGTGTTTTTTAAAATAAAAGTAAGACTAGAATTTTTCGGATCGGGATTTTAAGCAACGCTAAATTATAAATTACTTGATATAATTTGTGTGTTGATTTAGCACATCTCTAAATATAATTTGTGTGTTGATTTAGCACATCTCTAAAATATTGCTAACTCGGTGCCTGCAAAGAAAATTAATATTTTAGTAAGGAAGAGAAAAGCTCCATCTTATTCGTTAAAAGCATGATTCATTGTCCTTGGAGCAATGCGGAAACTGCTGTATGAAGTTTCATTAAAACGTATGGTGGAAATCGTTATATGGTTTGCTGTAAAATATAGCACATTAGGTTTAGGCTATTGCGCATTGGGGGTTGAATTGAAATATAGTGAATTAAGTAAAACCGCATTATTCCTTACAGATACAAATAAATCTCGCCATTTGCAGAGCATAACAGAAGAAGGTCTAACTGTTGAAATTGAAGATTTCATCCTTCGGGAAAAAATGGCTCTAAACAGCAGGTGGACTCCTAATCACAGGTAAACAAACTACTTTGAACTAAAACTTGTAATAAAACAAAAAGTCGCAAATGCAAAAATTAATGTATTTTTTATAACAAATATATATTTTAATGTAATTTTTTTAAAAAGAATTACTCTAGAACAAAATGTTTAAGCGTAATTTTTTAAAATAAGCTCTATAATTTTTTTAAATTTTCTGCAAAGTTTAGAATTTAATTAAAAATGAATATAGGCGACAGCTTATTTATTACCCAGTATAATTTAACAGCACGATTACTATAAATAAATGCAAATCATAACAGAATGAATAAAATAAATAAATAAATAAATAAAGTATAAATGTAAGCTTGAAAGAAATCTATATACATACAAAAATTTCGCCGTTGCTGAACCTTCAATATTTTTGTAAACAAAGCGTCTAATGCAGATTAATGTTAGTAATCATACAGATGGGATGGAATGTGCATATAGTTTATCATAATTCAGTCCTATGGTGTAAAAGCATTAATTTACATTTATAAAAGGAGAGAGAAGGGGATTACGTCCACTATTGTATGTATTATTATATTGGAAGAGTATAACAAATATATATTTTTTATGATTGTGTTAATTTGATATTAAATAAATTATAGGCAACAATTTCACAGCGAAAAGCACACAAAATTTCAATATGCAAAAATGTAAATTTAATTTCCTATCCAGTATTTTATATGTGCAAGTTTTTTAAAGTTAAATTTTCCTAAATGATAATCATTTTTGTTTTTACTTTTCATTTCATAGATGGCGCGCAGGTGACTTGGGATCTCATGAAGCAAATTACAGTCCTCTTCATCACATGCACCCACAACAAACAATGGTAGTTGATGGGCCTGAATTGTCAGACGCTGAATGCGATAGAGATTTAAGGCTCCATGTAACAGAGAACGGTGGGTGCCTGATTTAGAGTATTGCTTTAAGAGTTAGCCTATTTTAATATGTAAACTGCAAGAAACCATTTTGACAAAAATATGGAAGTTTTCTTATTTCAAAACTTTCTGAAACAGGGAGTTCCGAAAATATACATTTTAAGGACACTCCAAATAAAATTTAATTTTTACTGGGGACCCGTCATTTGTTTGCATGAGCATCTAAAGTTACGCATTTTTGATTGATTTTTATATGGCATATTACTTTTTGTAATTCATAACTTGTTGCTATTTGTAACAGCGACAAATCAACAATATTATTATTATTATTATGTCTGGTATACATTGTTGTATTACACAGCGTCTCAAGGAGATAATCACTATCTTCTTGATCTGGAGTTCTTGGTTCAGTTCAAGTCTCACCCAGAAACCTGAGAACTGTCCATGTATCTTCTTAATATATAGGCGGTGCCCAGTAAGGCAGTTTTTTGTAGGTCTGTTGTCGTTATGTCAGTAATGTCCAGTTTTTCTAGGAAGTGTTCTAGGTTGGATGTGGTGGCTACCCCAGTACACCTACCACAATTGGGAGAGCTGTTATTTGTTTTTTCTAGGTTCTATTAAGTCCTATTGCAAGGTCACGATATTTGGAGATTTTTTCGAATTCCTTCTCTTTAATTCTGCTGTCACCAAATAGTCGAATATTAATGATAAACACCTGCTTTTACATTAACCAGTGTTCTGTCTGATGTATTATGTTCTAAATGCCTGTCTGTTTAAAGCCGAAAGTCCCACAGGATTTTTATTTAGTCGTTTTCTGTCACTTTTTTGCTTCATGTTCCCAGTGGCTAATGGTTACTGCGATCTTACTTGGGATAGGATCTTATAATTTATTCTAGTGAAGAAGGGAATGTCAATCTGTCATGTCTTTTTTCGGAGTCTGTTTGCGCTATTTTACTATAGCCACTGATTAGATGGTCGATTTATCATCTTTTATTTTACACAGTCCGCATTTATTGTGCTAGCTTTGCTTTTGGATTTTAAATCTCATCCCGGTCGTTTGTAGTGCCTGTTCTTGTGCAACAACATTTTTTTTTCTGTTTTTAAAGTCCCCGATTGAAGTCATCTCCAGTTTCTTTGGTTATCGACTTTTTCCTCAATTTCTTTTAAATATTGACCACGGAGGGGGTTGTTTTTCCAATTTGTGTAACGTTTTCGAAGTTATTTTGGTTTCAAATATTTTGTGGTTTTGTTACTTTTATTAGCTTTCTTGAAGACGCTTCCATTAGGAGCTTTTTATTATTTCTATTTAAACATTCGCTCAAGTCTCTTTTTTCCTCTTCGACAGTTTGTTCAAATTGGAAGTGGCCCCTTCCTCATCCTTTCGTCGGTATGTATATCACACCATGGTTGTAAATCATAGTTTATAGTATTAATGCATATATATATATCATCATCATCATCATATTCAACCATTATCTATCCACTGCTGGATGAAGGTCTCTCCAAATGCTTTCTACAAGCCTATCCTGAGCAATTCCCTTCCACGTCACCCCAACCTGTTTTCTTATTTCATCCACCCATCTAGTTTGAGGACGTTTTCTAGGTCTTCGGTGGTCTCTTGGAATCCAGTTCAGAATTTCTGTTGTCCATCGTTGATCAGTTCTTCTTGCAATATGCCCAGCCCATCGCCATTTCAGCCCTTTTACTTTAACAATGATGTCCTCTACTCTAGTTTGCTCTCTCACCCAAGTGTTTCTTTTTCGATCTCTCCTAGTTATTCCAAGCATGCACCTCTCCATGCTCCTTTGCGTTGTCTGTAACTTTCGTATTGCTCCAACTGTTAGACTCCATGTCTCTGATCCATAAGAGAGGACTGGCAATACACACTGGTTGAAGACCTTTCTTTTTAGACACAAAGGCAATTTCCCCTTCAGGATAAAACTGTTTCTTCCAAATGCACTCCAGCCAAGTTTAATACGTCTGTTGAGTTCTTTCATAATGTTGCCATCCATTGAAATCAGCTGGCCAAGGTAAATATATGAATCAGCAATTTCTAGCTCAATGTTGTCAACTTGTATTTTTGTTTCCTCTACAAAATTATTGAACATGATCTTAGTTTTTTGTAGGTTCATCTTGAGTCCAACTTCTTTACTTCTAGTTGAGAGCTCCTGTACCATGTCTTGGAGTTCTAATGGGTTCGTTGAAAAAATAACAATGTCATCAGCAAACCGCAAATGATTTAAATATTCACCATTTATTTTTATTCCCTTGTTATTCCAATTTATCTGCTGAAAAATCATCTGTAAAGCTGAAGTAAAAAGTTTTGGAGAAATGGTATCTCCCTGCCTCACACCTTTACCAATTTTGATAGTTTTGGTATCTTTATGTAACCGAAATTTTGCACTTGCATTTTTATACACACGTTTCACCATGTCAATGTACACATCC
>QLNU02015003.1:95358296-95382157 GCA_006491805.2 Dysdera silvatica
TTTGTTTACCTTTGCAGTATAAAACATTATCTCTGATGTAGAATTTTAACTTTACAGGATTTATTTGGAGTCCTTTTTTTAATCTGTCTATTATTTTTAAGCATTTTTCATCTTTACTTTGTTGTAGTTTTATATCTTGGTACAAGGAATTTGTTATTGAAGTTTGTAATTGGGTGATATTATTTACTTTTGTAGTTTTTTCATTTAATTGTAAAGTTTTAACAATTTCTTCTATTTTTTCTGATTTTTGATCTTTAACTTTTAAAATTTCATTTTCGTGTTGGACCTGTCTGGATAAATAGTCAGCAACGGCATTTAATTTACCAGGTTTATGAATAATTTCATATTGGTATTGTTGGAGGTTCATTATCCATCTGGATAGTCTATTTGATGGATCTTTAATTTTCACGACATTGCTTAAACTTGCCTGGTCAGAATATATAGCGAATTTTCTACCCAACAAGTATTGTCTGAAATAAGAAGTTCCCCAGACAGTCCCGAGTAACTCCTTTTCCACGACTGAATACCTAGTCTCTGTTTCTTTAAGTTTTCTACTAGCATATGCTATAGGTTTAGGGAATTTGTTTTCGTTTTCCTGGCATAATACAGCTCCTAAGGCTAAGTTACTTGCATCGGTGAACAGGACAAATGGTTTGCTCATGTCTGGTAGATCTAGGCATGGATGTTTGAGCAGGGCTGATTTCAAGTCATCAAATGCAAGTTGTGCATTCCCGTTCCATTTGAATTTATTTTTTTCTTTTGTTAGTTCAATTAAAGGTAATGCTCGTTGGGTGAAATTGCTTATAAATTTCCTATAATATCCTACACAACCTTAAAATCCTCGGGTTTGTTTTCTATTTTGTGGTATTTGAAATTTGTTTACAGTTTCTATGTTTCTAGGATCTGGTGATACTGTTCCTTTGGTTACCTGGAAGCCCAAATATTTTATAGTGTCTTTTAGGAAGACACATTTTGAGGGTTTTAGTTTTATATTGTGTTGTTCAAGACGTTCGAAAAGAATTTTTAGCTTTTCAATGTGTGAATCAACATCTTTCGAACATATTAAAATGTCATCAATGTAGACTGCTATTTGATGAGGCTGCAAGCCAGATAAAACTAGTGCCATCAGGCGACTAAAGGATTGGGGTGAGGTTGAGAGACCAAAAGGTACCCTGCACCACTCATAATGGCCTCCATTGGTTGAAATGCTAATTTGTGTGTATCTTGAGGGGCCACTTTCATTTGATAAAAACCTGATGTTAAATCTAAACATGAAAACAGATTTGCATTAGCTAAATTATCTATTGCTTCGTTTATATTGGGCAGTGGAAAACTTTCAGGTGTTACGACTGCATTAAGTTTTCGAAAATCTGTGACTAACCTAAATGTGTTATCCCTTTTTTTACTAACAATATGGGTGCTAAGTATGGTGAAGTACTATGTTGAATTATGCCTGACTCTAGAAGTTGATTAATTTGGTTTTTCATTTCATTTCTAAGGTTGTAAGGAACTTTGTATGGTTTTTGTCTAACAGGAATGTCATTTATTAGATCTACTCGGTGTTCTATTGTATCACATCCTGTTAAATCTGACAATTTATTAGCGAAAATGTGTTTATAGGAATTTAATAAGTTAGTTTATTTCTATCAGTTTCATTTAAATTACTGAGATCAAATTCTCCTCCAAAAGGCATTTCATCATCTATTTGCTCGTTTTCTGTTTCACTAATTATGTTTATATATGTTGGCTTAGGTTTAATGGTCACTATTGGTTCTATGGTAACTATCTTCATGCCTTTATTTAAATGAATTGGATCCTCACTTGGATTCACTATTTTTACCCAAATTTTGTTTGAGGGGCTGTTCCATTTATTAACAGAAGTGCTAATTAGTAGTTTATCTTTAATTTTATTGTTGCATGGTTGAACCAGAATATTAGGGGTTGAAATTTTAACGTTGACATTTTTGGTTGTTTTTACTAATATGCACTGTTCACAAAATGGCTTTATTACAGTTTTATTTTCTAGGTATCCATAGTAAGAGTTTATTTTTAGTGGTTGATTTTGTGAATTAATTGGAAAGGTAGTATTTGTTAATTTGTTTAAAGATATTTGTACTTTATCGTTAAAGAGTTTTCCTTGTTTAAGATCAATTATAAATTTGTATTTTTTTAAAAACGAAATTCCTAAAATTACTTCATATGCATTTGAAAAATCTTTTTCCATTGTATGTAAATCTGTGGGGAAATAATTATTATTAAGTTTAAGGTTTATGTTTGCTTTATTTGAGATTTGAAATTGTTGTGATCCTATTCCTTTTATTTGGATTTTTTCAGTTTGTATACTATTTGGAGAAATGTTGCAACCTTTTAAAAATGAACTTTGAATTATGTTTATAGATGCTCCTGTATCAATTAAAACTTTACATTTAATTCCATTAATTAGTCCTGATATTACAGGCAAAGATTGTGTCATATCGTTTTTATATAAGCTTGGTACAGTGGGGTTGGCCAAGAGGGCAGAAGGTACCTGTTCTCCCTCCCCTGGGCTTAGTTTCCCTGGTTTTGGTTCCTGTTGGTGTTTTGCCTATCCGAATTGAACCTAGTGCTAAGGTTTCGTGAATTCTGGGAGTTATCACTATTACGATACCCAGTGCTTTGGTTTTGTCTATTAAAATTCTGAAATCTGGGTTGATACTGATGGTTATAGTTATTTTGTTGGTTGTTGTATCTTCTTTCTCTGCAAGACAGAGCAGTATGTCCTCGCTTATTACATATTTGGCAAACTGGAGGGGTTTGGTAATTCTGGCTTGCCCCTGCATTTATCCTATTTGGTTGTTGTGTTGATTGTCTCTGGTTTGTTCTATCAGTGGTTTTTAATTTGTTTAATTCTTCTACTAGTTTTTGCATTTGGTTTGTTAATACATTTATGTTTTCTTTTAATTTGTCGACTTCCCCCTCTTTTTGCACATTGCAAACCTGTTGTGGTACTGTCGGTTGAATTTCAGTTAGGAAGGGGTTACTGAAAACAGCTGCTAACCCTTCCTCTTCTAAAATGGCAAATTGCTTTACCTCTTCAAACGTTTTGGCATTCTTTACTATTACCCCTCGTTTTATTTCAGGCCTCAAATTCGCAATGGCAGTGGCTTTTAGCATATTTAGTCGCAATCTATCCACTGCTGGGTCGTTAGTATCTTCGTTTTTAAATAATTGGTATGACAATGCTTCCAATTGTGATAGATATTGTCGAACGGTCATGGAGGGCAGGTGTGGGTAGGTCACGAAGCGGGTGTGAGCACTAGTATGAGTTGGTTCCAGTTCTGCATACCTGTCTAGGAGAGTTTGCGATAAACTGTGAAAGGTGGGGTTTTGTTTCTCTTTAAGTATACCACTTGCTTCACTTTCTAGTTTCATTTTCAACGCTATCGTTTTTTCTTCCTCAGTCCACTTCAGGTATGTGGCAATTTCATCAAATTTTTCGAGGAAATCATTTATTTTTATTCGGCTGTTTGTGCCAGAAAAGGACTCAATGTGACCTAATTGGTCAAAAAGGCAAGGTTGGGGGAATATAAAAGTGCTCATAGCTTCATTGGTATTGGGATTTGTCATAATTATTAGCTTATTTTTCAAACAAAATAGAATTAAGCTTTAAATACTTTCATTAACTTTTTGAACACACTGTAGGTTTGTGGATACTAATTTTTGTGTATTTGTTTGTGATATGTTGAGTACTGACATAAATTTGTGATAACTTTCCCTAAAAATCGGGATTTAAAGACAAAAAAATATTTGTTATGTATAAAATAAACTAAATGTACATAATTTGTAAATGCAATTATTTATTTATTTTTATTTTTTTTTTATAACTTAGTTATTCAAGCTGAATATAATCTTTGAAAACACAATTATGACAATTGAAAGGCAATAATTAATAAACAATTTATATCAATATATTATAATTTTTAAACCAGAATAATGTTTCATGCCTGTTTTTGTCCCTACAGCTTTAAACTGTATGGTCGCGGCAACCACTTGTTATGGGGGATTTTTTATTTATAATTGAAATTAAAATTTCAATTGATTGTGTTTGCTAATATATGGTACATTGCGTTGTGTGTTAATAATAACCAAATAATAAAAACCCATAACCCAAAATAGTATGATAATAACCACAAGTTCTTTAAAACAGACACGAAACCTTGTTTTCACCTTTACTTTCTTTATTTATATTTAAACAACAAAATATTAATTTTTTCCAATACTTGGAGTTCGACCGTGCCACTTAATAATAACATTTGGGAGTTATTAACATACCAGCAATTACCCTATGACATAATTATATCTACTCAGTATTTAAACTTGATATACGAGGTATTACGTCAAAACAAACATAACCTTTAAAACAATCAATTTCATGATTACATATAAACTGGGGTATAACCGACCAGAAAAAAATTACATATTACATTATAGGTTTAAGGGGGGAGAAGGAGGCACTTATTATTGCAGGTTAAATGAAAAGAAAGAAAGGAATGTTAACTCACGTGTTATTTCTAGATCATCCTTAGGTGTGGAGGGTGTCCCCAGTGAGAAGGGAACCGTGGCCCTTAAGTTTAATTGCAGTTACGACCTCTCTTTTCCCATGGCATGGTACTTTGATATTTGCATCCGTTTTGTCATCTAGTAGTTTCACCCTGTTTAGCAAACGAGGCACCTCTTTGGCCCTTAAGTTTACATCGCTGATGCCAGCTGGGTCGGGATCCCTTTCTCGACACACACTCTCTCTCTCTGCTCAGTCACGCTGGTTCGACCTCTTATCGAGGAGTATCGTGGATGGTGATTGGCCAATTGAATTCTGACGTAAAAATTTTCCTAATTTTCAATTGGCCAGATTGACCCCACAGAGGGGAGAGCTGGCCTGGCTCTCGTTAAACTTCGAGCTGTCTTTCTAGACAGCTTTTGCCCATAAAACTGTGAGTTTATGAGACGTTCTTGGTGGCATTTCCAAGAAACTGGTTGCCAGATGTCCCTGGGGAGGAACTTTAGCGTTGAGAGATCCAGAAAGTATTGTGGGTGGCCTAGCTTATTTACGCTGTGTGAGTCATACAACTTCCCCTCGACCAGGGATTTCTTTGAAGTTGTTTTGATTTTTTTTCTGTTCACTGGTCCTGAGAAGTTCAGTTTTATGACTTGAAAGGTCACAGGCGAAAAAAGGGTCCAGTGCTCCCACGGTATCGTTTAGTTGTTGAGAAGAAAATGGTGCAAGCTGGTATGGACTGTTTCGCAGAAATAAGGGGAATGTTTAGGTTATATTGTAACGGCCTTATGGCCCAGCTGCACCTCGGAAATATTGGGAAATGGCGGTTAAGGAGGGTAACATGCATGAGAAAAAGGAACGTTACACTTTTAAAGGTTTAGCGGGTAAACAGGGAATTTTCAGATATGATCGCATAATATTATACCCCAAAATGCATACATACTTTCAATTACTATAATTTTTAACTAACGAATATTTCTGAAATTGAAATCAATTTTACAAGTAATCATATGATGTGACAATGATATAGACACTTTACTTATAGAAATAATTAATTTAATCAAACTCCGATTTTTATAAAAAAAAACTATACTGTTCCATTGATAGTCCGTTTAATAAAGTTCTGTTGGTGAAATCTGATGATTACTTGAGGTTATATGATGATGTTTCACTGGACTCGGGTTGTAGAGATTAAGTTTCTGCCACAGTAGTTGTCCTTGAACGAAGGGGAACATTAGATGAGGAACATTAATTGATATGGACGTCATGAATGGAATATACAATCACAATCTCGTCTGAAAAATTTAAAAAACAAGAGCGGCAGAATCTCGAAAAAATAAACACAACACTTAATGACATTGACACATATATTTGTACAATAGTGAGAAAGAGAGAGAGTGTGTGTTGGTTTTTTTTTTTGGTTTTTTTTATATTTATTAATTTAATTGTCCACTTATGTGCTTATGGGTGTTTAAATTTAATTAGTCATTTTAAAAAGAGAATTTTGAATTTTCACCCTAAGAAATACTGTGAAATTTACATGAGAAAATATATTATATTTTCATATTATAAGGAGGGGCAGTTGAGTATATCGGTATTTTATTATACATTTAAATGAGTCTTCATCCTTGTCAACATTTGTTCTGGGCTTCCCTACGGCCACATGTTATTTCTATTTTATCCTGAACAAAAAACAAGCAAATGAACGAAAAGACGAACAGGCTTAACAGCAGTAGGCAGTTTAAAATATGGTTGCAAAATATTGAAATTATTATTTTTTATGTATTTATTTACGCATGTGAAGTAGTACATATTTAATACACACATTAACAGAATTGAAAGTATTGCATCAAATTGCTGCAGCATTACCCTCTCAAGACCCTGCAGAAACCAAATTAACGCTTGAGTGACTCATCATTAATATTTTAAATTACCTTGTTTAGGGATTTTGTCATCGCTCCTGCAGCTTTTCCTCAATCAGTTCCCTTTTTAAATTATTTTTAAATTCTTTATAACTCTTTATTTCTCTTGTTTCCTCGTTTAAGACATTCCACAATTTAGGTCCTCTATATTTTACGTTATTTCTGCTTTTTTCTGTTCTTATTTTTGGTACACATAATATTTCATCTGATTTCAATATTAATTCTTCATTTAAGCATTATTTTTTATGTTATATTTATTATTCCATTAAATCTTTTATTTTGGATTCTTTTGTACATTTTTTTCGGTATACAATATGCGTTTAATTTGCTTACTGGAATAATACTAGTTTCTTCCAATATGACTCTCCAATCCCACTCCTGGTTACCATACATACAGTGTTACAAGGAATTTACTCTAACTTTTTCTATTAATTTTAGAATTGTTTACCCCATATTTCCCCAAACACAATTACAGTACATAAGATGACAATGAAGAAATGTGTAATATAATTCAATTTTTATATTTTTGTGCAATACCCTTGCTATTGTTTTAATTAACCCTATACCTCTACTTATTTTCTTATATATTTTGCCTATATGTTCATTCCATGTTAATTTATTTTAGCATTAGTTTAATACATTATTGCGTAACGCATTCAGTTAAACTTGAATTGCCACTTTCTTTGTGTTTTATTATCCTGGCATAACGGTCGCTATTTCATGATAGATAGTTTGATTAACAGCTTGATTTATTAATTAATTAATAATTCAAAATTAAGTGGTTGAAAAGACAACGCAAGATATTATTCCATTTAAAAATTTTAATTTAATTAAAATCAATTATAATTCAAAGCGATCACAGTGTTGGATAAAACTTGAAGTAATACTGTCATCTCCCTTTAGGGCATCCTTTCCTAATTCACCATATCTATAACAGGATATGTCACTCACTATGCAATCTATATTTATAACAGGATATAACAGGATATACAGTAGTGGACAAAATTGTGGAAACCCTTTGAAAAAAGATTATTTTAGAGGTTTGATGGCTAATAACACCACTTTTTTTTGTACCAATACTATAAAATTATATATCATTGGAAAGGTAATTTAATCAAGATTGTAATGCAATAACATTTATGAATCGTATTTTAATAGAACAGCATTCATAAAGAAGAAAGGTGATATACATAGAAAAAATGAGATATACAAAAATGTTCACCATACCAGTTAATACTTAGTTGGGTAACCTTTAGCCTTAATTACGGCCTTACAACGCTTTCCCATGGAGTGAACCAAGTTCTTTAGTTCTGCAGCTGTTATAATATGAAACCAAGATTGAATTATTGCTTCTGTTAATTGTGTTTTATTGCTGGGTTGCTTCCGACTAACAAGCTTCTTTAGCCGGCTCCATAGATTTTCGATGGGGTTAAGGTCTGGGCTATTTCCAGGCCATTCCAGCAGTTGAATATGATGATCTTGAAACCATTTTTTGCACACACGAGCAACATGACATGGAGCTGAATCCTGTTGAAATATAAATGCTTCATTATCTTGGAAAAGATCACATGCAGAAGGCTGCAGCTTGGGCTCAAGTATTTCATTTATGTATCTTTGGGCATTTATATTCCCATTGATCACGCAAATTCTGCCCACACCTCTTGATGTTATACAACCCCAAATCATAACACTAACTGGGTGTTTCACGGTAGGTGTAATGCACTCAGGATGGAAATCTTCTCCAATTCTTCTCCATACGTATTTTACGCCATCACTACCAAACAGTGAGATTTTGGTCTCATCACTCCAAATTACACTGTCCCATTGTTCCGTTGTCCAGTTAACATGGGTTTTAGCCCAGTTTAATCTTTTCAACCTCTGTTTGACAGACAAAAATGGCTTTTTTCGTGGAATTCTTGCATTTAGACCACATTCATGCAGTCTGCGCCGAACAGTCCTTGCACTTAACTTCACATTGCATTGCGCCATTTCACCTTGTATACACAGAGATGATTTTTTCCTGTCACCTAGGCACTGTCTTTTAATTCTTCTATCATCACTTGCTGTTGTGCACCTTTTTCTGCCTTTACCAGTCTGGTTTTGTAATGACTGAGTCTCCTTATACTTCTTCAAAAATTTAGAAATGCCACCTTTAGTTAAGTTTCCCCCAATATTTCTTCTAATTTCTTCATAACTGTAGCCTTGTTCACTTAATATTACTATTTTACATCGCTTCCTAGGTGACCAGTCAACTCTTTGCGCCATTTCTTTAATTTTATTACGTTTTACAAGCACACTAAATCAAAGAGCACAAAAAAAAAACAACCAACTTGATAGCAATTACAGAACACACTGATAAATGTCCTGTAACCTGTTGGCTCATTGCCAAAACAAGAGAAAACATGATTGGCTCATTGCCAAAACAAGATGACACCTGATTGGCTCTGTAAACACTCATGCTCATTGGCCACATTCAAATGAAGGAAAGCTACTTCATATAAATGTAAGCAAGCTGTGCTTCTTTTTTCTGGTTATTTGGCTATAACTTTTGATAGAATACAGATAATTGAACAAATGTTATTGCATTACAATCTTTATTAAATTACCTTTCTAATGATATATAATTTTATAGTATTGGTACAAAAAAAAGTGGTGTTATTAGCCATCAAACCTCTAAAATAAACTTTTTTCAAAAGGTTTCCACAATTTTGTCCACTACTGTATATATATGCACATGCACCATATCTATAACAGGATATGTCACTCAATGTGACAACCTATCTAAAATCCTTTTCATATAAACAGATTTCTTTTTACGGCTCCAGTCCTGGAGCATTGAAACCTATGCTTATTTGAAGCCGATAAAGCAGTTTTCGTTCCTTTTGTTTTTGGGACATTAGGGTAGTGATGATCACGGCGCGCCTAGCTAGGGCAACATGGCCCATGTTGTAAAATGACACACGTACTCAAGAGAATTGACTTAAGACAATTACTGCTCATTGCTTCTACTTCTAAAACTCACACTAATAATTTTTGCCACTTCTGAAAAATTCAGTAATGATATGATGGTTTTATGGTTACCATTATGCGACAGAAAAGCAGTGTTTTTCTGCTCGTAAATGAGGCCATACGCATGTTTTGACTATGTGCACAGCTTTTTAATATCAAAAATTTATTTATAGTTTACTGTATCTTATCAAAATGTGTTGAAATTTACAACATAATTCAGGGGGTTATATTTCGCAATGAAATGTAAAGAACTTTTATCAGAAAAGCAATTACGTTTAATTTTTATTAGAATTTGGGGTTCCCGAAACTTTTCTCAACTCCGTTCAAATCAATCGTCATTGAAAGAAACAATATATTATAGGGCAACTCTTTTTTCCCTGGATTTCTCAAAAAATTTTTATGTTTTTAAAAATTTACGATTCTGCTCAAGTTCCTCTGCGTTTCATTCTTTTTTCGTTATATTATTTCGAATTTTCGAAGCGTTCTGCCGAGAATCATTTTTCCGACTCTATTGCTTTTAAATTTTGAAGGAAGTTTGATCTTTCTTTCTCCATCTGTTATTTCTTTTTCAGTTCAGTTTTATTTGCCTATTGTTCGAGAATATATATGTGGAACGTTCTGGCATATTCAAAAATTTTCTGAATGCTTAGAAAGTCAAGGAAATCTATAGAATTTTAAAATTTTCTTCGAGCAGTTAAGGTTTTGTTTTGGAAAATACGAAAAAATAGGAATAAACCGAAGTGGTGTGTAAAAATATTGATTGCAATTGGGTTAATTATTCTACACTTTTATTTCCAAAAGTTATTATTGCATAAGGGTAATGAAAAAAACCAATAAGTTTTAATTATTTTTCGTGGGAAGCATTTTAGGGGTAAGACGTTATAAGGGAAACTTTTGCACCTTCTCAAATTATGCGGCTTTTAATAAAATATAAATGTCGCTATGATTGTTGATATTTATGCAATGGTTCAGAAATAAAAAATGTAGATATAGATATCAGTACCATTTATCCATTGTTAATTTTTATATAGTTTATACAAATAAAGCTGAACATGTTGTATTGAGATATATAATATTGAAGAGCAAGCGTTCACGAGGAAAAACTTATGGAAATCTGACTAAAGCGTACAAATTAGTACGAATTTGATGAATATGAACAACCATGTATATATTGAGAGATAATCTATTGAACCGTGGTTGTGGATGTCTGAAGTGGGTACTCAGTGTCTTCAATATCTTGTGTCCCTTTTACATTCACAATTATGGATGACAATACAAAGTGGCAAAAGACGGTCCATGGATTTCGTTCAATAACATGGCTATCCCTTAGGAAAGCTGGAGCACCTTACTGAATTGTTTTAGTCCACAGCCTTTAGTGTTCATTAACAGTGCTAGAAACACGGAAGTTAATACCATAAAGCCAGTGGCTGCAGTTAAAGCATTATGATGATATATCAGGGTTGTAGGCATATAAGGCAAATGGAAAGTTTCGCACGTGTCCAAATTCGTTAAGTCTCTTCCAACAGTATAATTCTGAACCCAGTTCAACAACGTCTGTACGAACGTAGTAGAAATAACTCTATAAATTCAATATTTTCAATCTAACGACACCAATTGAAAGTTTGGCTCCTGCGACATGTAGCTTTGGTTTATTAAGAAGACAAAGTTCCGCCCAACTGCGAGCTTATCCATAGTGGAATTTTATATTTACTCGCAAAGGGGAGATTTATTGCCGCCTGTAGCTCGATTGGTATGAGCACTTGGCTTGTTATCAAGAGGCTATGCGTTCGGTTTCCACCAGGCGCTGAGCAATCACTATCCTCTTTGAGAGTAATATATCATTTAATATTATTTTCAGTTGTGTTGCCTAGACATATTTAATAAAGCTTACATTCCATGATTTTTTGTTCGATGAGTTTATGTTTACTTACATATACATCTCGATTTAACGGCATCTGTATAGCAGCGAATGCTTTTTAAACCTTGACACGATCATCTTAATTGTAATTTTTGACACATGGAGTACATAATTAAACATTACACTAATGATTTAAAATAGTGTAGTTTATTAAGCGAACTGACAAAAATGAAAGTGTGAAGAGATTAAATTGTTTAAAATTAGATTATATATGCATTGAATGACGGTAATTTAATAAATGAGAATGTGATGTGGCATAAAAGTCGACCAATGTATAAACGGGTCTGTTTAGATTTTTTCCATCAATTTTTATTTATTTATTTATTTATAAAAATAATAAGCATTTTAAGGAAATAATGAATGCAATGTAAAAGGAATTTATCATTCATCCAAACTGAAATACATTCCTTGAAAGCTGCAAGTTGTCATTATTTTGTCCACAAACGAAAACAAAAATATTTTCGAAAAGAAACAGTAAATAGGATACCATAGAGATGTACGAATTTCATCGCAAACAGAGTTTAGGTATAAAGCCATAGAATAAGGGAAAAACTAATTTTAAGATAGCTATAACAAAGGACATTGTCAGCTTTGTTTGACAGGAAAGACAAAAACAAGAAAAAAGATGGGGTACACCTCTGTTGTTTATCAAATTAAAATGAACAAAAAGGCCCTTCCTTTGCATTTAAAAAACGCCGCTGGCGTTGAAAAAATCCACAGTTGCTGTAAATGACAGGGAATACTAATGAACGAGTTAATACAAATATTTCTTTTTTGCATGCTCAAAATTTGTTTGTAAGGTGATACATACAGAATGAGCAGTTGATACAATAATGTTTAAATTTTTATTCGGTTTCTAAAGATAACGAACTTGAAATGATGTCGTACTTGTATCACAGATGTCACTGAAAGAGAGAACATATAGGCTACTGAATATATCATTGTTATGTTCAATTAATGAAATACAACATATAGTTTATTCAGAACAAATTATCGAGGTTAAAATTATCTTAAACCGTTATGAGAGCTCTTTAAGTTGGGAGGCGGTAGTGAAGAAATATAGATATTGAAGAGCTGCAGTAATTCGATTCTATTAAAATATTATTTTTATTAAAAGCTTTAAATGCTTGTTAATTAAATAATTCGCCAAAAGATTAATTAATTCGAATAGTTAAAGAAATTTAGTAGACCTTTTTTGGCGGTGCCTTCAATGAAAAGTGTGCGCATTTTGATTGTAAGTTGAAGACTGATTTGATTTTAGAATTCGGAAAACAATTGCACGTACTGTTGCCAAATATGAAAAGTGAAGCATACAATATTCTTTTTGACAGATACGGAAAGGAAATAACGTACATTTAGAAAACATAATGTAAAAAGAAACCATTTGGCATTTTGCCAATTTTAGGAATTAAACTTAAGTTTCCTTTCCTTGCATTTCTAAGTGGCAACAGTTAAGAAAGCCTGCGAAGTGAACATGGTGTTTCTATTGTGGGAGTTCACAATAATTTCTTCAGAAAAAACTAACTGTTCTCACGTGAAGCCAGCTCACGTTTTCATTTGAAGAGTCAGTTAGTTGAGTGAAAGTACAAATTTGTCCGTGCAGTGGCGTTTCTTGTTTAAGAGCGAAGAACCTTCTTCTAAATAATTAAAATTGTACGGGATTGTAACTGATGACTTCGATATAGGCAGTGCAAAGTATATAAAAGGCCTAAAAAACACTTCTTTCGGATGAATCGTGACTTGGAAAATCATAATTTATCTCTAATTTCTTAAGATTATTTCTTCAACGGATTTATCTACTGGGAAACGGGCCTTACCGGGTCACCAATGCACAATTTTTAAATGTATCACCTATTCACCGCAAATGCGTATTTTATATATTACCTTTTGTTTTTTAATTAATCGAAAAGATAGTGGCAATTTACATACAAAAGGTTAAACACTGGTAAAATAGCAATGAAAAAGATCACTCAAGCTTTCGGACGCATCAGCAGCAGTCCTTCATCAGGAGTAATGACGATGTTATGTTTCTGTCTCTTTTTTATACTTGAAATTTCTGGAAAACCCTTCATCAGAGTAGTCCCGCAGAATGGAAAAACCCAATGAGAACCAATGGGAGGCCTCCAATAGAATCATGGAAGAACCCCAATGGGAACCAATGAGAAACCTGTACTGTGGGGTACCTAATGTTGGGAAATCCCATATATTTCAGAGTAAGAGTTGTTTATAAGTTTCTGGAAGTGGTTGTGATGTATTAATGGCTTTCCCGTGTAGTTTGTAAGTTTCCCAAGATTCTAAGAAGAGTCTACTATTCTTGTTTGTGATGTGACGGTGTAGTATTTTTGTTGAGTCCCAGTCGGGTTCGTGTCCGTGTTGTAAAGCGTGTTCTGCCAGACGTGAGGCTATGTCTCCTTTCGCGAGTGCTTGTTTGTGTTCTTTTTTTCTTGTTTTGATCATTCTTTTTGTTTGTCCTATGTAATGTTTGTTGCAGTCTTTGCATGGTATTTGGTATATTGCGCCTGTGAGGTCTTCTGGCGGAAATGGGTCTTTAACTTTTGTAAGTTGTGACAGTTGAATAGAATGTTTCGATATTTGCTTTTTTGGGGATGAAAGATATTGTTTCAGAAATTCTGTGAATACATGGAATGGATATACGATTGCGAGAGGTGTCGTTTCAAGTTGTACGGTTGATTTAAAGTGTACGGTTTCTGAGAGTGAATCGTTTAGGGTATCCATTATTTTTAAGTGCCGTGTGTGTGTGTTTTGTTTCTGTGTTTGAAAGTGTTTCATTACTGCAGTGAGAATTCGCTCTAAGACTTAATGTTTTAACAACGGAAGCTTTGTGGCATGTTGGATGATGCGATTTAAAATCGAGATATCTGTCTGTATGTGTGGGTTTACGGTAAACTGAGGTGAAGATTGAGTTATCGTGAGATCTGTGTACAAGAACGTCTAGGAAAGGGAGTTTATTGTTCTGTTCTGTTTCGTATGTGAATTTTATATGTGAGTTTAAGTTATTAAGGTAATGGAAGAAGCTTTGGAGTGTATTAGTTTTAAGTACAACAAACGTGTCGTCGACGTATCTTTTCCAGAATTTAATGTTAAAATTCGGTGAAGATAAAGCAGTTTCCTCAAATGACTCCATAACCAAGTTAGCTACAACACTTGAGACCGGAGATCCCATGGCAGTGCCAAAAACTTGTCTATAGATAGAACCATTTGAGGAGAACACAGCAGAGTCCAGACAAAATTTCAACAATGTGCAGATGTCGTGAGGTGTTAGTGAAGTGCGTTCATGTAGTGTTGTGTCATTTTGGAGGCGTGTAAGTGCGGTGTCGATTGCAAGTGATGTGGGAATGCAAGTGAAGAGAGAAATTACATCGAATGAGACCATGAGGTCGTCGTCGTCAAGTTGTAGGTTATTTAAAGAGGTGCAGAAGGATTGGCTAGTAGAAACAGTGTAGTCGTTATTACCGATTACAGGAGAGAGTAGACGTGCAATATATTTTGATAGGTTATATGTAGGAGAGCTGCAGAAACTAACTATTGGTCTGAGAGGAATATTTTGTTTATGAATTTTAGGTAATCCGTAGAATTTTAAATCGTCGTAGAGATTGAATGTAAGTTTTTAGATTTAAAGGGTTTAAGAAGGAGAGAGTTCATTTTAGATTAAATTGTTTGTGTAGGGTCATTTGTGATGCAGGTGTATGCATTTGTATTAGCAATTCGTACTGTCCCACGGCATATATTTCTCGCCTTCTCTTTCATCGGCCTAAATTTCTTACACCACAGATTCTCGCTTCCATAGAAAATGCTCTACAAAATACTCACACCGACGAACGTGTTGCAGCTGATATCCGCTGCAGAGTGGCAGGACTCCTTCGGCGTCCAAAACTCCCTGGGGACAACCTAACGCCTATGCAAAGGGTTGCCCTCCGGGAGCTACGGAACGACAAGGACCTTGTCATACTGCCAGCTGATAAAGGCCGTACTACAGTCGTCTTAAATCGTCAAGACTACTTAAATAAAATTACTACACTCTTATCTGATACAAATACATACACCCGCATCACAAAAGACCCTACACAAACAATTCAATCCAAAATGAACTCTCTCCTTCTAAAACTCTATAAATCTAAAAAACTTACATTTAATCTCTACGACTCTTTAAAATGCACTTCCGGCCGCTTACCATCCTTCTACGGATTACCTAAAATTCATAAACAAAATATTCCTCTCAGACCAATAGTTAGTTTCTGCTTCTGCAGCTCTCTGCTTTTCTTTTCTACTAGCCAATCCTAGTTGTACCTTTTCTACTAGCCAATCCTTCTGCACCTCTTTAAATAACCTACAACTTGACGACGACGACCTCATGGTCTCATTCGATGTAATTTCTCTCTTCACTTGCATTCCCACATCACTTGCAATCGACACCGCACTTACACGCCTCCAAAATGACACAACACTACATGAAATCACTTCACTAACACATCACGACATCTGTACATCGTTATAATTTTATCTGGACTCTGCTGTGTTCTCCTCAAATGGTTGTTTCTATAGACAAGTTTTTTGCACTGCAATGAGATATTCAATTTCAAGTGTTGTAGCTAACACGGTCATGGAGTAATATGAGGAAACTGCTTTGTAAACACATTGAATTGTAACTTTAAATTCTGCAAAAGACACGTCGATGACACATTTCTGGTACTTAAAACTTAATACACTCCAAAAGCTTCTTCCATTACCTTAATAACTTAAACCCACATATGAAATCCACATGCGAAACAGAACAGAACTATAAACTCCTTTTCCTAGACTTTCTTGAACACCGATCTCACAATAACTCTATCTTCACCTCAGTTTACTATAAACCCACGCATACAGACATATATCTCCATTTCAAATCACACCATCCAACATGCCATAAAGCTTCCGTTGTTAAAACATTAAGTCTTAGAGCGAATTCTCACTGCAGTAATGAAACACTTTCAAACACAGAAACAAAACACATACACACGGCACTTAAAAATAATGGATACCCTAAACGATTCATTCTCAGAAACTGTAGACCCAATAGTACATCTTTAAACAATACATCTCACACCCGCATATCTATTCCATATATTCACGGCATTTCCGAAACAATCTCTCGCATCCTTAAAGAGGCAAATATCCAAACATTCTATTCCCCTGTCACAACACTTCGCAAACAACTTACAAAAGTTAAAGACCCAGTTCCACCAGAAGATCTCACAGGCGCCATATACCAAATACCATGCAAAGACTGCAACAAACATTACATAGAACAAACAAGGAGAATGATCAAAACAAGAAGAAACAAATATAACAAAACGTAAAATCTGGATTTGAGTTCCGCTAATATAGAGAGTACTAAAGTGCAAATCCATGCAGGAGTTTGATTCCTCTAGGCGATTGAAGTTCGGTACCCGCGGAGAAACGCAACTTCGAACTCTACATCGTTACAGCCACCCTGGTATATCAAAGCACCAGGAAACGGACACGGATACTTAATAAACGGTAATATAAATGTGAGCTTCGGTTTAGCTATTCATTTATGTAATTAAACTATTATAATTTAAATGCTGCGTGCTTGATTTCTATAGAATAAACATTATTTAGTATTTTTTTTCGATTAGAATAATATGTTTCGTATACTTATTTCATTGTTTTCGGGCTTCATAAATGATATGCTACCATTTAATCTAAATTCACTATATTAAAAAAATGCTTGAGTTGTTTTTCTGTGCTAGAATTTTAATGCTAAATATTAAATTAGTAATGCAAGCAATGATATAAATGTTACATTAAGTCACGTGACCCACCTCAATTTAAGCTAGCTCAACATGAAAATTAGCGAACAAATCACATTTAAAACATATTATACTCATTATTGGACATAATGGTAAATGTCAGTTTGTAAGTCAATATTCATGAGCTCATGAGTTTCGAAACGCAGCCTGTTCAATTTGCTAAATTCCATGATGGCATTATAAATTTATTTATAAACGATCATTTGCATATAATAAATAATGCAGTTTGTGCGGAAAATTACATGTTACAATATCTAAGTAAAGTAAAATGTTCGTAAAAACCGATCAGCTTGTTGCAACTGATCAGTTCATACACAAAACTCAAGTTGATATTCATGCATCACAAAAAATGTTGACACAGTTATATTGTTTATTTATTTTCAAAGGCGCAAGGACAATACAGTTTATGCTCTGCGCAAACGTAGTGTTTTCCGAGGAATGCGAGCTCGTGTTTTCAAGAAAATCTAACCCCGGACTATTGAAGAGAAATGTCGAATATTCTACGATCAGGGGCGGACTGGGCCCGGGCCGGTTCGCCCTCATACGCGATAGGACTTGAGCCTCCGAAAGTTCAAGAGATGAGCCTTTTGAAAGGACACAGTCCACACAGTCCACAGTGCCATTGCTAGTCAAATCGCGCTGATCCAATTAATGGCACGGCGGAAGAATATGCAGATCTATCCTACTGTTGGGCCATGGCCCTACATTTTTCAAAGACTCACGTAGGCTTGGGAACCGAACCTCGGGCTAGAGTGGGAAGTTAGTCTGTAAGCGTTCATTGTTATAACACAATAGGAAATCGCACCTGAATAAACAGGCGTTTATTTATAGTTTATACCTATTTGTGCATAATTATATGCGTAAAGTTTTAATTCAGCAAGATATCTTTTATTCAATATTATATAAATCTGTATATAGTTCAATATTAAATCTGTAAATATAGTTTGATATTAAATCTGTAAATACAGTTTGATATTAAACCAGGAAATATAATTGTAGAAGACTTCATTGTTCAAAAAATGAAATCAGGAAGATTTTTCTTACTATTCTGATTATTATGTGTATTCTGCTGTTCTCCTCAAAGGAATAATCCCCATTTGTATAAAATTGACTTAAGGTAAATTAGATAAATTGAAAATCAGAATTTAGAAAAATTAAGGATCTATTTAAGGCATTTTCTGATGAGTGAGTCTTTCTCCCTACGGCGTTTGGAGGTATCCTAGCTGCCTTAGAAATACTCAGGTCTTTGTTTCCCTTGAGCGAAATCTGATCAACTCTCAATCCATTTTAAGTGTCGCACATTTTCCTAAAAGTATAAACAAAAGGGTGCATGGATTAGTTTTGAAAAATCCATTTAATAGGGGAAATAAAATGAACACTTTTGAAGATATTTTAATGTAAGCGCATTTGACGAAAATATAAATATATGAATATTATACGTATCTATTTTGCAACTGGATTTAAAATTTTGTTATAAAATATATGTAATGCTTATAAATATATGTTTTTTTCTTCATACATTATACATAAGGAAAACAAGTGTACAATTTACAATACAAGTGAATTACAATACAAGTTGTGTTGGAAGACTTCATATGCAAAACGCATATGCGACGTCATATGCAAAATAATTTATAGGGTCAATTTGACCCATGTTGTGCATTAACGGGGTAGTGGTATAACATTTGCAATAAAAATAATAAAAAAATGACAAAATGAAAACTAGCTAGATGGTTTACAAAATGTATAATCTGAGATGTTAGTGAGAAGTGTGTATTTGGAAAATAATCGGAAATATAGCACAAAATATAACACACCGGGTCAATTTAACCAAGGTTATGTTAAATATTAATTTAAGAGTTAAATATTAATTGATGACACAAAACCTCATATCTTGTCTCAAATTCATCTATAAATGTTATGTTCAGATTTTTCTCTTTCAACTCATATTTATATTTTTGTAGATTATGCTGTTCGGATAACAATAACTATATTTATTATAATCAGGGCCTAATTTCCAACAAAATAAGTGCAAGAGACGTAATATTATGATACATCGATTAAAAAATTGAATGGCTGCAAAAGAATCCATAAATCATGCGAATTATTTATGTCCATTTTTCTGGACAACAAAATGTATAACCTTTCAATTCAATTCAAATTTATTTTCGGGCAGAAACGATTATGGAATAAAAAAAACATACAAATAATCGATCTGCTCGGGCAGCTATGGGTAGAGATTATAAGGTCTGACAGAGCCCCAGCTGCCCGAGGCAAAATAACTATATAAATTAAAATATAAAAACAGGAAGAAATCAATGAAATTATACAAAAAATTTGTTTTCCAAAAGATATTTATGTAGGTACTTTTTAAAAAGTGGGAGTGAACTCAAAATTTTAATTCTGTCAGGAAGAGGGTTCCACACCCTAGGGCCCATACAACCCGTGCATACCAATCCAAGATTTGTTTTGGAGAATTCTGGTATTAGATTATTTAGATTTCTTGTGAAGTGATTATGTCCAGGTGGGATTAAGGACATAAGATTAAGATATAAAACGATTCATATGGCATTAAACATAAAAATAAAGATCTTGTAAATTAGTAATTTTTCAATTAGTAATATTTGAGTATTATTGGAAGATGAATAAAAGGAGTGAGACACATGACTATTGTAAGACAAAAGTGAAATAAAATGCTTCTGAAGAGCAGTAATTCGCGAGAGATTGTATTTTGTGGTACAGCCCCAAATCAGTGAGCAATAATATATGTTAGAGAAAATCAAAGAAAAGTAAAGATTTATAAGAATTGGAGTGGGTAAATAATATGCAATATTTCTTATTATTCCCAAATTTCTACTAATTTTCGTACATATGGTGTGAATATGGGTGTCCCGTTTTAAATTAGATTGAAATGTTATTTATACCCAGAAAATCAATTTCTGTTGAGAATGAAATTGATTCATTATTAATATTAAGATGAAAATTATTTAGATTAATATTTCTTTTATTTGTGAATAAAAAGCTCTTAGTCTTTGTTCTGTTAAGGGTTAAGTAGTTAATGTTAAAGAAGTTAATAATGTGTTTAATATCTTCATTAACTATTGTGATTAGGTTGTTAATATCAGTATGTTTAGAGAAGATACTTGTGTCATCAGCGAAGCAAATTGGTTCGAAGGATGTTGGTAGATGAAAAATGTTATTGACATAAAAGTTAAATAATAATGGTCCAAGAATAGATCCTTGGGGCACACCACATAATGAATCGCGAAGTATAGAGCGGCAACCATTCATGTGAACATATTGTTGTCTGTTAGTTAAACAGTTTTTGAAAAGGGTATTTCAAAGGCCACGAATACCAGCTAAAATATGTTTATAGAGTAATTGTTCATTTTTTAATTGTATCAAAGGCCTTCGACAGATCAAAAAACACACCAACTGCTGCTTGTTTAGAATCCAGAGAAGAGTAAATAAAATCTGTAACTGCAATTAAAGCTTGTTCCACTGATCTACCCTCCATAAATCCAAATTCATTTAGATGAATGATTTTGTTTAATGAGGAAAAAGCTATATAATCTTTTACGGAGTATCTTTTCAAAAATCTTGGCAAAAACTGTCAATATTGATATTGGTCTGTAATTGGCAATCTCATATCTATTTTCTTTTTTAAATACAGGTGTAACTGCTGAAATTTTAAGATCTTGTGGAAATAATTAGTTAATAAATGTGGGTGAGAGGCTGCAGTATAATATCTGAAACATATTTGATAGCGGCCGGATGAATCTGATCATGTCCAGGGCCCTTATTAGGGTTAATTTCCTTTATTAGTTTTGCAATTTCAGCGGATGTAACTGTTGAAAGAAATAGTGAGTCTTCAATGTCATAGTTGTAGCATCCACTATTCAAATGGGACGTTGTAATATGGGCCTGTGCCAATCCAAACGGAAAGTCGATAAAGTAGTTACTGAAGGCTGTAAGTATTTGATTTTGGTTGGTAATGGTTTTATTCCCAATAACAAGGCTACTAATTGAGTTTTTAGATGTTTAGTTCTACCAAAGAGTTCGTTTAATCCCGACCAAATTTTTTTTGATTGGAGCCTTTAAAGAATTTTTCGAGATAGTTTCGTTTTTCCAGTTCTAGTTTTTTGTTCAAGTTATTTCGAAATTTACGAAATGAAGTTAGGTGATCAGATGATTTGCGTTGTATGAAACTTGAGAAAAGGCTATTCTATTTTTTTATTTATTTCTTTTAGAAGAAAATTATTGATCCATGGTTTTATGATCTGCTTACTTCTTGAAATATTTTTAAAAATGAAACATGTAAAGGCCCGGAGATACCGGTTTAGTCGTGAAGTTAAAATCAAAAATAACTAGGTCGTTACTGTTACCGTAAGGGGGCGTCGGAGACGGGATGACGTCAGTCCGGCCTCCCCTTTTGTGCATGTTTTATAAATAAGATTTAACATCCCATGTCAATTTAACATTACATGTCAAAGTATTTAACATCCACTGTGAAGATTTTGTGACAGAGACTCACTCTCAGACGTTCGAGACTCTCGGTGCACTCGGCACACACGGCGCTCATGTGGGGCTTTTAATAGGACGCAACGTAGATTTGTAATGCTGGCTTGATAAGCGTGGGCTTACCTTTCTAAATTAAGTTATGCGTTCGCTTGTTCAACCCTGGCTACGTAAAGGAGAACAGTCTAGTGGTTGCGAAGCAAGGAGCGTAGCTGTAAGTTATTAGCTGAATGCTAGTGCCGAATCATTGCCGGAGAAGTAAAAGCTTAGTGGAAGCAGAGCGATTAGCGTTGCCCGTCTGCGGATTAAGGACGTGTGTTCGACGACTGTAGACCTTGCGCCACAAGGGACGTAAAGCTGTTGCATTTTATTGAAGAGGCTGACTTAACGGACTGCCAAAGGGTGATATTGTTTTGTTATATCTTCTAATAAAGACTAACCAATGTGGAACTGTACTCAATAGTTAATCTTAGACTTTAAATAGGGAATTTTGGGACTTGTTAATAGAGAACAAGAATAACTTGGAAGTGAATTCGTTAGTTACAAGAATTTGCTGATTGGTTTAGTAGGACGTGCATTAAACACAGAATTGAGTCCAAGTGATTGGAAGAACCTGCGTAGAAGTGCCCGGAACGTCAGTCGCTGGTTACTAAGTCCAGGTCCTTCTGTTTAATATTGTTATATTTCACTTAGAATTGCTAGTTAGATATTGCGCTATATGTTTAGCTAATGTGTTTAATATATTTGTAGTAACACTGCCCCGGTCGATCTCCACTAGTGGATGGGTTCTTAAGTAGTTCCAGAGTTACCAGGTGATTTCTAACGTATTGATTAGTTCCAGTACCGACACTCGCTCGAAAAGAATGGATTGGTTTGGGCCTGAATGTTATTACTACTGTTGTAACTTCTAGAACACAAACACCTGGTCACATTCTCGTATATTGTTTACCAATGTAGACCAACACGCAGCACTCGATTTCCCGATAGATAAGTAAATTTGTAACAGCTAGTAAATTTTTATATGCTGAGTTAAAAGTAAATCACCGTTAGGAGCATTAGACTCTAACGCTAGTTGTAATACGTTTTGGTATCTTGTACATTCACTAAAATTCTCGACAGCTTTGAGAAGGAGGTAATTTTTCTTAACCCTCCCCTCCCTAGAAGTACTCAAAAAAGTACTGAAAAACTTTTTTGGAAAGTGGAGGGGCGAAAGGCATAATTCGCCCCCACCACCATTGAGGAATCCTGTTAAAATATATATTCAAAAATATCGTTAAACATTGCCACTAATCTATCAAAGCTGAAAGAATTTTATTCTAATTTCATTTTCTGTCAATAGATGTCGGTACCATACTATCAATAATACTGAAACTCGTTTATTTTTGTCGAGAAGCCCAATACAAAGAGAATATTATCAATTTACATATATCAACACAGATGTTTATACATTATGAAATTTGTTACAACATAGCATGTAAAGAAAAACATAAGGGGCATCCTGCCAGGGCAGCGGCGAGAAAAGACAGTTTGACAAAGCTCACCGCGGCCTCAGGGGTGTCGCTTAACCTGTTAACCGGGGAATAAAATTTTGTGAAACTCGTTTCACACTGGGGACTTTTTTTCACAGTGATAAGTAATGTCATCACACCATCACGCTAGGATTAAATATATAAGAACTACATAAAACGTAATGCGTTCAACATAATACGGTTAATTTTAATGACGAAAAATGTCGTCATTCGCATTTTGGTAGTCTTCCGGGCATGACGAAAAATGTCGTCATACCCAGTTAACAGGTTAAGAGACAATTTGACGCAGCAGGCTGAAACAAAGCAAAAGTAAATTATTATCTATTAGTAATAAACGAAAAGAGTAAATTTTTAAATTAAGTAACATTAGTTGCTGATTTAACCTCCACTGGCAAGGTATTCCATAATCTAGGGCCCAGTGCAACAATACGAGAAAGACCCAAGTTAGTCCTGGCGATAGTTGGTATTAATGAATTGGGATTAAGAAAGAAATATGTTTAACTTCGTTGAACAAAGGATGAGATATCAATAACTATATGAGAATGAGTAAGGTGAAACGTAAGTATGGCAGTCTTGAAAACAAGTAATTTATCTAAG
>QLNU02015003.1:95384637-95395932 GCA_006491805.2 Dysdera silvatica
TATGTTTTTTTCTTCATACATTATACATAAGGAAAAAAAGAATACAAGTGTACAATTTACAATACAAGTGAATTACAATACAAGTTGTGTTGGAAGACTTCATATGCAAAACGCATATGCGACGTCATATGCAAAATAATTTATAGGGTCAATTTGACCCATGTTGTGCATTAACGGGGTAGTGGTATAACATTTGCAATAAAAATAATAAAAAAATGACAAAATGAAAACTAGCTAGATGGTTTACAAAATGTATAATCTGAGATGTTAGTGAGAAGTGTGTATTTGGAAAATAATCGGAAATATAGCACAAAATATAACACACCGGGTCAATTTAACCAAGGTTATGTTAAATATTAATTTAAGAGTTAAATATTAATTGATGACACAAAACCTCATATCTTGTCTCAAATTCATCTATAAATGTTATGTTCAGATTTTTCTCTTTCAACTCATATTTATATTTTTGTAGATTATGCTGTTCGGATAACAATAACTATATTTATTATAATCAGGGCCTAATTTCCAACAAAGTAAGTGCAAGAGACGTGATATTATGACAAATCGATAAAAAATTGAATGGCTGCAAAAGAATCGATAAATCATATCAATTATTTATATCCATTTTTCTGGACAACAAAATGTATAACCTTTCAATTCAATTCAAATTTATTTTCGGGCAAATACAATTACAGATTAGAGTACAAAAAGCATACAAATAATCGATCTGCCCGCGCAGCTATGGATAGAAACTAAAAGGTCTGGCGGAGTCCCAGCTGCCCGAGGAAAAATAACTATATAAATTAAAATAATTACAACAACACGAATAAAATAATAAAATTGTACAAAAAATCAGTTTTTCAAAATATATTTATGTAGGTACTTTTTAAAAAGTGGAAGTGAACTCAAGCTTTCAATTCTGTAAGGAAGAGGGTTCTATCCTCTAGGGCCCATACAACCCATGCGTGACAATCCAAGATTTGTTTTGGAGAATTCTGGTATTAGAGTATTTAAATTTCTTGTGAAGTGGTCATGTCCGGGTAGGATTAAGGATATTAGATTAGGATATAAACCGATTCGAATGGCATTAGACATAAAAGTAGAGATGTTGTAAATTAGTAATTTTTCAATTAGTAATATTTGTATATTATTGGATGAATCATAAAAGGAGTGAAACATTTGAATATTGTAAGACAAAAGTGAAATAAGACGTTCCTGAAGAGCAGTAATTCGTGAGAGATTGGATTTTGTGGTACAATCCCAAATCAGTAAACAATAATATATGTTAGAGAAAAATCAAAGAAAAGCAAAGATTTATAAGAATTGGAGTGGGTAAATAATATGCAATATTTCTTATTATTCCCAAATTTCTACTACTTTTTGTACAATTGGTGCTAACATGGGTGTCCCATTTTAAATTAGATTGAAATGGTACACTAAGAAAATTAATTTCTGACAACCATTAATTTCTGTTGATTATCAAATTGATTAATTATTAATATTAAGATGAAATTATTGAGATTAATATTTCTTTTATTTGTGAATAAAAGGCACTTAGCCTTTGTTGTCCTAAGGGTTAAATAGTTAATGTTAAAGAAAGTAATAATGCGTTTATTATCTTCATTAACTTTTGTGATTACATTGTTAATATCAGTGTGCTTAGAGAAGATACTGGCGTCATCAGCGAAGCAAATTGGTTTGAAGAATGTTGGTAGATGATAAATGTCGTTGACATAAAAGTTAAACAATGATTATCCGATAATAGATCTTTGATGCACGCCACATAAGGAATCGCGGAATGTAGAGCGGCAGCCATTCCCGTGAACATATGGTTGTTTATTGGCCCCCTTACAGGGACCCCTTAAGTACTTTTTGAAAAGGGTATTGCAAGGGCTAAGGATACCAGCTAGACTAAGTTAATAGAGTAATCGCTCATGGTTAATTGTATCAAAGGCCCTCGATATTTCAAAAAACACCCCAACTGCTGCTTGTCTTGTAAAATCTGTAACTGCAATTAAAGGCTGTTCCACTGATCTACCCTCCGTAAATCTAAATTGATTTAGATGAATGTTTAATGAGAAAAAAGTTATATAATTTTTTGCACAGTATCTTTTAAAAATTTTTGGCAAAAGCTGTCAATATTGATATTGGTCTGTAATTGACAATCTCAGATCCTTTTCCTTTTTTAAATACAGGTGTAACTGCTGAAATTTTAAGACCTTGTGGAAACAATTAGATTATAAATGTGGTATAATATCTGCAGTATAATATCTGAAACATATTTAATACCAGTCGGGTGAATCTGATCATGTCCATGGCCCTTATTAGGGTTAATTTCCTTTATTAGTTTAGCAATTTCAGCGGCTGTAACTGGTGAAAGAAATAGTGAATCTTTAATGTTATAGTTGTAGCATCCACTATTCTAATGGGACATTGTATTATGGGGCTGTGCCAATCCAAACGGAAAATCGATAAAGTTGTTATGGAAGGCTATAAGTATTTGATTTTGGTTGGTAAGGGTTCAGTTCTCAATAACAAGGCTACTAATTGGGTTTTTTGATGCTTTAGTTCTATCAAGGTGTTTATTTAATCCTAACTAATTTGTTGTTTTTTTGACAGGAGCCTTTAAAGAATTTTTCGAGACAGTTTCGTTTTGCCAGTTTTAATTTTTTGTTTAAGTTATTTCGAAATTTACGAAATGCAGCTATGTAATCAGATGATTTGTGTTATACGAAGCTAGAGAAAAGTCTATTCTTGTTTTTATTTCTTTTAGAAGAAAATTATTGATCTATGGTTTTCTGATCCGCTTGCTTCTTGAAATATTTTTAAGAATGAAACATTTGTTGTATATATTAATAAAAGTTTAAATAAATAGATTATAAGCGCGTCGAGCATCATTCAAATTAAGTAAAGTGCTCCAATTGATTTTTGTTAACTCGTATTTAAATAAGATTAGGTTACTTTACGAAAGATCACTAATCGAAAAACAACTTCCAAATTTATTACGATGAAAATCTTGAATAATATTAGTTATGAAAATAGGTAGGAGATCAGTTATATGGTATGTGAGTACTCCTAAGATGTATGGATAAGTGTTAGTTATGCAGAGGTAGATTGGGAAGTAGATGTTTTTCTAGTAGGAGCATTGATTGTAAAATGAAAACCACTAGTATGAACTATATCTTCTAAATTTTAGCATTAACGTTTTGGTTTCAACTCATGTCAATAATTAGATCGCCAAGTGTAATTGATTTCAATTTTTCAGTGCTAACAAAATCCATAAACATCTTTAACCCTCCGTCGGGCACACCTCTAGGTCACCCGAGTTCGGGCGCAATGAGCCTGGCAGGCACATGCTTGAAAATAGCCGTTTATAACAACCTATATCAATTCCAGCTATCCAAAAGAAATCACTGACATTTATAGGGATGTGTACTAAGAGAATCAGTGAATTTTGATGCAGAAATATACATTTAATGGTTGTAAAATTAATAAAACAAAAGGTACTCAAATTCCGAAACAGGCATTATTTTTTTCAAACATAATCATTTCCAAACGTTACAATTAGTAAAAAACATGAATTGTAATACACTTGAATGCTACTAGAACCATATTTAATCAGAATAGGGTATCTCAAATTCATTAGAAATGATGCATTTGCATAAAGAAAAGCAAGGTTGGCAGACCAACATTCGATGGCTCATGCAGATAGCTCTGTGAGATTTTCGACATTCATATTGAGACAGCCTTCTCACAACCCGTCTCCAGTGTGTACTTGCCTCATCTACGTTTTTTGGGCGGGGGGAAGAGGTGGTGATTTTCCTCTATTAACCCAGGGAAGATATCTTTTCCGCCGGATTTGTAGGCCGCGTGGTATTCCAGCGGTATTCATACTTCTTTGGCGCAAGTGTTCAATTAAGAGTTCATGTGAAAACCGGTTCAAAAATACCCTTCTAAGTTGTGGTTCAAATTGATTCTCGGGGTAAATCGCTTGGGAGTTAATCTCACCAATATTCAACATTGCCAAGAATACAACCATTGTCCAACGCTTTGTGTTTCGGCTCACGCTGTAAGTAGCGCACATTTAATCAGCAATATCAACACCACTCTTGGTAAAATTGTAGAAAGTGATTACCTCTGGTTTCATTCGTTCTCCAGATTGAGGATCAATGGTATTGTCATCATGAAGACTTGATGCAAGGATAGCATTTTTCCTTTCGCGAGGGATGTAGGAAACCAAAACTTTGTTATCATTGAAATCAAACGTACTGGTGTTTGCTTTTCTCCCTTTGACGTTTACAAAGACTGTATGTAACTGTGCCAGACATAGTAAGATCGAATGATAGAACATGACATGAACATATTGATTTGAATATATAAATAATATACCACCAAAAATAATAAAGAACAATTGCTACAATAAGGCCATAAAAGGCATAGGAAATAATGACACTAGATAAATAGTAATAATGTAAAATTTTTTCCATTCCCTTAGGCAAATTCAAAAGCGTTCATAATATACAAATAATGATACAATAAATACTAACACGTCAGGAAGACAAGAATAGCTAGTTTACTGGGTTTTGCAATTATGCAAGGACAGCAAAAGCCATGCTGCAATATTGACTTGGATATATAAATAAAGTACCAAACAGAATAATAATCAGTAAGTACTGCAACGAAAATATGAAATATATAGAGAGTAATAATAGTATATAAGCAATAATGCATTATTCATTTTTGGTAAGTTCAAAAAAATATATAATATGCAATAATCATTCAGTAGATTCTGGTGCTGCTTGTAGGATAAAAAGATCAACGATCGGATAATTAATTATAAAAAGTATTGAGCTATAATATAACCAATATAATGTAATAAAAATCGTGAAATATGAGATTTTCAAATAAATTATCAACTGTTGAAAGATTAAATTAATCAGGCATCGAAACAAGATGCTAATGTAGATAAATGCGAATAACTTATTCAAACATAACACTTAATTAGGTTAAGTCATAAAAGTGAGTGAGTGAGAATAACTTGCTGAAACGCAACATTTAAGTTAAATCGCAATCCAGAATAAGTAATATTTCATATATTAATAAATTTGAACATGTAATTTTGAGAACGAATATGTCAAAATATAAGTCTAACAAATCAAAGAATAGGTTGGGTTAAATTAAGCCTTAACAGGTAACTTTAGGTTGAGTTAAACCTTAATCACAAATTCATTACTTTTTCACGGAGCGTTTATTTAGGGGCTCCGGCTAATATTTAAATAATCGCCAAAAATGAAGAAGTACCGGAGCCAGCTCCGGTGTGCTCGTGCCCAATTTAAGCTCTGGAATGTAATAGCACAAACAATTACATTTTTGTAACAGTAGTGTTATATAGACTTCCCACGTTTACCAAAGTTTTAGAAAATATAAAATTTTATTTCTTTTTTCTTTCTAAAGTCAGGTTTGATAAATCGTAACCAATCAACAAATTTTTTCAACGTTACTGACAAGTAAATAATTTTAAAACAGTTGCGCTAATGCCTGATTTCGGAAGCGCTGACAATGTTGAATTAATTTGTTATTTTGGAGGCCATTTATTGATAGAATATCAAAACAACAATCAACGTTTATTGGCGTAGTGATACCGACGCCGATGGTATGGCGTGATTAGATGGTGAAACGTTCGAAAGAAAATAAATATTTCTGCCTTCGGTGGGGCCTGAACCCACGACCTTCCTTATTTATTTTCTTTCGAACGTTTCACCATCTAATCACGCCATACCATCGGCGTCGGTATCACTACGCCAATAAACGTTGATTGTTTGACATTGTTTAATTTAATCAGCGTAGTGTTCGATTTATATAAAATAATACATTTACATTATGTCTATAATTTCCGTTATATGTAACTTAATATCTAACGTATACATGGGATTAGGACACTTAAGCGATAATTTACTTGAAGAGAAAAGAACGATTTCGTTCCCTTGGTGGAGTATGATTCAACGAATTTTTGCTTTTTCCTGCAAGTAATTTAACAAGCTATTCTTCTATCAGCAGCCTTAAAGATGAAATTATTTGTGTTAAATATAAGGATATTTATGTTATCGTAGCACAACGAGGGTGGATTTAGAAATCTTTCAAGTTGGGGGCCATAGCCGATTCCCATTTTTAACCAATCGTACGGTACTTTTCTATAATATAATTCCGGCTGAGAGGGGGGGAGGGCCATGTTTCCCCCTTGGATGCGCCAGTGTAGCACAATTTGTTTTCATTTAACGTAGAACATGCAATTTTATTTTTATTTTTTTCTATATTTATAAGAGAATGAATAACAGATTAATACCTAGCCTTCATAATTTTAATCACATAAATGTATTTCAGCTTTAAAAATATACACTGCTAATTAAACGTTAAGTGCGGAATACAAAGCTGTCAAAGTTGCAGAATACAAAATTGTCAAAGATGTACAAAGTTGTGAAATTGGGAAAACTTATTTGCATTTTTATATTTTAATATATTTCCATAATTATATTCATGGATTCCAATAACTTGTGTTCATAATTTTAAGTTTTTATATTGATAGATTATTACAAATTACTTATATCCATAAATATGAAATTACTTATATTCCTAGAATCTAAGTTATTAATAGTAACAGATTTTAAGAACTTAATCTTTCTAGGAACATTACAGATCCCACATAGATTTTAAGAACCTGCATAATCTATGAACGTTAATATGTTCATCCCTATTAAGTAATTTATTATTAATTCTAGGTTACTTATTTTTCTGATTAGTTATATAATGTAGTTAAATGAGATATTTTATAAATATAAATAAATATTTTGTTTAGTTTGACAGTCTACACAAATCTACCTTTTGTAGTGCGAAAAACTTTTCGAGTTAGGAAGATCGACACTATCTGCAACTTAAGGAAAACAAGTAACTGAGAGGTGTCGCTGAAATCCGGAAGGAAAGGCCACTCTGGATTATTTATAAAGACGATCCGAAAGGAAATTACTACTCTTGATCCATCCGTCAACCACTCCGGATGTTGCTTCCTGTGGAATAAGACGGTTGAAGAAGGAAGGGGAAAATATTGGATTACAAAAGACCAAAAGGACCATAATTGTAAAAAACATTCTTTTTCGTCTTATAGATATCCTCTTTATATGTGGTATTAGAACTAGGATATCATATAAAATTATTAAGACCAATGGGATTCTCATGCATTTTCTCTAATTCTAAGGACCTTACTTTCGACAACTAATGGTTTATAAACGAAAAAGTAATGTAATTATTTTCGAACTTTCTTGTAGTACTTTTGGTTCACTGAAACTGAAGAAAAGAGAACATAGAATGTCAACAAAGCAAATTATCGTAGTTGAATATTTTAATACGTCAATAGAGACGTCAGAGTAGCCACATGATACCATCCTCAGGACCAAACTCAGTCTCCAGTCAATTAGTTTGTTTCAAAATAAAATAAAACGTGGCCACTGTAATATCTATTAACGTGTTAGAATTTGAAACAGCGATAATTTGTTGTGATTACTCTCTACATAATTTCTAAACAGTGTATCTCATAAACTTGAGAACAGAAGGAATTTTATCTCTTCAGGATGCAAAATATTGTTCTCTATCTGCATTTTATGATATCGGATGGCTATAATTTTGAGAATTTATAATCAGTATTTTTAATTTTAAGTTCCTCTTAAGATGTAGTGGTTTAAACTTCAAAACTCGGAGTTATTATTTTTTAATCTATTTGATTTGTTTTTATTTAAGCAGATGCTATTTTATCTTATTCCGTCTCCTAAAATTTAGCTTAAATTTGGTAACTCATTTAAAATGGTTCAAGCGTACCCAGTTTATATATTTTGAATACTTAAATATATATTTTTCCATCTAGTATACTCGAAATGTAAGATTGGAATAGAAAATGCAGGAGAATTCTAAATTATTTTGGTGACTCTTTTGCCCAATTTGCCTAAATTTTTCAAAATAGAAGATGGTGATTGTGATATGATGCACAGTCTAGAGATTGACTTGAATATATTCATCATCTAACGTCGTTTATGGCAGCGAGGTTCAATGGAACTCAGAAATGGATTGATTCATTTATTTTCAGGAACCATGGTTGACATCGCCACCAACTTTGACGTTTTTAGTGACCTACAACCCCTCCTGACTCTCTCAGCCGCTGACAAAGGCTTTGAAAATTTCTAATTATCCAACTAGAAAGTAAATTGCTTAGAAAAATTACATTGACACAATGGTTTGCTACAAAAGCATCTCTCTATCTAGACAGCAACATCCTACCACTCGAAGAATGTTATCTCGTTTATCTCTAATCTACATATATTTATTATAGAAATAAAATACAGGGTATATATATACATATATTTATATTGTAAGATATTATTATTTCCTTAGGGATAATACAATTTCCAATATTATGATCGGCACACAAAGTCACTGGGGCGACATGTTATGAATTTTTGTCTGGCATTTTTACTATGACAATAAATTGACACCCATGTTTTGAAATTCATATTAGAGATGTTTCAGGTATATGAGAAAAAGAAACATATTCCCCGTCTTGGAGTCGAATTGGAGTGCCCACATTCAGCCAGGAGTACCTTGATCTCTAGACTAACGAAGAGAGGAAAAACGCCCTCTTTCTCCGTATATGAGGATACGAGATATTGTTTCTCTTCTCAAGAATAACAAATTGCCAAAATTATGGTCGGCACACAAAGCCACCCTGGCTAGATTTTGTGATTTTTTTGTCAGGTATTTTTATTGTGAAAACAAATTGACACTCACCTTTTGAAGCTCATACTATATCTTTTTTAGATATTCGAGAAAAAGGCACTTTGGGTTCAACGGTGGGGACTCCGGTTCAACTCCAGGAAGGGGACGATGTCTCTTTCTCTCCTATACCTAAAACAGATCTAGTATGAGCTTCGAAACGTGTCAATTTATTGTCGGAATGTATCTATAAAATACCGGTGCCGTATTTCCCAATATGTTACACTAAGCTATAGACTAGGGCGGCAAAATTTTGTGTATTGAGTCTGATATAACAAAATCAATACCATATGCTGAATCAGATCCTTTGCCAAGCAGAAAGCTAGACGTCATGATTTCCATTTGAATACCAGTGTTAGACAGGCTTTTAGTTTTGCTAAACTTAAATTGTTTTTAAACACAGTTGAATTTGATTTATTATGTACCACCAAGAAGGGGTAATACTTCAATGTCATTAATACTGTTGGATTTTTATGTTTCAATTTATGAGTTTGTTTTTCAACATGTTTATCGTCAATACAAAAGTTTTCGGGGTATATTAAATATAGCGATCTTTATGTTCCTACCACTGAATGGGGGAGCGGATGGGTAGAAATGGGCGGCAAAAAGTAGACTTGGGGCAGCAAAATTAGCCTAGTGTCGGCAAAAAGGTAAATATGCCTATTTATTATACGTATATCTATAATCCACGTACCAGGTATAAATACTTTCAAAGGAATAGACAGACACACAAACCCTTGCATAATCTCGTCCATTCTGCCAACAAGCATATTCCTACGTTTAAGACCATGGCCTTTCTAACCAAGTAACGCTAATTAATTGACTTTACTACTACTACTTAACTTTCTTTGCACTGTCTGATTTTGTACATATATTTTATATTTTATCCATCATTTACTGTAGGAAAGGTTTCTATTGAAAATTCTATTGAAATCCCACATGTGGATGTTTGAATTTTTTTATATGTCTAATATATGTAATGTAATGATTGTGTTGTATATCTTTCTTTCTTTTTGGTTTTACGGCTCAAAGACTACAGTGGTCATGCTGCGCCGGGACCTACTGTTTTCCGAGGAATCCGAACCTCTTAAGGCCTAGGGAACCAAACCCCGGACTACAGTGAGCAGTGCGATCTTTATGAGATCTCTGAGTAAGCGTTCTTTGCACTGCTGGGAGTCGAACCCGGATTAGCGGCGCACTAGGAGAACGCGTTACCACACTGCGCCACCGCAGGGCGGATTGTGTTGTATATACTATTTACTTAATGTCGCTATAGTACGATAGGTATTTCATGGTGGTATGGTATGTACTGCATTGGATGCACATACTTAATTGTACTTATTTTACCTAGTCTTCTATGGCTCTATTCGTTAACTCTAATATCATGCTGTAAATATATATTGTTAGTGCATTGGGCTCTTGTCAACCTGGAACAGGTACGATGAAAATGTAAATATGATACTCATTCATATATTTATGTAAAAGTACGTACATAAGTTTAACATTATGCTATAAATGTCTTTTGTAAACACATTTTGCTCCTCCCAATATAGATAAGGTATGATTTTGAATATGAAAATGTTATCTGTTTATGTATAAAATATTTGTACATAATCGTTTTTAATTTATTAGGTAAGGCTTCCTAGCTAAGTTAGGCATAAACCAATGCCCCTCAAAACAAAGTTTTGACAAAGTGATATAAGTAGGAAAAAAGTGAAATAAGTAAGTAGATGTTAATCAGTTTTGCTGCGGTACTACAATCACTCTCTACAGATCCAATTAGGAGTTACTATCCAATCCATTCAAGCATTCCATCAGGAGTATGTTTACATATATCAATGAATGAATGAGATACATCCGAAGCGTGTACATGTGAAGTTACAAATTGTAATTTTTTTTTATCATATATATGTGGGTCTCAATAAATGCTGTGGCATAATTCGCTCCATTACAGACTATTATCCAATAACATACTATTATTCAATTGGAAATTATTATCCAATTACTAACTATTATTAAATTAGAAAACATTATATAATTAGAGACCATTTTCAAATCAAAAACTATTATTTAATTAGAAACTATTATACACTTATTCAATTAGAAACTATTATACACTTATTCAATTAGAAACTATTATACACTTATTCAATTAGAAACTATTATACACTTATTCAATTAGAAACTATTACACACTTATCCGATTAGAAACTTATCATACACTTATTCAATTGAAACTATTATACACTTATTCGGTGAAACTATTATACACTTATCCAATTAGAAACTATTATACCTTATTCAATTAGAAACTATTATACATATTTAATTAGAAACTATTATACACTTATTCAATTAGAAACTACTATACACTTATTCAATTAGAAACTATTATACACTTATTCAATTAGAAACTATTATACACTTATTCAATTAGAAACTATTATACACTTATTCAATTAGAAACTATTATACACTTAT
>QLNU02015003.1:95396032-95426256 GCA_006491805.2 Dysdera silvatica
TATATAATATACCTAAAGCATACATATATTAGGAAAATTCGCTGCTTTTATGCATTTTTATGAAAAAGCGAGAAAAATGTTTAAATATGCAGTTGCATATGCATATAATTCATTTTCATATAACTTGGGCTCTAGTCATTAAAGGTGAAACCAGATTTTCGTCGCTACACAGGGTCATGAGTTCCATCTAGAATGTGCAAATGTAGTCTTTTTTTAGTCTATTTGTAGTCTATTTCTCATTAAAGAAAATAAGTTGGTCTCATCAAACCTGACAAAGTGGAAAATAGGAAAGAGTAAGTTTAATGGTATCCAATTCGTTCAACTCATAAAAAAAAAAGAAAATGGTTTCTAATCAATATATGGTGACTTGAGTTCGATGCCAGTCTGGCAAAAGTTGACCTTTTTTTTTCCTTTTTCTAGGATCAGTGGCCGATCTATGTCTACTATGGGAGAAATTAGGGAAATTTTTACCCGAAACCACAAAAATTCTGTAAAAATCGGTTGTAACGAGCGCGACCAACCGCATACAAGGATTGAATTTTTACAAAAAGCTTGAATTTCCACCCCCAACATTCCTTTCTGGATACACATCCTCTAGGATTAGTTTTGCCGTGGCAAAAGAAATCGCTTGTCATAAAGAGAAAAAAGAGTACATATTAACCAAGTAAAACATCGATAATATTAAAACAAGGGAACAGGGTACTTAGCAGCTTGAAAATTAATGGATATTAATGATGAATATGGCCGCCTAACAATATTCGGATAACGAATATTGATACCGGATTTGACAGCCTCTTCCCCCACTTTAAAATGTTTGTTTTCCCCTGCCGGTTAAATTGAACAGGACCTGTATTAACCAAGGAAAAATAGAATAAAAAATCAAAACGTTTATTAAAAACAATCCTATGACATTAGTAAGAAAAGCGGCTGTTTCAGCGGCGTCGTTCAATGGCGTCCTAAGTTCGATATCGCCCTTGCGAGCGTCGCTACTTTTTCCTTGAAATTTGCAGTTCGACTGTGCAAGATGATACAAAACACTGGCAGAAGGGAGAAAGCATTTAATAGTAGGCAGTTGCTTGTTTATTAACGATAGAAGTAGCCTGTTATAATAATGCAGGATCTCAAGCTTGTTCCTGGAATTAAAGAGCTTGTCTCTATTTCTTTAAAAAAACTTGTTCATGCCAACACGATTGTTCGTGGCATTGCATGAAAACAGAATTTGTATTGATTTAGAAAAATGACAATAAAGAAACAAAGAGTTTAATAACCGGCAGTTTGATGAGCGCTAAAGTTAAATGTGGCCTTTTAATATCATGTTCTGAATTTAATAGCGACCTTGAGGCCGTCCTATATTTTTTTCTTTAAAAAATTCAGTTTGATTGTGCCAAATGGAACATCACGCTCACAGACAGAAGAAATCTTAATAGCGAGGAGTTTTATGGTCATTAAGGACTTTATTTACTTTTCGTCCCGCTGTATAATGACCTGCAATTGATACCGGCCTTGTGATCATGTTTTTTTCCATCTCCTCTGAATAATGCAGCATGTCTCTACCAAACAAAACGATGCACTAAACAAAATAAAAAAAGAGCTTAACTGCAGGCCGTTTGATGGCCGTTGACGACAGAAGTTGCTCGAAATCACTATTTACGTCCTGATTTTGATGTTGAGATTACGGGAGTGTTTGTTTTCTTTAAAGGACAAGTTTTTCCTTGCCAAAAATTTGCTTTAACTAAAAACGATAGCAGAGCGTTTACTAACTCAAAAATAATTTGTATAAGAATGCAAAAATTATAATACATTGCAGTTTTATGATCACTTACGATGTAAGTAGCCTCCTTTTATAATTATATATTGTCCTGATTTCGATAGCTTACTTTCAAATTTAGTCTTTTTTCTTCTTTGAAAAAAAATCGATTTGACTCGGCCAAATGGAACGACACATTGACAAAAGGAATGATACGCTTAACAGAAAATAGTTTGAAGTTTATGATAATATAATATAACAATAATAATAAATTTTATTCAACCCGATATACAATATTTAGTAATACACAACTTGAACAGTATTAAATTATGGCAATGTAAAAAAAGATCAATATTAAATTATTTTAGGCATTGGGTTAGAAATTGAAAAGAATGTAACTCCGCAGTTCGTCACAGGATTCTCTTCCAGAATGCGGTGATAGTGACAAGAAAAATTAAAAACAAATATGGTTCTGAATTATGCTTGTATTAAAGAGTTCAATTGTTGTATATCTTTGGCAGGGGGACGTGGAGCCTTATAATAACTTAAGAACAGACTGAGCGTCGTTTTTACGAATTAATGAATAAAATTATTAGTGTTATTTAGGACTTTTGATGGGCCTCATTTGAGAAAATTGTGATACACACCTGGATAAAACTTGTGAAATTATCTGTTTAAAATGATTGAATCTGCAAATTATTTTTGCAAGATAAATATGCTTTTCCTTCCAGGATCGGATAGCGATATTTGAATTTCCATAACACTTTTAGCATTAGGACCGATTTAAACAATCTGATTGGCTAACGATGCCATCACTTATAGGTTTGCTACGCAATTTTGGCCGCCAATGTAACAGGCACCAAAAGATCAACCACTTCAGAGTTCGTAATCGTCCTTTACGTAAATCAGATTTTAATCGCGGGGGAATTTTAGAACGACACTCTTCAATAATACTCCCAATTTATTTTTAATATTACCATGAGTTGATTTTTCTTTGATTTAAATTTAAAATGTAATAAATGGTTAGAAATCTTTAAAACAAAACAATATTTTTGAAATATTGTGCTGCTAGCTTATATTTTTATAGAAAAATCATCTTTTGCCTCAATTTTTGAGTAGATGGCGGCTGAAATTTTAAAGAAAAGGATAGATCATATCGAGTGCGCCGAGTAGTAATTCCGTATTTGAAAAATACAAAAATTCTTTGTATCTCCCTTGATTGAAATTGAAAATTAGTATTTTTGAAATACAGTAAAACCTCCCTAAGGCGACCATCGTCGGTTCCGTGAAAAAGCAGTCGCTCAGAGAGGTGGTCTCCGAATGGAGCTAAATTTAGAATTGGGTCTATGGAGGGGGGAAGGAAATCCATTTCCAAAAAAGGTAGTCGTTAAGGGAGATGGTCGCAGAATAGAGGTGATCGTTACGAAAGATTTGTTGGTATATGATTGAAAATTATTTCCGAGTTGTTTTGTATTTATGGAAAATGCATATTCGGCAATTTTCACGATGACCGCAATTCCCCAAATACCATGAAAAAACAACACAACTGGGTTACGCTTTTAATGCAAAAACCCGGGTATTTGCCAACCCTGTTTGCCCTGCATCCAAGTTAAGTCTATATGAATCCATTATTTAATAACTCATTAAATGATTTGAATAGTTAGAAAATACATTACTTTTAAAAACGTTTGCTCAATTACATTTCTTATTTATTTATATGTCGAACACTACGCAGATTAAATTAAACAACAATATTAATCAACGTTTATTGGCGTAGTGATACCAGTGCCGATGTTATGGCGTGGTTGGATCTAACGCCATAACATCGGAGCTGGTATCACTACGCCAAAAATCGTTGATAAAAATTGCTGTTTACTTCACATTTCTTATATTTGAGAATCTGCAGGAAGCACCAGGTTTTGACAATGACATCACTTTCTTTTGTAATTATTAACGGTTCTTTTGACTCACATACAACCCTAATTTCGCCAAAAAAAATAACGCCAATTCTTTTTGAAGGGAATTATTTCGATCTTGGAACCCGGCTGCACGTCACCTGCTTAGCCAATCAGATTGCTTAAATTGGTCCTAATGCTAAAAGTGTTTTGGAAATTCAAATCTCGCGATCGGACACAGAGACCAATTCAGTGAAATACCATTTTAACCTTAATTAACATCAAAATATCTGTTAAAAACCTTCTTTTTCTCTTATTGTAGTTTTTTTGTTTAAAAGGCATTTTGGGCTTTAGCTTTTTGTAGGAAATGTGTTCATTTTCCAAGGTAAAATATTTTTTTAAGATAAAAAGTACTACGTTTGCAAATTTGTTATCGAATTTGTTTGCGAATTCCATACAGTGATGAAAGGTTATCTCACTAATGTCCATAAGATTGCCTGCAATTAATATCTTGTCCTTTTATTCTGGTTTCTTTTAATTAGTATGAATTATTAATAATAAAATAGCTATTATTATAAATAACATAAGTTGTATTTTGCTTTCTTTTTATGCTGAATGTGATTTTATTGGGAGGTATGGACTTCCGCTCTTCTGACTTGTAGAAATTGGTATCAGAGTTGATTTAGAGTGAAGATTCATGATATATAAATGAATTATAATGAATAAATACAATGAAAGTCCGTACGATTAAAATAATACATGTTAAACCTTCAAATGTTAAAATAATTGAATGAGATTCCAAATTTCCAAATGGTAAAATGGAATTGCCTTTATGTCTAAAAAGAAAGGTCTTCAACCAGTGTGTATTGCCAGTCCTCTCTTATGGATCAGAGACATGGAGTCTAACAGTTGGAGCAATACGAAAGTTACAGACAACGCAAAGGAGCATGGAGAGGTGCATGCTTGGAATAACTAGGAGAGATCGAAAAAGAAACACTTGGGTGAGAGAGCAAACTAGAGTAGAGGACATCATTGTTAAAGTAAAAGGGCTGAAATGGCGATGGGCTGGGCATATTGCAAGAAGAACTGATCAACGATGGACAACAGAAATTCTGAACTGGATTCCAAGAGACCACCGAAGACCTAGAAAACGTCCTCAAACTAGATGGGTGGATGAAATAAGAAAACAGGTTGGGGTGACGTGGAAACGAATGGCCCAGGATAGACTTGTGTGGAAAGCATTTGGAGAGACCTTCATCCAGCAGTGGATAGATAATGGTTGAATATGATGATGATGATATATATATATATATATATATATTGTTTTTAAACATTAAAGTTAAATAATGTATTATAGTTACAAAGCATGGCAAGAATATATGTATTGCTGCTACTTGCCGAAACCGCTATTATAGAATTCGTCCTTCCAGACTGTCTCAGTGGCAACAGACTACGAAACCTGTAATGCGAAGAGATAATTATAGGGGTAAGCTTTCATAAATAACAATATTGCAATTTCGATATTCTATATAGTGATCGGCATCTAATGTATAATAATTTCTGACGTACACACTTGAGCTCAAGCTAGAGCTTGGTCTATTTGGAAATTGTGTTTAAAACTATATACCTTGAGAAAGGTAATATTCTATTACAAAAGCAAATAGTGGTTATTGGCTACTTCCATCGGTAATGACTATAAAATTGCTTGCTTTTAGACGATCTGTGTTCAATTATTCTAGTTTTCTTAAATAATATGTATTTATGAAGGGTGATTATGTCTTTTTATGGAGGGTGATTTCAGTTTCCACTGCAAATTATATTTTAGGAAAACGACAAATCGTTTGCAAGTTCGGCATTGAACCTAGATCCGAATGCAATAACAAAAACCTCTTCCGTTATTTATGGCCTATAAACCGCAGGTTATTATATTTTTTTTTCTTTTTCTCTGAGTCTAATCCATACAAAGTGTCGTCGGGAATTGTAATAATATTTTGCAATATTTTTTCCGTTGGCAAATCTTTTATGAATTGACTATAGAGGGATTTAAAGCCGGAACATAAATAAATGCTAACGATTGGCAGACTTGATTTTTAACCACTAGGTATACGATTTTCTTCTTTTAAAAGCTCTAAAATTCTGATATAAAGTCAACCCAATTGTTTAATTTTTACGTTATGATATAAGGATGTAATTAACCGCTTCCGTTTAATTAATTCTAGTATATAAATTGGATGTTGAAAATTGTTGATAATGAATTGTAAATTAGCGAGTTTTAAATTGCAATACAGTGAATTTTAAATTGTAATGTAGTGAATTATAAATTGTAATATAGTGAATTATAAATTGTGATATGGCGAATTATACATTGTATTATTGTAAATTGTATACTGTGATATACTGAATTTTACATTGTAATAATGAATTCTAATTGTAAATTAGTGAATTCTAAATTAGTGAAATCGAAATTATTATCACTCCATTTCATTATCTTTCTTCCTCCCCACTATCATCATTTATTAATATTGGTATTCCATAAAATTATTGATTGAAAACACTATGATTTGTCCCCAAAAATGAAGGATTTTATATTTTTAAAATTGACAGTTATATATTTGTAATTTAATTCATATTATTACTCAGTGGCAACACGGGTTCGCATTAGCTCGTTTTCTAAAATGCAAAGTTTTATATTTGTACATTTTACCTGGCAACAGGCTGTGGGCTCCCACAATAAAAACACTATGTTCATTTCGTAGATTTTCCTAATTGTTGCAACTTAGAAACGCAATGAAAGGAAACCTCATGTGTTTAATTTCTAAAAATGGCAAAATTCCAAATTGTTTCCTTTTACATGTTTTCGAAATGTACATCATTTTACTTTCTGTATCTGGCAACAAAAATCTTGCATAATTGTAACTTCACTTTTTACATTTGTCAACAGTAACTGTAATTGTTTCCGGATTGTAATATCAAACCAGTCTTCAACTTATTATCAAAATGTACACACCTCTAATCGAAGGCTCTGTCAAAAAAGTATTAAATTCATTTAACTATGTATTCGAATTAATTTATCCTTTGGCAAATTATTGAATTAATCTAAACATTTAAAGATTTAATAAATATTATTTTAACTGGATAAAATTTCTTCAATACTATATACCTTCAAGGCAAAAGGAAGAATAATAATATTGATATTTTGGGGTAGAAACACTATTGCAAGTTGTTTTTTAAATGCAGATTTTAATATTTATACTTCCTCGATGGAAGCAGTCTAATATAAAAAGAAAACGATGTTTTGTACTTAAAGATTATGTCAAACTCTCGGAAATAGTCATCAAGCGTAGTGGAATATTAAATAATGTTCTAGGTTTTTGCGGATGAGAAAATAATTGTAGAAATTACGTCTTCTACTCAAAGGCACTTTTTTTGTAGCCGTGCACTTTTTACGTTTTACATACGGGGCATTGCTTGTTTATGAAGTCTAATTGTGCTATTGTTAACTACGCTTGTTCAGAACGTAATATGTTCACTCTACCAGTACACTTCTATTGGTTTTCTAACTTTTGAGTTTGTAACGTATTGTGAATAAAAGTTTTAAAGTAGAGTTTGCGCAAATATGCACACATGGAAAACAATCTTTCAGCAGACAAGAAACTAATAATTCCAAATATGATTAGTTTTCCTTTTCTTTTTTCAACGTTTCACTTGATGTAAAAGACTGAATTAGATTTTAAGAAAAAGGTGACGTTCACAATTCGGGGATTGAACGCGGGTCCCAAAGGATCGATCAACTGTCATATTTATTGTTGTTTATTAAAGATTGTGTTATATGAGCTAAAAAAACGAATGTGCATTGAAATATACACTCTTAAAGTGTTAAGACAGTGAACTTATTATAAAAATATGTGTAAGAAGTACGGACACTTAATTTGGAAATACCTAAATCTAAGCTTATATAACGTACCCCATTGATATTTTAATTAAGCAAGATTATTTCTCAAAATAAAGTTATTAATTTAAAAATAAAATTTTCAGCAACGTATGAGCATTTATGAAAGAAATTCTGAATTGTAAGTTTTTGTAGAAGAAAATATTTCTGACTTGTGACGAATTGAATTCAATTCATGGTAACGTTTTATGGACGAATATGGTCGGTGTTTTAAATATACAATTGTTGATACGTGATAAAGTTTCCTTCGATTACAATAATGACTCTGCGTTTGGGAAATGACATGGGAAAAAATGTAAGTAAATTGCTTCAATCTTTGGAACGATTCATTATCCACAGAGACGTAGATTAATAGCCGATGTCATGTTCAGTATGGGTCTTTAAAGTTCCCGAGCAGACGCCTTTGCAAAATAATTCATCAGTTAATGTTCGAGGAATGGACGACGTACACATTCATTCCGAAAGCTGTCACCCCTTATTCTCTTAATAAAAACTGTTCAAATTGACAGCTTATTCCGTTTTCGGCATTTTACGTTTTCGTGAGATTTTGAAAAAGATTTGGCGAATCACAGTGTCGACGACATGGACAGAAAAACTCAATTTCATTTCAGTAATGAAAAATGGTTGCATGAAAAATCGAACGACAACTTCCAAAGATGATGAAATGGATGTGCTTAGCGATAATTTTTCGGTAATGATTGATGAGTCACTAAAATTGGAACTGACAAGCAGGAATATGTATACGCCGCTAAACATTCATTAATGAGTAAAATGAAAATGTCAGTTTTTGTTTAATAACCAAATGTCATTGTAAGTCTCCTGACAAAGTTTCATTTATTTAATAAAAATGAGAAATATTTTTTTTTGATTATTTAAATTTGAATTGTTTCTACCTCGTCACAAATTTTTTCTTTTACATATACATTTAGTTTCCGCATGTTCAGTTGTAGCTAATTCGGATTTCCTGGTAATTGAAGTGATTAAAAACGAATTTTTATAGAACGATATACAGGGTGCCCACAAAAAGGGCCCTTGGTTTCAAATAGTTATAAAATAAAAAGTTCTTGGACTATTTTAAAATTTTTGATGGCAACAGATACACAAAACTAAAACGTTTTTACATGTTTGCTTATGCTATAAACACTCCACGTGTGTCCCTCTTGTAACTTGGCAAATGTCAATACGAAAATTAAGTTCGTTCCACACTGTCTGCAGCAAATCCGGCGTCACCGAGTTTATAGCTGCGGTGATATGCTCCTGCAGATCATCTAGGGTTATAGGTAGTGGAGGTAGGTACACTCTGCGTTTTACGTACCCACAAAGTAAAAAAATAAAAATGCTTAAGTCAAGAGATCTCGGGGACCGCTTAGAAAACACGTCGACTGCATCACCAGCACGGCCAATCAATCTGTTTGGCAGATGATTGTTCAGAAATTCACGGATGTCGAGATGCCAGTGTTGTGGTGCTCCATCTTGCTGAAAGAGGTAGTCACCACCCTCAGCAACTAGTTGTGGCACCAAACAAATGCTTAGCATGCCCAAGTAACATTCTCCATTTGGGGTTACTCTGTGGAAGAAGAATGGTTCGTACACAGTCCGCTTTGATATGGCACAAAATACATTAATTTTTGGAGAATCCCGTTCAACCTCCAGGGTCCGATGTGCATTCTCATTTCCCATATTCGCACAATGTGTCGGTTGACCTTTCCATTTAAGTGGAAGGTCGCTTCATCACTGAAAACGATCTTTGACAGGAAGGTATAATCTTTTTCCATTAACGTCTTGAGATTAGCGCAAAATACAAGTCGACTGTCATAGTAATGCGGGTATAACTTTTGTATCAGCTGCAGCTTGTAAGGGTGCAGCCGCGAACGTTTCCGTAAGATCTTACTTACCGTGCTTTTCTGGATCTGTAACTCTTGACTAGTTCTGTGAGCTGTGTAAAAGGGCTTCCTTTACGATATCAACAATTTTCTCAGAGACGAATGATCGGCCAGAATATCCTTTTCTCTGATCACAAATGCATCCCTTGCCTTTAAAGTTCATGTACTACTTCAAAATCAACTCATTAGTAGGTGGATGCAAATTTAATTCGAGTTTGAAGCACGCTGAAGAGTCCCAATACTTTCTGTTTTAGCAAAGTTTAGAACGCACCGGCTGTATTGTTGTGGGTTGAGCGCCCTCTAGAAAAGCACCGCTTTGCAGACGTTACAGGAATGTAAGAACTTTTTTGGAAAATAAAAGGAAGTGTTTAATGTTTGAGTATCTCTCTTTTCACTAAAATTTTCTGCTGTTAAAATAACTTTTTATTTTATAACCATTTGGAAACAAGGATTCTTTTTTTGTGGACACCCTGTATTACTTGTATACTTTGACCTAAACTTATTCCGTATGGTTTAATTCCTTTTGTCCATATTTTTTTTCCAGTTTAAATCGATTTCTTTTTAACATTAAAAACGTAATCAATGGGCCCAAACTCATATAATTTATCACGTTGCATCGTATGTATTTATTTTATATAAATCGAACACTACGCAGATTAAATCAATCAACGTTTATTGGCGTAGTGATACCAACGCCGATGGTATGGCGTGATTAGATGGTGAAACGTTCGAAAGAAAATAAATATTTCTGCCTTCGGTGGGACCTGAACCCACGACCTTCCACTTGCCGGGCGGAGGCTCTACCCACTGAGCTACGAAGGACAATATATAATCTCTTTACGAACGTATATATATTGTTGCCAGTTATTTCGCAGAATGGTGTAGTACATGGACTACTATTTAAACCAAATTGCAGATCAGTATATACATGCACGCATGCATGTATGTATGTATGTATAAGTGTGAATATTGTATTTTAAATTAATCTTTTCTCAACAAAAAATTTACTCTCTGTTGTCGATCTTTATGATTCAGTAGAAAAAATATGTTAACGCTGGATCAAAAGCAACAGCTTGTTATCCTTCCAATCGAGCTTTTTGTGTCAACTCAATAAAAAAATTATGAAAAATGCATTATTAATAAAAAACGTATTTAATTAAATAAAAAAGCATTTAATCATTAAAGGGAAACGCATTTAATCATTAAAGGAAAAACGCATTTAATCATTAAACGAAAAGAGCATTTAATCACTAAATGAAAAACGCATTTAACGATTAAATGAAAAATGCATTTAATCATCAAATGCAAAACGCATTTAATTATTGAATGAAAACCTCACATAATCATTAAATGAAAAACGCATTTAATCATTAAATGGAAAACGCATTTAATCATTAAATGTAAGACGCATTTAACTATAAAATGAAAAATGTATTTAATCATTTAATGAAAAACGCATTTAATCATTAAATGAAAAATGCAATCGCTATAATTCTATTAATATTATATCCAAGTGCACTAAGCTTTAAAAGGTCCGCATTTCAAGGAAAAATATGTCTACTGCCCTACGGTAACGCTCTGGTAGCGCATTCGTTTGTTTGTTTGTTTGGATTTTTTATGGCGCAAGAGCATCTGGGCTATACTGCGCCAAACATGGTAAAATCAAAGACTGTAGTAAAAACCAGTACTTTTTAAAAATTTTAAAACGTGCGTATGGTCAGCATGGTCATTTAAAATGTCAGACAGTGATGAAGAGTTAAAAGTAAGAGTGCGGGCAAGTCTATAATAGGGGCATTGAGTTAAAATGTGTAAAACACTCATGGGTTCATTGCACACTTGGCAAATTGGTGCTGGTTTTCCTTCCAACAGATGTCTATGGGTGAGATGGGAATGCCCAATGCGAAGTCTAGCAAGGAGAACCTCCTCTTTCCGATTTTTACGGTATGAGGAGGGCCAGTTACCAATTGTATGTTTAATATTATGCAATTTGTTATTGGTTTGATGATCCCATTCTTCTTGCCACTTTTGATTCACACAGGTCTTGATAATTGGTTTCAGGTCAGAGAAAGGAAGAAGTTGGCTAGAAGCAAGTGGTGAGTTCGTTGCCCTTGCAGCTGCATCAGCAGCCTCATTCCCTTTGATACCAATGTGAGCAGGGATCCAGCAGAATTTAATATTGGAATGATTGTGCAGGTGCTGCAGTTGTGAATGGATTTTGGATAAAATAGGATGAGGTGAATATTTAAAAGATTCCAGGGCTCTTAAAGAGCTCTGAGAATCGGTACAAATTATACAATGAGTTAAGCTATGAGTTGAAATATACGCAAGTGCCATGGAAATGGCATAAAGTTCTGCTGTGAAAATGGAGTATGATGGGGGGATTTTTTCTGCAATGGCACTGTTATTAATGACAAATGCAGAACCTACATTTGTTTCTGTTTTGGATCCATCTGTAAAAATGAAATTGGAGTCTTGAAAATGATCCCGAAATTCAGAGAATAACTGCTGGTAAAAAGCATTAGGTGTAGTGCTTTTGCTATGGTTAACCAGATCCCAAAGTGTCTGCAGGAGTATGACAATGAATACCAATAAACTATATGCATAATCTTTCTCACTAAAAATAAGAGTATGAAAAATCAACCAAACCATATAATCTTTAATAATGAAATCATTGAAATAATAAACAGTATACTAAATTTTAAGTATATGTATACCTGATCAGTTAATATGGAAAAATCAAATTGAAGAAATTAACAAAAAAAATAAGAAGCTGAAATGGAATATTAATTAAATTAAATAAATTATTATCTCTAAATATGAAAGTTAACCTATATTATTCAACAATTTCTAACTATAATAACTACGGAAACATAATATGAGGAAATGTATCGCTGATTCAAAAAAATTAAAAAGTTGTTGAATAAAACATTTAAAAAAATAAAACTATATTCAAATAAAACCATCAAAGAAATAATATAAAAAATATAAAATTCTAAATCTGACGAATGTTCTTAACTTAAAGATATTTCTTCAGATTTACAAACGAATAAATGGAAATAAACATGATGAAACGAATCAAACCAAAACTATAACACCAGATACACTATGGAATTAAAAAAAAATATATATAAGAGCAAATATTGGAAAAAAGAATATAAATTACTACGGAATAGCAATATGAAACAACCTACATATTTAAATTAAAGAAATTAAACCAAAATACAAATCTAAATCAAAATTAAAAAATACTAAATAATCGAAATTAATTCATTACCACTGGTTGCTGGCATATCAACAACTTACTTTAGCCTGTAAACTATGTATAACCAACTATAGTTATTCATGAATAAATTATTTTGATGTGATTTGGATGTTTACAAAAAGTGTGCGAATTTTTTTTATTACAGATAGATAAATAATTCGCAAAATGCATTATGGGAATCTCAATTATATAGTTAAAATCATATCCCAGTCAAACGGAATATTGTCGTTGAAAGTGCGAAATCCTGAAATACGCTAATGAGAAACGTAAACTGTGAAATTGGGAAATATGAAAAGAGGAATACACGCCCAAAAATTTATTTAACTTTCTTCTATATGAAAATAAATATTCAAGAAATGTGTCTTATAAACCTGCTTTAGAAAATTTTAATCCTGGATGAAAAGTGGCGCATCGGAATATTCGACAACTGCGTTGATTATAAAATCGTTTACTCCGAATTCATTTGGTAATTTCAAATATAACTATCTGGTATATTACTTTCCGTCCGATCGAAATAGTGCATAGGTAAATAATTTATTGTTTTTTAATTTCCTGGAAAATCTGAAAGAGAAAAGAAAACGCGGCTTTTTGTTTTGTAAGCTGGACTAATTGGTTTTAAAAAACTCTTAATTTAAATTCGCGTTTGGCTTTGACGTTAAAAGATTTAGGCCTCAAGAGAGCGCTCACGAAATTTAATTAATCTGGCAAAGTGCCAATGAAGAAATTGGCAAAATAGTTATTTTAACTAGAATTTAGTGGAAAAAATATAAAAATACTAAAAGATGCAGAAGTGACGTGTCTCGGAAGAAGTGCGGAAATAAGTTTTTGCTTTCGTATTTCCAGTTATTTAAGTTCATAAAAGTTATGTATCTATCTTCCAGAAAACTTCCCGAGAATATGCTAGTTCTCTCCTTCCTGAAGTTTGAGCCATCGATTTGGATTTTAGTTTTTTTTTTTTTTCATTTTTATTCCCCGTTTTAAAGGAACGTGCAGATGTTCAATCAAAAAGAAATCCAACAACCGTTTTCAAAATGAATTTTTGAAAATTTTATTCGCGTTTTCAGGTATTGGGCATAACGAAGCCGCGAGTAGATTTTTATATCTGTGTGTTGCTATTGAAAGTATATATTGTTGCAAAATATACACTATGCTTTGATAAATATCACAATAAAAGAAAAAGCGTTGTTAAGGAATTTATGAATTTTATATCTTAATGTCTTTCGCGCTACGTAATTTATTTGGTTGAAGTACTGAAACAATTTCAATAAAGTCCGAAGTTAATTATGGGTGTATATTCAAAGTTATGTAGCTATTCGCAGATGGACCAACAAATTTTTGCTAATGCATTTTATAGAACAATTCGTGCACAGTGCATTATTTATAACAAAAAAATTCTCAACGCATTTCAATCGTTTAAAACCGCCAAGTCGTATTCTTAAGCTCTCATATTGCAATTGAGACTCCCATAAAGAGGAGAAAAGCATCAAGGAGCATGTACGACTCAGAGGTTTTGTGCTTATAAGGAAACCTCGCGAAATGTTAGACCCTCCGATCCTTTTCAAGGCAATCTTCCAATTCTCCAGAGTGACGGTGGTTGATTCTCATAGACTATTTCAAATAACAGAATGAAATTTTCAGGTTAAACAGCATGCAAAGAAGTGTTCCTTGCCAAATTTCAAACAGATAACTGCTCCTCCTTTTGATCTGTGAGTCGCCAGAAAGGCCCGTTTCTTAAAATTTTCAAACATTCGAACATTTGTATGTTAACAGGGGGATGGAAATAACAACTCCAGTTATTTTGAGGTACCACACTGAGACAGAGAACTAACATATAAAGAGAACTCAACATTCATATCTACTTCCCTTTATGAGGAAATCGTTTTCAAACAATGAAGATTTCAGTAATATTTCAGTCATAATCACATTATTCAGCATTTTTTTTTAAAATAAAGTAAAGCTATAAAACTTAAGTAATCGAAATAAACAAACTACGTAGATTTTAAATCTTTTTGAATATTTGATTTATCTTTATTGTTTAAGGGGACACATAACCTTAAACATGCGAAAACGAAAATTTCAGGTATTTTCTGAAAATTCATTCCAGCAATTCTAATTAAAATAGATACACAGATTTTTTCCATGATAATACTATAATCAATTCTATGTAGATTTTATAGAAAAAGGAGTATATTTGATTTAAAAAAATTTAAATTAAGGAATTCATAACTACAATTATTGTCAAAAATATATGCTAAAGTTCTGCGCGCATGACATTTTAGTAACATATTAGTCTGTTAGTTAGTTTTACGTGTCAACATTACTCAGAAAAGTATCAGCTTTAACCTAAAGGTAGAAAAGATGGAAAAATAAATTATTAGAGTGCATAAAATGTAATAAATAATATATAAAAATCGATATTTTAAATATCATATTTTTTTAAATTATTGAAAATATATTTTTACTTTGTCAGTTGGCTTTAAAATATAGTTATTTATGATATAAAAGCATATTAAAAATTTCAGAACTCTAGTGGGCATAGATCTGAAGATAATCTGCGCGCAATATAGAAAAAGTGATTTTGAGAAAATGAGCGTTAAAATTGGAAATTAGTATGCAGAAATGTTTATCTCGTATTTTACATGTATCAATAGTTTAAAAGGCGATACTGCACAGTCCGTCCCTTACTGAATTTTTTTAAGTGTTTCCAAAACATATGGCAACAAGGTAACTGACCTTCCGCCATGTTATTTATTGTGTTCTTCGCCCTCGCTGCATATTTCAATCATATTCGAGTTATGCCCTAATCTTTAAAATGTTGTATGCTAGCAAAAAAGCATCAGAACAGCCTGATATTCGTAATTGTCTCAATTCAACGAAGTTAAAAACACGAAGTACTAACCTTTATTGGTTTTGGTCGAACGTTTGCAGGAATATATTTTACTTTAGCGGGAATGTTTTTTTAATTCACACCGCCAGTGAAAGGCGTCATCCACAATAGGCTTATCCAGCAGTATCGTCTGTTTTCTACATACTGGACACTCATACATCGATCTAATTAAACCCTCATCCACAGCTCACTCCACTCCACTCACAACAATTCCACAAAAAAAATTTAGCCGTTCCTACATAATATAATTCACTACAACAAACAAAGCACAGCAAAAGAGCGACGAAGCACAAGAAGATCAGAAAAAAGGCATAGAAATGATGTCAGAGAGAGAATATGATGTCACAAGCCGATCTACTGAAATTCTCTACCAATTTTAGGAGGAGAGAAAACTAGGTGATGGACTATGCAGTAATGCCATTTAACCTCCCCCCCTCCCCCTGCTGCAAAAATTTTGTCTTCATACTTCTGAAGGATTACTTCAGCTTCGTTTTTTTTTGTTGATTTATCGCTACTCAATGTTCTATGGAATTACGAGCTGCCCGGTTCTGTGGCTCTAAAACTCTTTAAGTGTCAGCTACATCAGCAGGTAAGTGAGCATTCATGCCTGGACAGAGGCAAAGCATGCTCATAATCTTTAACTGTCCTTTCCATCCATCATTAAACATTACTGTAGCTTCATTTACTACTATATGAGAAATTTTACGATTCTCACCTGATGTTTTTGAACCAAATTTCTAAATCAACGAATTGAACGATTCATTTGCGTTCTGTGTTTTGCCGCCCAAACATTTACGAAGCAAAACCGGATGAGAAATTTCCTTGAAAATCGGTTTTATGGATTCTATCACAATAACAGGCAAAGAATTGTGTTCGTATTTTCCTGCACATCCTTTGACTATAGCCTCATTATACTTGCATCAAGATTCTTCACACTTAGGGCAGTAATGATGCATAGTATTTTCGTTCGTTGATGTTTTGTGGTACGAACTGACCCACACAGATGATTGCATGTCTCTAACGGTAGAGTCTGCATTTTTTCGGATGACATTGCCATAATATGATGTTAGTTGTTACTAACTGCATCAGCAAGTCTTCCTTTACCACTAAGCGGCTTTCTGTCAGCAAACTTTTTACCACTCATATCCTTTTTAATTTTCGGAGGCGAGTGCCCATGCGTTTTTGGACGTGACTTACACATTCAAATTTTGATATGGGAAACTTGTCATATGGCTTGCTTTTCTGTATTGCGGAAAAAGTTTTGCAGTCCTAATAACAGATGTATATGCAGTTTTTTGTAGAAAATTTCGCTTTTGACATTTTAAACATCTCCACCATGCTATTTACCTCCATCATCTCTGCTGAACCAACGTGATTTTTCAGACATTTATCATTATGTTTAATTAACTAAGATGCATATGTAGGTCTAGCTCGAACATCGGCCCATTTCAAGCATTCTTTACAGAATAATGACGTGATTTCGTATCATGTACTTATCCAGATTAGCTTCCAATTAAAGTACAAACTCTGACCAACGACGAGTGACCACGTGTCTTCCATGTCCAGTCAACACTTACAGTGATATCGGATGAACCAGTTAATTTAATTTCTTCATTACTGGTTTTCTGCTTACTCTCATCACAAACTTTCGATGAAACAGACAAGATGTCTCGTACCGAAGTGTTGTATGATGTCTGGCTGACAGGTGAAGGTAAGTCTATCACTGCGGCAAAGGTTTTCATTCCTGCATGGTCTTGACTAATGCAATGCATGGCATAAACGTAGCGTTTATTTATCTCCGATACATTTTTTCTTAATTCCAAGGATTTTGGAATTTCGAAATTATGATTCACTGGAGCAGCAACCTGTGCAGATTATAATAAACTTGCTCGATAATACAAATGTTTTTTTTTTACAAATAATTTGGATATTTCCATTGCACTTTTTGCATGATAAGCGGTTTGCAAATTCATTTGATAAAATATCAATGTTAACAGGCACAAAACCTGACAAATTTGATTCACATTTAGATACTTCAAGATCAATTTTTCCAGAAGGTGACGTTTCAATCCGAGGTGATTTGGGATTTGTATGCTGATTCTCTTGCAATTTTCCTTTCCTTTTCTTTGCCCTCTGTCTTGAAGGCCGTTTTATAAAATTCGTATTCATTTTCAGATAATAAAATGTATAAGGAACAGAAATAATAAAAAATAATAACTGAATACGTAAATAACACGAAACAAACCAAACGGAAACTCGTCGAAAATTCAGAAAAAATTTCGAACAAAAGAACTACTAAAGAGCTTCGACTAGCCAGCAGAAGGTAAATTAACATGGGCAGTGAAGTATAATTTTTACTTCGTTATCTGGAAGACTCCCCTGTTTCTTTCTTCCCCTCCTATATCATCATCATCATCATTTCAGCCGTTGTCAATCCACTGCAGGATAAAGGCCTCCTCTGCATCTTTCCAACGAAGTCGATCTTGTGCATTTTGCTGCCACTTGTGCCCAATATATTTAATTATTTCATCCACCCATCTCGTCTTTGGCCTTTTCCTTGGGCGTGCGGTGTCCAGTGGGATACATTCTAGGATATTTTTGGTATATCTGTTTCCAGTTCTTCTAGCAATATGGGCTGCCCACTTCCATTTCAAACTTTTTACCTTCGCAATGATATCACAAACTTTTGTTTGATCTCTTATCCAACTGAAGGTCTTTCGATCTCGTCGCGTGATACCAAGCATCTGCCGTTCCATGTTCCTTTGTACCACTCGTAACTTTTGAATACCTTTTGCAGTTAATGTCCATGTCTCACTACCATAAGTCAGAACAGGTAGGATGCATTGATCGAAAACTTTCCTCTGTAAAGAAATAGGGAGCTTTTTTTTAAAAATTATTTGTAGCCGGTAGAATGCTTGCCAGCTAAGCTTGATACGACGTTCGATCTCTTGATTTATGTCGCCTTTCATCGTAATTTGTTGACCAAGGTAAATATAATTTTCAGCTTGCTCTATTTCTTCTCCCAAAACAAAGATTTTCTTAGTTTGGACGAACTTATTAAACATGACCATGCTTTTCTAAACTACACCACTACATTTCCCGTTTGCAGTTCCTTTTGTATATAGAAGATGGCCGGTATCGAGTTTTACAAGATTTTCACCTTTACGTCTCGTTTTACACAGCACGATGATATACTTAATATAGGCGAGCATCCGTTCTCATTGTTCTTATTGAAGGTTCCAATTTCCAAAGTGTTTTGGCAGCGTGTTCGAACCCGGTGATTCTTAGCATCCTCTGCCGTCGAGCTAGTCTTCCTGCTACTTGAAGTAGTTGCTCCAAGGCCTCCGAGGAATGAGGGCCGCGAATTAATTTGTGCAAACATGTTGGAGGGTTAGACCGTAATCTGCCACGCTGGTCAATTGCGGGTTGGCAGATTTGGTTTGTTTTCGAAGTGCTTTCTCCTAGGTGATCACTTTTCAGAGTTTACGAGTTCACCTATCCGGGAAACACATATTTGATGGTGGTGTTATCTCACCATGTCACAGAGCCGTCGTTGGGTACATGTGATTTTTTACTTGTGCACCAGGTTCCGCCCTAGTGTCCTCCATACCCTCTCTCTGCCTCTCAATTGTCAGCGACTGCTTATTTGACAAGCATCTTTCCAGAAGCCTGCTTATTCGCAGCTACCCTACAGATATGTAGAGCTCTCCACCATCCGCAACCTGTAGACGCTACCGATAGGGATGAGCTTAGCCACGGAATAATTAACAAGGTATAAATTTATTGAAAGAAATGTATCGTTCAGTCTCTTTAAATGCCCCGCTGGCACTATTTTCAATTTACAAAGATTTCCGTTTTATACAATAGTGCAAGAAGTAATTGAAGAATTTTGATGCGGTTTGTTTTAAAACACTGCCAAAAATCCATATTATTTTTAAACTAATAAAACACTTTTTTTGAAGACTTAAAGGTTATGTGTGTCCCCTTAATAAAATACATGCGATTTTGTAAGTATTTGTTTTTCGCAAAACCGCACGAAATCTTGTTTTTCCGATGCCTGTTGCCAAAATAAAAAAAAAAAATTTCAATTGGTTTTTGATTTTCTTTGCATATATGTTTCAGCATACAAAGTATGAAAGAAATCAAAAATGGCCGAGCCACTAAAAAAATATTAAATTTGTCGAAATTCTGTGGAATGGCCCCAAAGGTAAATTTTTTTGTTATAGTAATAAAATTCAGTTAACCATATTCGTGCCCTAAAATCAAATGCAGTTAGATTTATCATAAAGGACGTAGGTGAAGGCAGTTCTTCTTCCACAGCAATTTCCGAATCACAACATATGTGTTTCGATTTTATTCTGCAACGCAATCAAGGGGCTTAAAAGTAAATAAACGCGAGTATTAATTTTCTACAAAAACACAAAATTTTCAAACGAGATCATTGCTCTTTGTTTTTCCCCGATTTCCAATTATTTTTTTAAATCCGTGTATTCAGGCTGTTTTCAAGCGCAATTTAGACTTCTCATGTTATTTCTTCAAAGATGTTACCTCACTAAAGGGAAAAGTACAAATATAAAAAATGTATTTCGCAGCAAAGTACCTTTTGAGGGAAGAAAAATAATTTCCAGCGCGTAGTGAAGGCCTTTAGAGAAATAAAGTTCAATTCTAAAGGCAGTGAATTTCTTCGAAATCCCTTGAGTGAAGTCCTCGAACAAGAAGAGTTCTTTCATATTTATTAGGTGTATTACCATTAAATAAACCAGCTCTTCAAAGCATCCATCTACAATTTAATTAATGACTGGGGTAAAAAAAAATTCTAGAATGGCAGAGATCGATTCCGAGGTGAATGAACAAACATAAATGCAACGATATTTCGTTTGAGTACTCTATTTATTTTGCTTTGCGTTCTTCCGTTTTTCTTTATCGTTATAAAGATAATACCATTCAAGAATGAAAACGCTTTATTGGAATAATTTAATGGACATTCAACTGCGATTTGAAAAATTATAATAACGCAAAAACATAAAAAAAACCACAATACATTCAATACATTAACCAGCTAATTTTCTAAATGTATCAAAGCGGAGAAATATAAAATAAAATCGAGCGCAATTGCGAAGGGGATTGCGGTGAAAATCGGAGATGCTGGCAGCGACAGAGCTATGAAAACAGTAGCAAAAGTATTGATAATTACGGCAGAAGAAGAAGTCAGAACTTCCAAAACAGTGACAGTGGAAATTACAGGAACTCAAAAAAATAGTTCGGGGAGAAGGGAATTTTACGGAAGGAAATTTCTCGGCCCGCATACATGCCAATTTTGGAGCACATAAAGAAAATAACGTACACAAGATGTATCTTGAATTGATACCGACAATTCGTGCAATAATTGGAGGAGTAAATTTAAGGTGTTTGATTGACTCTAGGGAAAAAGTAACCGTCATAGGATTAAAAGCCATGGACATAATTAGAGCCGTATGCAATAACTTAAAACCGTAAAAACAAGGTATTTAAATATCAGCTTTTGGTAATACCCCATTGCAAGTAAAGGGGTCGTATGCATTACAAGTAAAGATTAGCAACAGGGAAATAAAGCATGTTTGTACCGCCATAAATGTCGATTTCGAAAAAGATTTTAGTGCTATTTTAGGTTCTGACATTTCAAGGAAGATGGGTCTGGAGATAAATTGCATTAATAGGGAATTAAAGGGACCTGGTGTCAATGTCGTTATTAAAGTTGTGAAGGTGGTAAGTCAGGAAAACATTGTGTATAACAGTGGCATAGATGATAAAAATAAACATTGTATTAACAAATTGATAGACAATGAGCATGTTAATGAAACAAACATATACAGTGAAGATAATAAAACAAGTTTTATATATACAATAGTGTAGAAACAATGAAGACTGGTGGCGAGTGCCGAGAAAATAAAAGGCATTACCTGCAAGTGACTGGTGACGTTTGTGTTTTTTCTATCGATAAAAATATTGGACTTAGGAAATACTCTTGGCAGGATATTAGATGTGATGCTAGAAAATGTGGCGAGAAGGTTAGGAACATGGGAAACGGTTGCATAAATGATCATAAAATTGGCTGTAAAAATGATAGGTATAAAAAAGATCATAAAATTTGCAATGCTATTAATGTGCAGCTGACAAAAAAAAAATGGTAATCCCTACAGATACATCAAAAATACTGAGTTTAAAAATCAATGAACAAATGGGCGGTAAGAAACCGGTATTCATCGAACCAGCGGCAAAGTTGCTTAAAAAAGGGTTAGATAATGTTTCATGTTCCGCTGACAAGGAAGGGGTGTTAAATATGGAAAGCACTAATACCATGAATAAATCAGTGCATTTAAACAAATCAATGGCATTGTCAAGCATAACAAACATTGAGAACGACACGTTTGAAAGACTGCCATGCATAGGTGTGTTTCCGCCGCTATCTGAGGGTGGCTTTTCCTTCGTGGGAGTTCTTCCTAGTGTAAAAGAAGAAGAAATCATAAACTTAGTTATGCAAAATAAGGGCATTGTTGCCAGATCTGTGGCTGAGTTTGGCAATTGCAAGCTAACGCCGATGAAGCTGAAAGAAGACGGATTAGTATGTGCACGAAACCGTACCTTTTATCTGTAAAATATAAACTGCAGTTTGAACTGAAATGAACTTTAAATGAACTGAAAAAAGTAGGAATTATAACCCCCAGTAAATCGTAGTTTAACTCACTAGTTTTTCTATTACGTAAACCTGGAAACACACGAGACTTACGCATGATATAGGATTTTTAAAAATTAAATTCTATTATTAAAGCCCTGTCATTTAGAACTCCAAATATGCAAGAAGTTATGCAGAATATTGGGGGAGCGAAATCTTTGCCGTTGTAGATTTCAAGAACGTCTCTTTCCAAATCAAGCTGGATGAGGCATCACAACACTGTACGTTTTTCGCCACACCGTTTGGAAAAAAGTTTTTCAGAGAATCGCCCTAGGACTTCAGAGTGCTCCCTGCTCTTTTTCAAATCAAATGGAAATTCTATTTGCTCTAATAAGACATTTGGGCGTTTACAATTTCGTTAATGATGTTTTCATTGGGACGCAAATAAAGGCAGGTCATTTTAAACCTTTGGAGGATATACTAGAAGACGCCCAGTTAAAATTTACTAAAAAGAAGTATACCTTTTTCATCCATAGCGTGAAATTTTTCGGATTTATCGTGTCAGCAGAGGGTATAGTTCCAGCCTCCCACAACATTGGCAGTGTTTTGAAGTTGAAGCCACCGAAGATGCTAAAGGAGGTAAGAAGAATAATGGAAGCGTTCGGATTTTTGAAAGATTTTATTCACAAATATTCGGAAGTAGCCTACCCCATTACTCAATTATTGAAAGCCAAAACCAAAAATGTGAAGTGGACTGAAGAATATGAACAGGCATTGGCAAATTTGAATTAACAAGTGACAGAACCGACCAATTTTTCATTCGTGGAGCCAGACAGCAAACTAGCTGTATTTTCTGACGCTTCTACTGTTCCGACTAGAGGGGCGCTTTTAATTTAACGCCTAATAATCTGATGAAACGGGTTGCATATTATAGCAAAAAATTCACAAAGACTCGGTCAAAATATTGTTCGTATGAATTAGAGTTGCTAGCGTGATTGCTCACGATCAATAACTTTCGGCAGAATTTGATCGGAAATCACTTTATACTGGCGACCGATCGTAAAGCATTATTGAGTATGAAGAAAACGACAAATTCTTCTATGAGACTTTTACGATGGACTTTTGCATTAACCGATATGTTTTACGCTAGTGCATGTGGCTGGGGTAACAAACACCTGAGCCGATATATCGTCACAATCAGTAAATTTTGATTAGCAAGATGAAGATAAAGCACTTGATAAAATATTGATTACAGCATTGCAAAATGAATGCGCATTTAAGGAGAAAATTGCAAGTGTGTGTGTGCTTTAAAAGAAGGTAAACAAACAGCGCAGAAGGCGGAAGCTAAGTGCTGGGATTTCTTTAGAGCATTCCCAGAACCGCTATCTAAACCAGATCTGCAGGAAAAGCAGCAAACCGATCCGCAGTTAAAGGACATCATCGCGCAATTTCGAGAAAAGGAATTAAGTGGAAAATATTCCAAGTTGGTGAATGTTTTCATAGATGATGACATCTTGAAGTTATATCATAAAGGGGAATCTAAGCATATGATGGAAGACTATAAAGTAAAGTTAGTCATCCCACACTCCATGTAAAGAAAACTTACAAAAAAATACATGGAAAGGTGTTAATTCACGGCGGTATGTATAAGATGATTTATGAGTTACAGAAACACTTCTATTGGCGATGAATGCTAGCGAAGGTAAAGAATTATGTAGCAAGTTGTCCAGCATTCTTGAAGTTTAAATGCATTCCGAAGGTTAGTGCTAACTGCATAGGACCATTGGATCCATCATTTAAGCCTACTCAAAAAATTTATGTAGATTTTGTGGGGCCATTGGAATTGTCTAGTACGCAGAAAAAGTATGCATTTGCTGCATTCGATGCCTTTTTTAAATATGTGCACATTATTCCGAAGGGGAATTGTACGTCTAGGACTGCAATTATGGCATTGTTAGAAATTTTCAAGCTGGAAGTAGTGATGCCAATTGTAGTCAGTGACAATGCGGTTACCTTTAAATCTAGTGAATTCCAGAATTTAATAAAAGCCTTCAACATAAAGCAGATATTTACCACGCCATATATATCTCAAAGAAATGGAGTTGAGCTGCCAGATGTAATTTTAATCATAAATTGGCGGTTATTTTATAGGAGAATTCCAGCCTGTGGGACATGGCATTACCAGGAGTATAAATATGCGACAATTCTAGCTTTAGCAACACGTTAAAATGCAGTCCGTACTTTGCACACAAGGAATTTTAACCTGTAATCCCACTGGATTTATATTTATCGGAATTCTATTTCAATTACTATGCACTAGAAACATTTGACCAAGTGATCATAAACTTGAATAAACAAATGTGTTCACTTGTAACTGATGAGAGAAGTAAGGCCAGCAGGATCAACAGGCAGCGAAGACAGAAGAAAGTACAGGATTCAGAATTTTGTGTAGGAGAGAGAGTGTTACTGTATCACCCTCAGGCAAAAAAAGGGAAACGTGAGAAAATTTAAAACTCAGTTACAGGTTAGCCGTATGTCGTAAAAAAATTTACTACTCCGGTAAATGTGGAATTAGAGAGTGTACATGACAAAAACATCTTTATAAAAAAAAACCCACAATGTGCACGTATTGCATTATTCTGAGAGATTACGTCAGCTCTAAACATCATCGGAAGACAGCGGGTTCGAGGGCGAAGATATTGAAAAAGAAACCAAAACTGAGGGCGAAGAGACTGGTAGAAATTTTTAGAGTCAAGAAGAATCTGGGAGCAGAGTACCAGTTTTCAAACGCAAAGTTAGCAGGTCATGGGGAGGATACACGAGCGCCATCTGAGGCCCGAAAAAGAAAGAAATTGTAAACAGGACTCTAACGCTAGCTGCAGAGATGTGCAGGGTTTTCACAGGCCGAATGAAAGTAACCGTTTTTTTTTTACGGAAAAAAATTAAACAACCATAAAATTTGAGGGTATCAAAATTGGTTGCCAATATAGAGAATTCTCCAGAAAGCGCATTTAACACGGATGTTTTTTTTACGACACATTGACGGCAGAATTAACACGGATAATCACTGCTAATTAAGTAATACACTGATTACTAATTAGTGTGTAAGTGGTTGAAATTACACACAAGAATACAATGATTGATGCGTAGAAGTATTTAAAAAAAAAAAGAATACGTTATTACACAGTTATTACATGGCAATTCTGTTTTGCACACAGTATGTTATCATGATTCATGCACGCTAATGCTTTAATAAAATAAAGAGTAGGGTAGCTTAATACGAAATATTACTATCCGCAAGTAAGCGGTATGCAAAAATTATGCATTCAAAACGAAAGCGGTAAAGAAATTTCTGTGTATAGAAACCTGTCTCCAAGAAAGCTGGATGTTTGAGTGTTATCATCAGTTAGTTGTAGATGGGCAATCCAATAGTATGTATCCAAAGGTATTTCGGCTTGTTTAATTCGTGAAGCACCAATGAATAACACTGATATAAATACCTGAGTTATGGGTATATTTCAGGTTTCTTAACTACACAGATAAAATCGTGGGCGGTACGCAGGGACAAAGCACACGTTTAGAGAAGAAAGGTGTGCAGATACTGGGTACTACAAATTAGTTTTCCTGTTTTCTGCATTCAAAGTTATACTGGAGTAAAATAAAGATCCCAATTTGAACTGGTTTGTTCCCGCCCACACGACCGTCTTCTTTTTGTCGATAGCAGACAGAGGTAAAGAGGCGCGCAATTTGTTTATAGGGATTTTGTGAAAAAAAAAGATAATTAAAAACAGAACGCTTGCTTGCAGAAAAGTGTCTACGCGTTCACAGTTGTTATTGCAAACAGTGCAGTAAAATTTGGTTTCGGTTTTCGTTTGTTTTACGTTGCGCTACCATTAAGAATGTTTAGAGTTTGTATTGCTGGTTCTTTTTATAGGTAGGGATAATGTAATTTAAAGGCTTTTTTAAGTGTTTTTGTTAAATACGGTACACATCTTTTAATGGTAAAGTAATGGAGGATTATCTCATGCGCTGTGTTATGTGTTTGTTTACTGTGCATAATGAATTATCAAGTAACGGGACAACACAATAGAATGATTATGCAAAAGATTAACGAGTGTGCACCAACTTTAGTGTTTCACAGTCAATTATGTTATTTGTTCTGTTGCGTGAATGCTTACTTTTCGTACGTAAAATAGGGACAGAATAAAGACAGGATTCAGGCATGTTTTATGGCTTCTAGCTCCAACTTTGAAAGTTTGAAACAAAGAGCAAAGTCATAAAGATGTCCACCTCGACAGGATTTGTAATTCGTTTCAAGGAGTGAAATCTTGGGAGGAGTCCAAATTAACCACGTAACCACCTCTCCGGGATAACCCAATAGAATCGGAATGAGAGTTAGTTCAATTTACAGGTAAAGATTTTGTACTGGATTAAAAACAAAATCCTGACTTTAATTCGATAATGGGGATGGATTGGCAGCTGTGCTGCATCAACCAGAAAAGGGATTGGACTTGAGAAGAGAGGCTCGCCGTGGTATCGGAAGTGTACAGTGGTAGGTAGGAAACCTCACAAACTTCCTACCTGAACGTATCGAAACAGGACTTTCGATAAGATAACCTAAGTTAGGGCGCCCAATTTTACAAGTTTGACCCGACACTGCCGGAACTGTTTACTTCAACGTCCGCGACGACTGTAGACACGTTTGATCCGACGTTGCAGAAACAGCTTATCTCAACGTCGACTGAGACTGTCGACTCGTTTGATTCGACACTGCCGAAACTGCTTATTCCAACTTCCATGACAATTGTAGACAGGTTTGATTCTATATTGCCGAACCAGCTTACCTTAACGTCCACCGAGACTGCCGACTCGTTTGATCCGATATTGAGGAAATTGCTTATTCCAACTTCCACGACGGCTGTAGAAACGTTTGATTCTATATTGCCGAAACAACTTACTTCAACTTCCACGACGAGTGTAGACATGTTTGATTCTATATTGCTGAAACAGCTTACTTCAACGTCCATAGAGACTGTAGATACGTTTGATCCAACATTGCCGAAACTGCTTATTCCAACTTCCATGACGACTGTAGACACGTTCGATTCCATTTTGCCGAAACAGCTTACTTCACGGTCCGCGACGACTGCTCCATTAGACACGTTTAATCCGACATCGCCAGACTCCTGTTGCCAACGTCAGAATCTGCCTGCAGAAAACTGAATCCGACGAGAACGTTCTTCCTGAGACGCCCTCTACGTGAAGCCGAAGGGACGGAGCAACATCACCCGGACAGCCTTTTTTTCCTGGAAGGAGAACCAGACATGGCGTGGCACGTGAGTTCATCCTCCATTTTTAAAGAACCTTAATACAGAAGTGTACCCCATAATTTTCTAAATAGCGTATAGAATTAGGATATAAAATCGTGGTGTTTTGATCTGCCCATACTATATATTAATTTGTTCTAAAGATCCGTAGTTACATGTGTTGCCTTGCATACAGGGCACTGACTCACATCGGAATTCAAAAATTATATTGTTCACCAATTTCATTTAATTAAACAAGATTTTAGAAATCAGTAGTTATTGTAGTTTGTTCAGTTAATTAGCATTAATTAAAAATATTAGCTAATCAATGAGTTTGCATTTTTATGTTTGTGTTTACTTATGCGATCACGGTCAATGCATCGTTTTTTCCACTCTATATTAATGGTTATATAATGAGTTATGGTATTCGTTATACAAATAATATCTCACAAGTTAGTTTAATATTGGTACAGTAATTTTCAGTTAACCAGATAATCGCTACCATGACCATTTAGAGTCAACTCAATAAAATAAGGGGTTGAGTCATATATTGCTCATACCTTGCAAAGACTTCTGGTTTCCGAAACTTGGCTGCACAAAAAGCTAGAAAAATTACTTTGCAAGTTCTAATAGTATAATAAAAGCGGCTTTGTTCATTGAGTTAGCTTTTCATTAATTCTTTATAATTATAATAATTATAGTAATAATTTAATTAATAATAATTAATTAATTTTATCTCCTATTTTAATTAATTTTTATCCCCTATTTTCAATTTAACTTCATTATCTTCTTTTTATTTTTATCTACAGCGTTTAGACCAGTGAAGGACTTTATTTTGTAATGCTAAACTTTGGTCAATTGTTTTACCTTTGTATTACGTCTCAATCTTTATATAGGGCCGCTAGCACTGTACGCACGGTTCAGTCTGCATGAGAGAAATGTATTTTAGAAAATGCTTTACATTCCTACTGCACTTCGAAATTGTCTCGGGCATTTGCACGTTTACAATCTATTTTAAAATCATTTCTAAGCAGTATTTTAATTTGTACAGCACCATTTAACTGAAAATTTATGTGAACTCTCCAAATACGTTCCCAATGTACTAAATATTTAAGTGCATATTAAGGCAACTAAGTTTTATCTTATTGCTTATGCAAAACGCCTTTTATTACCTTGTTCGGAAATGCCAAATTATAACAATTGATTCAATGTTTTCAGCAAACGTCAACTGCATTTTCTGCGAATATCATTGTAATTGTTTTACTAAAATTGCTTGAAAGAGTATGTATATATATATATGTATAAAATGCACTTGTAATTTGGAAGGAAAATGTAATTCTCCGAATTGCTTTTATCGGCATAACCCGGTCCAAATAGCGCAATGGATAGGGCGTAATTTTATCTTATTCCAACAGCCCACACCGGAGATTATTTTTAAATTAAATTTAATGTAAGTTGGTGGAACGAGGTTCCGCATCGATTGGGCCATTTTGCCGTATACCATAAGTTAAACTGAAATTCCAGACCTCAAGTAGAAGACAAAATCAATTTTAATTTAATTAAATTTAGAGTAAAATTAAATTAACTTCTGCGAGGACGAGAGCAGTGTTTCGGATCGTCGATTTGTGGGGAAAACATTTTTTTGGTCGATAGATAAGATAATTTTTTTTTTCTTTTTGCAGCTTTTCAACAAAGCAGGGCGCGAAGAAATATTTTTGGAAAAATAAAATTAATAAAACTCCATTTATAAAACGAGCGACGCTAAAATGACTTTTTTAAGTGATTTCTTTTTGTTTCATTTTCTTAGTTTGGTTAGGTGTTTCTATTGATTTTGGAGAGCTCTATGATTTTACACAGAACGCTAATGCATTTTATGGGAAAAAAGGCTGATTGTTCTTAGTCTATTCGATTTTGTATTAGGGAAATAACGATTTAGGTTCTGAAAGGAAATGGTATATTTAAGCATCTTACCCATCTAAAAAATCACTAATGACAAAAAGCGACCTGAGTAATTAAAATGAAGCAATTTCAATTAGATTTTATGAAGGTCTGTCAGGAAACCCAATAAATATAAATAAATGTATTTTAATATAAGGACGAAAAGTTTTAAAACTCTAATTACAAACGTTTTATGTAGATTTTTTTTCCTATTTTGGTTTTATTATATTTTATCCCTTGTATTTATCTATGATAGAAATATCTACATTGCAAACAGACGTTTGTGAAAACGTGAGAAAATGGTTTCGTACTTAATTTTTTTAAACTATCATGTAGAATGGTTTAAAACTGCTTAATATATATTATAGGCGAATATAATCAATGTTCACCAGGAATGCAGCGCAAATACACCAAGTAGAAATATCACTGATATTAGATATTTGCATCTATTTCTGTTGAAAAGTTACCAAAATGTTTGCTGGCTTTCTCGATTTCCGAAACTAGACACAAGCTCCTAATTTATAAGATTAAGTCAACGCCATAAGAATAAAGTTAAAAAGTTAGTTTACATATAAGTTTTAGATGGTTTTGACCGTCTGAAAGCTAGATTCTAACACTTTACCTTAAAAGCATTTAACGTTTTGCTTTAAACGTAGGTACGAACATTTTACCTCCTGAAGTGTAAAAACTAAAATTTTATCTTAA
>QLNU02015003.1:95429894-95460041 GCA_006491805.2 Dysdera silvatica
CAGGTATGTACAATAATGTTTGCCCACTTAGTGCATAACATCAGCAACTTACTTTAAATAATGTAAATTTCTTTTTCGAGTTCACTAGTTTTAAAATGCTTATGGGTAGGGACATAGAACTTCATACTTTTCAGCCACAATCGCAGAAAAAATTGAACGCAAAATCAAAAATGGAAATGGCTTAAATCGTCATTCAGTGGCACATTAGAAACAATTAATTATGCTGCTATATAAACTTAGCCCATCTGTAATAATAATAATAATGAAAAACTTACGCGCAGAAGTATAAGGTTATAATTTATTATTACGAATTCTTCCAGTCTCTGTAAATGTCTACGCTGAAACACAAATATCGCATCGTCGCCTTCATGTCCAATCAGTTTAGCTAAATTCAGTATCCGTCATTTTCCTTTACTTGCACTTATAAAAGCTAGGTTGCTGTAAAAAGGAAAAATATATAAGATGCTCCTTTCAATAAAGAGAAGGGGAAAGCTATTCATTCCAAGCCTACGAGTCCCGACGTCGCTACCTAACTTTGAGCTGTGCGGTGTTTTGAATGGGTTGCGTGTAACTTCTCAGTTCTCGAAATATTGCAAAATAAAAGTGCTTAACTTTTGAAACTATAACTATCCATACACATTTATGCATATTTTATTAAAAAAAAAATCAGCAAATTTTTATTGGCTTCTCTAAAATTCGAAGTTCTGCATTTATCCCCAATCGTCGTCACAATATAGAAAAGTCGCAATGCCTATCAGTTTTTGAGAAGATGGATCGCTGAATGGAACTGTTCGCAGTGGAGAAGTAAATGTACAGTAGATATATTAAAGTCATATCTACATCAAAATATGAACTAAACCAGGTAATACACGAAAGTTTTTAACACAGTTTTCAGTAATCCCAGCTGGCGTAATTTTACCCGCAAAAGCCACTCTCATCGGCTGATCTAGCCACGCTTAACGGGAAACCTCAATTTGCAAACTCTTAAAAAATAACCACTATGTCGGGCCGTGGCCTTAGAAAATTTACCAGCCAGGCAAAGCATGGATACACAAGATATGCAAAGAGCAAATAGTTTCCCAGATATCAACGTTAATGGAAAACCACCCCCATGGTCTTCTTCCACGCAACCGTGTACTAGTCCGATTAATGGAAGGCGGGAAAATTTGCAACGTTTCCTGCCGCAGCAAGAGTACGAGTATAATCTACGAACGGACGGCCGAGATTGGACTGGAAAGAGCCCGTATAGAAGCGGATATAGAAATGTCTAGGCGCAGGAGTTATGAAAACGCTGCTGGAAGAACGGATGAAGCAAGATCCCTGTCGGGGTGCAAAAATTCGGTTAAAGAACCGATTCCGTTATTGCCAAATAATTCCGAAGAATACCCACCGTATTTCACGAATGTAGAAAAGGTTTTTGAGAATGCTCGTATACCTCAGGAGAACAGAGCCATTCTGGTACTGCCCATGTTTGGCGAAAAGGCGCAATATATAATTTCACAACTCTCGTGGATGATCTAGGTGATGACGTAAAAGTCAAAGATGAATTCTTAGATTTATCCCAACTGTTATCTTCGGAATGCAGTAAGAAATTCATTAGCGCACAAAAGAAAAGAGACGAGTGTTATGCCGAAATCAAGATTAAGATGTCTATGGGACTATTATCAAACGTCAAGGGAAGTCAAAACCATAGCCGATTTACAAGATCTAATAATTGCTGCTAAATTAAAAGATTCATTAACAGAAGAATATAGACGCTACGTCCAGTTACAAGAAGGAACCAAACATTTAAAACCGGAAGAGATTACAAAGTTAGCTCAATTATTTACAACGGCTCAGAAGGATAATTATAAAGAATTTGAAAGTCGTCAAACACCTTGAGATATTGCCAAAAAAGGCGCTGAAGGGGGGGAAAATATCGCCTTCCATTTATGAGATTTGACAAGGATAAAATAGCGAATAATAGAAAGTTAGAAAGAACTTCACCTCCACCATTCAAAGGTGAATCATTTTATAATTCCCAAACTAACAATAATTCGAAATTCATATCTCAAGCACAACGTCCCTACTACAAGTGTCAACAAAACTGGAATCAAAAATCATGTATTTTTGTAAGAAGGTAGGACATTTTTACAACGCGTGCCCTGAAGGAAAAACCATGCTAAAAAGAATAGATGGGCATTCCTTGGTAAGAGCAGAAGAAACTCCAAAATCTGATAAGATTGTCGCAAGAATGGAAATTGACATGAAGAAGGAATTAACGGGCATAGGGTTAAAACGGGTTAGCATTATGATAAATGGGGTACCTCTGTTAGCACTACGGGATTCAGGAGCTGCCATCACAACAATACGAAGAGAGTCATTGCCTAAGCACATGTTAACATCGAAGTCTTCAACAGAGTTATAGCCTACAATTGGTGAGCCTGTTACAGCAGACCTCATTAAAGTCGAAATAAGAACTTGCTCATATGCCAATCACGGCAAATAATTAAGAAATACCCTGTGCTGTCGTCGCTGGTTTAAACGAACAACGTTTCATTCCAGAATATGTGTACAAAAAAGTGTTATATCAAGAAGGTGCAAAGTCAGCTAGTGATAAAGCACTCATTTCAGAAATAAACACAGAAGTTGGAGGGAATTATATTCTTGCGGCTGCCACCTCCCCTCTTCCCCTCCGATAGAAAAAGACGAAGCATTCACAAGTTCGGACCGGGATGGTCATAACCCCAACTTAGCTGTAACGGAGGAACAATTTCCAAGCTCATTGGATGCGTTTCTGAGGATACACTAAGAATGAAGAACAGATTGATTTTCGAGCTTTAAATTCTATCACAGAAGATGATGCTTATCCTACGAAAGAACCAACTGCATTACTACAAAGGATGGCTAAAGCGCAACATATTTCTACAACTGATATCTATAGAAGATATTAGCAAATTGAGTTAGAAGAGAGAAGTCGTCCATTATCTGCATCCCATACTCATAATGGAACGAAATGCCATTTGATCTACAAGGAACTTCATTTACGTGTCAGAAAGCTGTAAACACCGCATTAGAAAAACATAGACAGTACGCTGCAGCTTACATCGATGGCATTGCAATATTTTCTGAAACTTGGGAAGATCACCTGATTCATGTGCAAAAGGTCATTCGAATTTAAAAAGTTTTGGTTTTACAGGAAATGTTAAGAAAACGCAGTTCGCGCAAAGACAAGTTCGATTTTTAGGCCATATCGTCGAATCTGGAACAGCCTGATCCAGAGAAATTAGATGTCGTCCAACAAATTCAAAGACCGACAACGAAAAAGCAATTGAGAAGTGTACTAGGACATTTTAATTATTACCGGGATCACATTCCTAATTATGCTACGTTAGAGGTACCATTGGCCGATCTCACAAAGAAGGGGATCCCAATACTAATTCCGTAGGAAAAGAAACACGACGAAGCTTTGTGCGTGCTGAAACAGAAGCTGATGAATGCAACTGCACTGTATACTCCAAATTACGCCTTGCCCTTCATCATAGATTGTGATGCCAACCTCACGGGAGTGGGATGTTGCCTTTCGCAAGAAGATGAACTAGGAAAAGAAAGACCGGTTGCCTTTGCTAGCTAAAAACTTTCAAAAACTCAACAGGCGTGGTCTACGATAGAACGAGAAGCATATGCCATTGTGTTTGCTCTGAAGAGATTCAAACATTACCTATATGGCACTAAAATCATCGTACGATCGGACCATAATCTACTAGCTTATCTAACAAAGACTTACCCTCAAGGATCTAAACTACAGAGATGGTCTTTCTCTCCTTGCAGAAATTTGACTTAGATATTAAATACCGTAAAGGGAAGCAAAACTCAAATGCGGACAGCGTGAGTCGATTATGGGAAAAAGACGCTACTTGTTTATTCAAGGGATAATTATGTGTTAGTGATTTTTTTTTAGGTTTGAAGGATTGAAATTACTAACGAAGTGACGACATAGTATTTTGCAAAATTCATTTGTGATTTGATGTATTCTTATTGGTAATATTTTACTGTATTTTGTGTTGATGGTATTTAATTGTAATTTATATTGATGAAATTTAATCCATTTTATAGGGATGATATTTAGCAGAATTTTAAATTGATGACATTTTGCTGTACTTTATATTAATGATAGTTGCTGTATTTTATGTTGCAGATATTTTACTGTATTTTTACTGATATTAATGGTTGTATATGCAGCCTGTGTTTTATATATGTAGCCTGTGTTTTATATATGTAGTATGTTATATATGTATATACGTTGTATATGTAGCCTTGTTATGTTCATCCAGTTTATCTTGGATAACCAATGTTACAAACCAAAAATTGTGAATTGTTCTAAAACCTCATTCAAAATTTACTTAAAGGGGAGACGGATGTCGGGCCCTCAATTATAGACAGTTTGGAAACCTCCAATATAAATATATGTAGATACACATACGCCCGCCATTTTGGGAAAGAAGGACGATAAATTATGTCACTAACCCGAACTAAAACTTAAATCCACACATGGCCACGCTATGACGCTGCCACTAAATACAGTGTTGCTATGGGCTGAGAAAAATCCAAGAAAGGGGAGTTCGACAACTTTAAGGGGATAACAATTGCTTTTCGAGGGGTGGCAGGTTCCGGTAAGTACTAGGGGAATGGTTCCCCTCTAAGTCTTTATTTTAAATACAAAAAAAAGTTTGTAAATATATTTTGTTGTAATTAATAAATTAGTTAATAGTGGAAGAGGAGCGTGCTTATGTTTGGTGAGTTTATTTAGTGCCAAGAAGAAGCGGCCTTACTTTGGATTATACCGCAGCTGACGAAAGAAGATTCGTAAGTACTGTTTTCAATTGTTGAATCAAAAGGAAAGTTTAGAAACTAAAGAATCCACGCATTTGAACAAATTAGAATTTGCGGAATATATGAAGATTTCTGATAGACTAGTTACTGTAAAACTGGGGAAGTCATTAAAAACGAAAGGTTAAGATTTTAAAGTCTATTTTTTTGTGAAACTGCGATGCATTTTTTGTTTTAGTTTTACAACGCAAGGACAACAAAGGTCATGTTAAGCCGGAACCTACAGTTTTGCGAGGAATCCAAACCTATTAAGACCTAGGGAATCAATCTCCGGACTACAATGAGTAATTATTCGATAAGCTTTTTTTTTTGCGTGGGGGGTTCCAACTCAGAATATCCCCATGCCAGGCGAACGGGTTAGTTACCACTGTAGAACACCGCACCGCCCGCAATGCATTTTTAAAGCTTTATCAGAGATGCATGACACTTTTAAATGACACGTTGGCCATGTGCATGCGGCAATAAAATGCAAGATTCAAGATCCAATTTCATCGATTTCTTTCAAACTAAACCTTTACTAAAATTCTTCCTAGAGCAAGAAATAATGTGAAAACAAAGGAAAAACCGACACCATTTTCAGTGCTGTTTGCAAGAATTGTAGTTTCAAATATTTTCATAATTGCGTATTGTTTTCATAGTATCTTATTGAGAATAACGACTGATCGTCGAGACTAAGCCGTAAATTTAACGGCATCATTTGTTGATTCACTACATGTCACCATAATGTATACGACTTGTCAGTATTTACTACCGATGTTATACAGCACATTTTCTGTAACCACTTCCTTCATAGTTTTCCTTGACATGATATTTTTGCCGGCAAAATTTAATTGGGTTGATGGCAATTCTTTACTGTAACTATCCCAAAGAACGACCTTGAAATATCTAAACATATTATTAATTCCCTTTCTTCAGTTATCCTTCATCAATCTCGCCATCAAAGCAAGAAATTTTCCTTAAAAATCTATCATTACCTGTAATTATAGGTCTAGGAAAGTGACAAAAGAAAAAAAAGGCTGCCACCAACTCAATTTAACTCATGTTAAATGGGAAAGAATCGAGTATTTTATTTACACGTAATAAATAGAAACTTCGTGAGACGCCGTTCAATTTATTCTCTCTTAATAATATATAAAAAAAAAACCGTCTGATTAGATAAAAAAAATGGAAATATAAAAGATACGTGTACTTCATTTCATGTCCAAAACACATTCATTCTTATTTTCTAATCGATCACGGAGAGCTGGATCTTTTTAGCTATGTCCCTGCGGGAACTAACTCTATCCACTTAAAGCTAGAATTATTAGCGGAAGATGAAATAAGTTTCTGAAAATACTCACACGATAATTAAAGTAAAAACAAATTTTTAAATCAGTTTTTTATATTTATTAATTTTAAAAAATAGTTGCATGTGATTTACCCTGAAAAAAGCTCGACCAATAGAGCATTTTAAATTTTATAACCATATTTCGTGTGCGTGGATAAATTTAAGTCTAACAAGGGAACTAGCCCGAGTGGGAGTCCTAACTGAGAATTAAGACATATTACAATTTATAGATTTTTGACCCCCAATTACGAATCCAAAGTCCTTTTTCTGCGAAATCCATATATAAATTTTTAATTAACGACTAAAATTTTCAAAATTGGCGCAAATTTCAGCTATTTGGCGAAGGCCTTGTAAGAATTGGCGTCATTATGACGGTGACCGCCGCATTAGCGAGAATTTGAGTTGTCAGTTGGTATGCTTTTAACTTGGTTTAATCAGAAGTTTATTTAATGCCAGACTGAAATTATTAGTTGTTCGTTTTCTAGCGAAGTATCACATTATAAAAACCGCCCACATTTCATTTTTGATTTTCTATTAAAAAAAAAAAAAAAGAATTTCGTGAACATCATTCAATCTATCTTAAATTTATCAATAAAGAAATACAACATACAACCTTCAGTAATTACAGCTGCAGAATTAGACGCGAAAGTAAACGTTTGTTTGCAAAAATTGAAGAGTTATTTATTTATTTATTTTTAGAGTAATGATAAATGATGAATAAAATTTTTATTTGTAATGCTCATTTTTTAATTTAATAATGTGATTGAAGATGTTACTTCGGATTTTCATGACTTTAATGAAAATCGAACAAATTATGGTAATTTCGAGTATGAATCTGATTACGGTAATGATGACGCTTTGGCAAAAGAATTTACTTCGAAAAGTACTTTTTTTTTTTATTGTGATGATTTTTGTAAACAATGAAAATTTCTTCAAACTAAAGCTCGTTATCATAAAGTTAAATATCCTAGAGATACATTTAAATAAAAAAAAACAACCTTTATTAGGGATAAATAATCAAAAATAAGAAATAATTAGGGCTTCAATATTTCAAAAATTTAAGAATGCCAGAAATCGTCATATGCCAGTTCATGACGTGGTTTTATAACGCTAGGCTTTCAATTAAGATAACACATTTCAAAGCAGTTATCGTTTCATCCAAAATTTTACAAAGACAGCTGGAATTGTTCCTTGAAAAATCACAAAATACTTGACCACAGCACATATCCATAATATTGAGGAAATTAAAAATACTGATGTAGAATTTATATCAAAAATTGAGAGATTCGACATTAATTCTTGATCCTGCTCAATTACTGAATTCTGATCAAAGTAGCCCTCATTATTTCATAGCAAATGAAAGATTGTCTTTAAAGGGGGAAAAGCAAACTATTTCGACAATTCCATCAGAATTTTCATTAACACCAGTGGCAGATTTCTAAGTAGGCACACAAAGCACAGGCCTAGGGGCGGCATCAAAGTGCTTAAACATAAAATTGTCCAAACTCAACAATGTTGAAAAAACAACGTTCCTTTTAATTATTGCCCTGTTTCCCCAATAGCGATGACATATAAGCGACTACTTTAACTTGCCTGCAAATGCAAACTACAGAATCGAAAGACAAAGGGCCCTGAAAATTTTGCCCCTGGGTATTTGCCCAGCGTACCCATTTATAAATCCAGGCTTAACACGCTTTTTATATATACTAATAGTAAACGAATGAATAATAAAAAACTTGAACTAATAACGAAAAAATTCATGCAAGGATGCATACGTGTATTTTTCTCAAATACGCAAAATATACACAAAATTATCAGAGGCTCCAGGATTCCAAACTAAAACTATTGTGGATTCAAAAAATGTCTCGAATCCACGAAGTCGGAGACTATGGTAGCAATAATTTTGAGTTGTATCTTATTAGTTTGAATAATTATATGAAAAATCTCCTTTACATATCAAATGTTAAGAGTATGATATGCGTTTTTTTTAAACAAATATTCCTTTCTTTGTAAAGGAGGGAGGGGGCGGCAGTACAGGCTGTGCCTAAGGGCGGCAATTTTATAAATCCGCCACTGATTAACACATTCATACACATTTATGCCAACGCTGTCAACGAGCGGGGAATTAAAAGGCAAGATGCTAATATGCTTAAAAGAAAATAATGGAAATTTTGGTCCAATCGTTAAAAAGTTATTTCGGTCTTCAGATTTATATATTACTTCTTCAAAATCAGGAAAAATGGACAAACTACAAATAAAAGAATGGCTGAATAATTGCATTATTCTCATTTTGCACCCACCTTCTTGTATAATGTTAGATTCCTGGATAGGGTGCACAGATTCAAGCATACACAAAGATCTTCATAGCGACTGCATTACCTAACAAATGACCCCTAAAACAACATCCTTTACCCCATCACCCGATGTATATTTTTTCAGGCAGTTTAAAAAGTTCGTTAAAAAAGTTACAAACTAAATCGCCCTTGCTGATATATGAAAATTGATATAAAAAATAGAAATGAAATACTAAAAATGCACTCTTTAATAATATATAACCAACTTCAATCTGGACAGTATCGCCCAATGTTACAATATTCTTTGTATAATTGCAATTATTGAGATAACTATCCTAAAACTTTAAATAATCTAGAAACTCTTTTCTTCGCATAACAACATTCATTGTAATATTTCATTATATAAGAGTCACTCGTTTTTAAAATGAGCTCATTGTAACCAAATGTTATGTTTTGAATATTTTTCCTACAATACCATTTTCATGGTAGTCTTGTTTAATGTTTTTTATTAATTCTGCTAGAAACAAACCCATATTTAAATTTTTACTTTCGATTTTCACATCGTATGCACATTATACAAATTTTTAAATTTTGTGGTATTATTTTTTATAAATAGAGAAAGTGCACTTGAAGTTTAATTTATCTAAAATGACAATTCTGCTTGCTTTCACAAAAAGCATGTAGGCCTATATTGTTTTAATTTTTCTTTTCTATAAAAAAATAAACCATTTTTGAAACGATAATAAAAGCATCGCCAATTCTTACACATATTTCGCCAAACACCTGAATCTGTGAGAATTTTGAAAATTTTATTCTTTAATTAAAAATTAATATATGGATTTCACTGACAAAGGACTTCGGATTCGTAATTAGGGATCTAAAATCTATAAATTGCAATATGTCTCAATTCTCAGTTAGGACTCCCACTCGGGGTAGTTCCCTTTGTGAGTGTACTAAAATTTTTCCCATTCTTCTTAGGTTCTTAATGATTCTGAATAAATAAAATCATAATTCAATGTACAAGCTCGAATATCGTAGAAATAATCGTTTTTGTTATATACCATATGAATTTATTCTGTCAAATTTTCTACCGATATTAATATTTTCCAAATTTCATACCATGTTGACAGTGCATATGGTGGCTGTATTCGTTTGTTTTAATTAAATAAAAATTTCAATATATATTAGTGAAAATTTACCTCCTTTTTAAGGTTACATGCTCAATTGGTGCGATATTCGACTTTTTGATCCAAATTAGCATAAGATTTTTTATTGCAGTATTTCATTCCATTGTGACATAAAAATAAGTTTAATTATTTTTTTTTTGACCATTCAACGCTGATCATGTTGGAACTGAATGATTTCATATTTTGGCTAGAAACTGATTACGCATATAATAAATTGGGTAGAAGTGAATTGTAATCTATAGCATTCGCCAAGAAAGCTCGCTAAATTCTTAAATGCAATTTTCAAAAAAAAAAAAAAAAAAAAGTTTGGCTGACATTATTTCGCGAAAACATCCACGCGCGGGATTCAAAATAAAATGAATGCTTCTCTTATGCACAAACTGAATTGCAACTTGCAATGTGATTATAAAAATTAAAGTAAATTGTTTTCTGCTATGACTTTCAGAAATAAAACAAAAATAATATAGAACTTCAATTTAACAAATAGAGAAAAAAATAACTTTACAGCTACTTCAAAATCAAATATGTTTAAATTTAACAAGTTAACGCTAGCTCTGTATTACTGGACGTATTCTAAACTTTTAGAATGCGTTCTGGGGTTCGCTTTTCACATTTTTCGACCAACTAGCTACCTCGCCACGTATTGCCAAAAAGGTTGCAATTGGCGCTATTTTAAATATTTCGATTTATTGAGGGGGGGGGGTAGCTGCTAATTTTCACACATTAAGGTTTTTAATGTGTCTACATCAGCTCAATTAAATTCGTTAGATTCGGCATGTGAGCTCCGAGGAAGTGGGGGAGGGGTTACTTGTGAGTTTTCCTGACTTTCTCAGTCTGTAATGTAAATACGAGCCAATCTCCTAAAAATTCCTCCAATGAGGCAATCCTCTCTATCTCTCCAAGGGGGGCCGGTACCTACACGCTTCCCCCCATCTTTCCAAATCCTGTAATAACTTGAGGAAAAAAAAAAGATTGAGTATTTTATTATATTCAAATTTAGCCTTCTTATAAAGACCGAAGTATAGGAGGGGGCAACATATGATGAAGTCCGTGACCCACCACAAGTAATTACTAGGCTACTTATTTTTGTACGAGAAAAAGAGGAATCTTGACTTTGTGCCAGTGGAACTCGTAACGTGTCTTATGTTCAGTGTATCTATTGGATAAAGTGAAAGAAAATACAATGTTTCAGTAACGTACGCAAACATTTTATAAGGGGTTATGGATGTACTAAGAGGTGGGGAGAGTTTCGGCAACCAAAATTTAATTATATACAGGAAAATGGAAAGTCAATGGGGTTATGACTAACCCCTGCTCCCGGTGCTATTACAAATAGTTTTTATGTTACAACTACCAAATATTCAGGGCCGGACATTAGCTGAAGCCATTCCTCTCTCCCCCAAAACCGAGCAGTTTTTAAACACAAAAAGATAAAAAGTACTACTACTGCTAGATTGTGAAAAAAGTACTCACAAACCTGCTTCACAAATTTGTAATAATTTTACACACTTTTAGACGCTGATTGGAGCATAGCTTGACTACCCTCTACCCCGAAAAGGAAAAAAAAATAGATGCGCTTCGTAACCATTGATTAGTTGTAATATCATCAATCAGATAATAACAATTATAAACACTGTATTAGGGTAAAAGGTCACTAAATTAAAAATTTACCGGAAGGCGCATAAACATTAACAGAAATTTGGAGTGGGGGTGAGTTTTATTTTAACCCATAACCCATAATATTAACCATGTTAAAAAAAATTCATGTTAAAACCTAGTCAATGAAGGTCAAATCACCGTGACCTCCTCACCACCCGCCATTAGGATAGGCAAATGGGACGATGTCTAAATGTTCTCTAGTGCATAATATTTAAACACTCAGATTTTAAAATATTTATTAATTAGGAAGAGATTTAAGAAATAGCGTTAGGCCGCCAATTCTAACAAACTGTTTATCACCGAGCGTAAGAATATTGTAAATTTTATTTTCGTTGTTCATAACACGGTGAAGACAGCATGCAAAGTCGCCAAATTGGGCTTACTCTTTTGCTGATAGTATAGAACCAATGAAAAGGGTATCTCGGAAAAATAAACAACCCAGTTGTTACTCGTTAGCGCCTATTGGTGAAACTAGTCCAATCAGATGGCTATTTCAAAAATGTTTCCTATGTACGGTGGATTAAACTCAATTCTGTGTTTATATATATATATAATCAATTCAGTGTTTATATATATATATATATATATATATAGGAGGGACACAAAAGGGAACAGGAAATCTGTTCGTGTTAACAGTAATTCGTCTTACACGGAAAGGATATTATGCCATACGATCTGACGGAACTTCAGAAAATGGTTCTTATCAAAAATAATTTGTCAAAAGCTTGTTCGTCTTAACGAGTTTTGACTATATAAGATAAAAGTACTTACATATACATGCAAGGTAAAAGTATACATAAAGCTAAAAGTGCACACGCATACATACACACCAAAAGTAATACTTATACATATAAGACAAAAGTACCAACATATGAGATCAATAATCTTAATTAAATACCTTGCCTTTCGGTTACTTGGTAGCCATGCTTGATATTTAGCCAATTTTGAACCCCCCCACAAAAAAAAAAGTTTACCGACGAAGTACTTACTGTAATCCTGGGGTTAATTTCCTAGTCTTTTAAGAGGCTTTGATTCCTTGGCAAATGTATTTGGCCACCTAATGGTAGCGCATATATCTAACGCGTCATTAACACAAGTTCGATTCCAAGTGGTATCCTGAAATATGTAACGATATCTAATACTAAATGTACAAATAAAACGCTAACGTTAACTATATACTATACTATATATATATTCTATATACTATACTATATATATTCTATTTACTATACTGTGTATATCTACATACTATACTATATTCCTACTATACTATATATAGCACTTATATGTATATTCTATATACTATACTATATAGTACTATACTATATATATTCTGTATACAATTTAATGTAAACTAGCAATGTTAAGGTATTATTACCCTCCGCAGGGATAACACAATTGCCAAATATGGTCAACACAGAAAAGCCTCCGGGGCGAGATTTTTGTGAGTTTTTCGTGGGGGAATTTATTATACACTAATTTCTGCCATCCAACGGAGGGACCCTGGTTCGAATCCAGGATGGGGAAAGCGTCTCTTTTTCTCCAAAACGAATAAAGCTCTAGTTTGAGCTATAATCTATACGTGGGTGGCAAAAATTATTGTATAATAAACTAGCAATCCTTAGAATCCCGGGTGGGTGTCCTTCATTACCAAATAAGCAATACCTGATACGTCAGACATCTGTTAAACGTTTCAATAATGTTATAGGCCGATATAATGATAGTATATCAAGCTTCTTCAAATTAAAGTAATAACTGTGGCTCAAGAAGAATGGTACGAGTTCAAGCCAGAAAACGTCCAGTGACAACAGCGGTTTGCCCAGGCGTTCAGTACTTTGAGACTAGAAAAATAAAAGCTCATTAACTAAGGAGGGCAAGCGTATATAAGCGTTCAACATAGAGCCATAAACAAATATCTAAGAAAGGTATTGACCCGGACGCTGAAGTCCTTCGCCTTGACCAGATTTCTTGATCAAAGTATATTAGAAATAGATCCGTTCCTTTATACTCAGGGCTCAACTCTCAACTGCAAAATATTGACACGTTAGGCGAATACGAAAACATCAATCATACTTAGTAAAATATATAACATCTAAATTCAATATATAAACGACTAAAGTTAAACTCAATATATAAACGACTAAAGTTAAACTCAATATATAAACGACTAAAGTTAAACTCAATATTAACCTAACACATAACGTTTCAAATAAAACAATTAACTACTCTCTTCACGGGGTAAATACCAAAGTTCTTGCTCCGGCAATAATTACCTGCATTAAATTCGTTTCATTCAAGTCTCAGTTTATGTTATTTAGTATAACCATTTCCTAAACTAATACATTAAGAAATGGTGTCATCACCGGGAAGCCCGCTCCGTGGTCACGACAGGCTGGGGCGTTCGTCATGACGTGACCCCTGAAGGACAGCAACTCGATGTGGATGCCCTCGGTCGAGGTTTCCATCACTAATGATTAACCAACAAGTCCGCTGGCAATCATTACTTTCTGCTAGAGAGAGGGAATCTCCATAAAGTCGTCGTCGAGTGTTACCACGTAATTCTAGGTTTTAATACGAATTTTTCCAGCATTCTCAGTTCTAGGCTTAATGTCATTCGTAAACGTTTAAAGCAGCGGACTCACGATATATGAAATTATTCAGTCCTAGAATTACCGGCTTACCAAAAACCCCGTGTTTTTGCTGTCCGGCTTACGGTTCTCCTCCCTTCTTATACTCTACCAATATTTTAAAATAAGAATTAACGTAACATACAACTAGAGTCAACGTCACATTCACATAACGCCAATAAGAAAATAGGTAAAGTAACAAAAAATGGCTCTGTAGTCACGCACTTCGCAATCCACACCGACCTTACAAATACTTGCCATTTTTCTACCCGTCATAGTCCTTGGTTTGGTTCCGTTCTCCACAAATGAAAAAAAAAAAGGTTCAATTTTCTCGGAATACTTTGGGTTCCGGTGCAACTTGACACTGACTCCCCTTGCGCCCTCAAAATGCAACTGCACACATAAGCGTAAGTTAAACACCTGCATGTTTTTGTTTGGGCCTCAAGGTCCATTTCTTTAAGACCAATTTTTGATCCACTACATGATGAGGCGTATATTTTGTACTGTGTTGAGAGTACGTAATCAAATTTTTATTTTGCTGCGTCGATAATTTTCAATTTATAGTCGTTTTAAAATCACGAAGGATCAATTATTAAACTTGGTGATAAAACTTGCTTAGGCTTCGAAGTTTTCGCTTTCTTCAGTATCAAAAGTTTTAATGATAACATTGATATGAGGTGGTGCCTCCAAAGCTTGAATAGTATCCAGATATTAGCAATAAAACATTAAAAACAAATAATACAATGCATAACCATTATTAAAGGGTTTTTAATTTATTTTCTAAAACGAAACACAGTTCCTATCTCTGAAGCATATTCCTATAGACTGTCTCCGTTTTGGAAACCTGAATCCACCTTATATGCCTTTACTCGATGCCAAAACAAAAAAGTTAAACTGTATACGATATATGTTGCCAAATACAGAAAGTAAAATTATTTACATATGGTAAACATCATATAAAAGGAAACAATTTGGCATGTGGCCAATTTTGGGAACTGTAATTATTAAGTTTGCTTTATTCCAAATGGCAACAACAAAGGAAGCCTGGAAAATGAACACGTAGTATTCCTATTATGGAAACCTACAACTTCTTGGCGTAAATCCAATAGACCATTGTGATTTTCATGAAAAGCTTACTATCCGCTGTATATATTTCATGCCAAATGCACTCCAACTATAAAAAACAAGATAACTAACTCACAAAAACAAATATGTATACATTTCAAACAACACAACATTTTATTCGTTCTAAATATTTACCAATAAAACACCTTATCAATTCTCCGCCTGATAAAGACATTTCTATTATTATTATAAACAATTTTGACACACACGTTGTCAACCAAAGCCATTTCTAACCACTAATGAATGTTCTATTGAAACAGAATCCTTGAAACGAAAATTCTTTCCAAGGAATGGTATGTTATGTGATCTCTAATATCTATTACAGAAATAGCAGCCACATATGAAACGGTTTCGTGATTAATGTTAACGATATCCGTAATACGTTTATCTGATAATTAAAACCGCAAATCAATAGCACAAATAGACTAAACCGCTGACATCACTCGACCGAGCAGCTGTTGATCCATAATTTGCCCAAAGCACAGGAGAAACTCAAATTAATTATGGCTGTCAAGACACTTTCTGCAGAAGCTAGGTATTTAATCATCCTTTTGCATGGTCGTGAGCAAATTTTTCTGAAACCTTAATTGTTTCAGCGTTGTTTATAATAACATGGCGGGACGGGCCCCCACTTAAAATTAACAGTTTAAGTGAACACTTTCGTAATTACTTTGAGCGTTATCATGCAACGCTAACTTTCTTAGATGTTAAGAATATTTTCTGAGTCATTTTCCCAGCTCCTTTAGTTATAGATGGGACACTCCGCAAAAGAAAAATGGAAGGGCCTATTACTACAAAGAGTGTTGTTGTCTTATCATAATTTCGGTTTGAGAATAAAAATTGCTTGCTATAAGAAGAAATCTATTCAACCTATACACACTTACAGACAACGCATGTTTCCATATGATTCTGATGACGTAATTGATTGTTGTTAAGATTAAGAGAATATTAGCATGATTAACATAGGCGTACGCATAAAGTTCATAAGGGGTAGATTACTGAAACGTACGGAGGTTCTCTTCCTATGTTTCATATACAAAATTCCACTGTAATGGAGTTACAACCCCCATCAACACCCCCCCTGAGTACGCTAGTGTTGATTAGGTTGGAAATGCAGGAGAGCAGAAAGCAATAACATGTTACGTGGCTCTATATGCGGAACATACGCTATTTTTCTTAATTGATATTTCACAATGAAAAAAAGTATCAAATCAAATCAAAGTTTATTAAGGCGGACGCAATATTGTTTTACATCAGGTGATAGAATTTACTATTGAAATAAATATCGGTGAATATGAAGAGTTTGAGAACAAAATTAATGAAGTGTAAAATTAATTAAGTGCTTCTATATGGAATAGTGGTTTTCGCAGCGACTTCTTTATATTTTTATCATTAACAAATATCTGTATTTAAAACAGAATATTTTGTACCGTATTCTCTGGCATACTGGATAAGTTTAAAAACGTTAGATATTGGAATTCAACCAATTGGCGGTATCTGGCATTCTGGATAACGCACGAGAGGTACCGTTTTCGATTTCTATTACTGCATAGCAAATACACATTTCAAGTTAAAACATCAGTGAATTCTAAGATTTTAGGTGATAGATTATAACCTTGAAAGGAATACGAATTTTGCGACATGTCGTATAACGAAGGGCGTAAGTAACATCTCGCTTTTATCCGGTATGCTGCCTAATGTGAGGGAATACGGTATTTTGGTTCTATGCATTAAAGTCTGCATTAAAATTATGTTTCTGATTTTAAAATTGTGAATTAACACCCAAGTAAATTTCTTCGTTCTCTTAATATTAAATTCTCAGTACAAACGTTAAAATAAACGGAAAATAACCTAACACGTGAAATATGCATTTTTATCTATATTTCTGCTTTTTTCTACATTAAGACTGATTTTTATAGGCAGTTCAGTCAAACGTAACATTAGCTTTACATGCATTTTATAAACATTTTACAAGAAGTACCTATGAATTGAAATCGGGGGTTGGTTGTGTTTGGGTACAGAAGCTCGACAATGAATATATTTTCTCACGACACCTCAGGTAAATAATTAGTTTATTATTAATTATATAAATGCTATTTTATTTTATGAGAATCAATTGTATGTATAAATAATATATATATATAATATGGGAGTTTTCATAATAATTTGTTATACAAAGGTCTGGTGTTTTAGATACTTTATATCAATTTAATATAAAAGTCTGCAAAAAAGCATTATTGACTGGAAATTTAAACTCAACCGTCTATATACATGCATACACCTTCGCAAGTACATACGAATGCATTCGCCTTCATATACTTAGATTTCCATATAAAATAGCAGATAGGTACCTAAATTAAAAATAATCTATTATTTTTGCATTTTTTCGAAATTGAACTTTAAATATTATATTCATCTCTGGAAGAAAAATTAAAGACTGCATAATCCATCATTTTTACGCTGTGTCCAGATTTTCTTTTGTCGTCGGCAAGTATCCTTCCATTATCTCTGCGGAGACAGTGATGAACGAGGACAGGTCTTCGTGCAGCTGTTGCTGATATGTTAATACGTGCTTCAACCTCTGTTTTGCTCCAGATGACGTCAAAGTTTGGAGGTCTTTTACTCTTTTCTTCCACACAAGTTAGTTTGAGATTCCTTTAGGCAGTGCGTGTCAGAATTCCAACTGGATTCTCAAGTCCTTTAAAACGCGTATTATGCGGAATAAAAACAAGATGCTGTAACCTAAATAATAGATGAGATTTTCAAAAAATGAGATAGGAGTTTATAAATAGATTTATCTTTCAGCTTTCATCTTCAGTTGACACAAATAAGATGATGTGTCGGGCAATCTAAGAATAATCAACGTTTATTGGCGTAGTGATACCAACGCCGATGGTATGGCGTGATTAGATGGTGAAACGTTCGAAAGAAAATAAATATTTCTGCCTTCGGTGGGACCTGAACCCACGACCTTCCACTTGCCGGGCGGAGGCTCTACCCACTGAGCTACGAAGGACAATATATAATCTCTTTACGAACGTATATATATTGTTGCCAGTTATTTCGCAGAATGGTGTAGTACATAGACTACTATTTAAACCAAATTGCAAAGAGACTGGTATTAAATTGATCGAAATGCACGTTGCAGCATATGTGTGTATTTATATAAATCGAACACTACGCAGATTAAATCATTCTGCTAAATAACTGGCATCAGTAAATAGTCTTTATATACGTTCGTAAAGAGATTAGATATTGTCGTTCGTAGCTCAGTGGGTAGAGCCTCCGCCCGGCAAGTGGAAGGTCGTGGGTTCAGGTCCCACCGAACGCAGAAATATTTATTTTCTTTCGAACGTTTCACCATCTAATCACGCCATAACATCGGCGCTGGTATCACTACGCCAATAAACGTTGATTTATATTGTTGTTTGATTTAATCTGCGTAGTGTTCGATTTATATAAATAAAAATCTAATAATATTCTAGAGCATTAACTTCTAAAAAATTAAGTCAATTTCCAATAATGAAATTTATTCTCTATTGGAGTAAAGCATGAGAGGTTGCTGCTGAATAAAATACATGTAGTTTTTAAATAAATTAATCTTATTTATATTTCGAGTTATAACTTATTATTCTTTATATATTTTTTATTTTAATATTCCTTGGCACAAACAACGTACACACGAATACTTTTTCATTTTATTTGATTTTCTAGAGTTTGTGAGTGTATTGGATGAATGTGATCTTGATTTTATGTTTTATTTATGTCAAAATTTATGTTTGATTATATATCTAAAGGAAACACGCCTTTAGGATGGGATCATGATAAGAAAGAATATAGTTATTCTAATATTTATTTAATAAAATAGTAAAATAACAAAATATGCAAGGATCACAGAGAAAAATATAGAAAAACAAAGGTCAACACAATAAGGTCAAGACAATTAAACAGAATCAATACATGTATACTAATTGAAGTTAATCCCTTAACTTGATGAATATACTTATTGAAATTAAATTTATTTCACAAAATTTTTTTTTGATATTTCTATAGTGTATTGTAACCAATTAAATAACTTCTACTTCTTGCATATTTTGTTTTTGAATGAAATATGTCCATAAGCATTCTCATATACTGCGAAATTTACGCTTATTATGAATATTTAATATTAATATATTACACATATTTTAAATGCAATATATATTTTGCACTTAATATACATACATGATTTTATTACGATTATAGATTTACCTGCATAGATGAATATATTTTTATTTATTTATACCATATTATAATTTATTACATGCTGTAATGTGTTTGTCGGTGTAAACAAACAATATAAATCTGGAATAGACATATAGAAATGGTAACATATCTTCATAATTTACTTCCTGCTCAAAAACTGTACAAAAACATTATAAAGATTTTCATATTTTATTACAAGCCGTGCTATTCAGGGGATATAAGTTAAGTTTTATAATCTTTCTCGGAAAATGATTTATAAGGAATTTCACTGTTTATCACATTTAAGAAAATAAATTGTTTGGAACATATAAAATAAAAGCGCATTAAGTAACTGTACTTGGGAAAAGAGAATATATATTTCAATAAGAAAAATTCGAATGAAAGAAATATTTTTATGAAAGGCAGGCTCTTAAAAAGGAAAAAAATATTGCGTTTATAAAGGAAATTTGTGTGTGTTTATGCAGCATTTTGTCTAAGAGGAGCTGAATCGAAATATTGCGTGCCTTGTGGCTCTTCGCGTGTTTCTAAATCGTGAGAAATTCATTTTATGGCATATTGAATTTTACATGTCTAACGGGCTACGGCTGATAAGTGCTCAAATCTGGCAAAATCTCACAAAGATGGCTTTGAAAAACTTGAATGTTTACTAGAGCGATTTTATCAAAAACTCGCCTGGGAACTAATTAAAATTTTGTTAAATTATTGAAAAGACATTAAACAGTAAGAGTTTTGTTGATTGCTTAAAATTATTATCGTCTCTTCTGTTGTCTTTGGATATTTATCATATCTTATCAAATAAAGTTCACTCAAAATTTGTTACCCGTATTTGAGCTGCAATATCTTTTACTTTATTTCAATTAACTTGTTTATAGAATCTGCGTTTAGAAGTATGGGGTGTTTATGGAATTATTTTGTTTGTTTTTTTGATTTACGTTTCTAATTCATGGGTAACTTTTGGGGAATTGCAAATTAATATTTTTAAAAGAAATAAGGATCTCTAAATCATATTTGAAAATAACCGAGGATAAATATAATATCAACTTCACAAGTGATTTCGATTTTCGATGTCCTCTTGTTTATTTATTTTTAATAACAGATGACTTTTTGCAACGATGCATAGACCTTCTTAGATACAGGGTATGGATATATATATATAAGCGTATGCAGAAAGTTCTTAAGTGGATGTTGTAGGTTCAATGGAAGAGTTACAGAGCTACAATTCACATAGTCCTATGTTAAATATACAAAATTTCATATCAACACCCCCCTGCGTACGCCAATGTATGGAGACGACTCACTTGTAGACGCCTGTTAACAGAAAGTTTCATCAACAGCAAGAATAAGTACTGATAAATGTCTGCACGGAATTTGTATAAAGGAGTATGTATTTTGTACGAATGATAATGTAGAACCGAATCATCTGAAGTTTCTTGTAGGAACACCTCACATTGTGGCAGTATGTGTACACGCTGCATGTGAGCCGTATGCCTTTTCTTACTGACATAAGGATGCTCTACAACTTTCTAATTAAAAATATTTCATTACCTTTATTATTCTTCGAAATAGAATTTTTAACCTCCTCAATTTGCCACTAAGGCACTGCGGTTCATCTCATATGATAGTGCCTAGTTATTTTAATATGCCAGTTCCTAACTTCCGTTGCAAGATCTGTCTTGCTTCAAAAGCTATTGGCCGCATTCGGACTTTTCTAGGAACCGTGTATATGTCGCGTATATGGATAATATTTGTGAACCGTAAAACTTCGGAAATATAAACAAAGACCCGCAGTGTATGAAAATGTTTGCTATCATGTACATAATCAAAACAGCAACAGATTAATAATGGACACCTTGCTTATGAATTTAAAAGTGCTTAGCATTGGAAGATCGCTTACACCGAACTACAAAAGACAACCGTTTTAAACGCATCTGAATTGTTAGGAAGTGTTGCAATGTAACATGGAATGCAAAATGGACACATGAAAGAACATGTAAATATCTGGCTTTATCCGCTTTAAGCCTGCAACCATAAAGGCAAAAATAGGCACATGCACATACAAATAATAGTTTTATTTTAGAAGGGATTTATATTCTGTGTTATAATAATATATAATGCCTTTTCATTTTGGCGATCCTTTTAGAAGTGCAGACAGTAGTTGGGGTCTGATAGGGTTCGGCTCTAAGTTTGAAAGAAAATATGGCATAAAATATGCTTAAACAAATAAAAAGTATATTTCGTTGGATTCAGTTCGTAGGCAATTGTTATATAAATCGTTTATTCATTCATTTATATAGCCATTTATATGGTTAAGTGAAAAATATTTATATGTTCATAATATATTAATAGAGCCTGCCCTTCTTCGGGAGTGAGAAGAGAAGTCTCACTCCCGAAGAAGGGCGAACTTTTATCGCCCGAAACGCGTAGCTTGAACTCAATCTTGACATAAATACGCTTCTAAAACGTTGTTTTTTGTGTCTTATGAATAACTATTTGGCAAGAAATATTAATGTAGTTGAAGCAGAATTAAGGAAAAAATTACCAGTTTCCTTGACATCTTGTGTTTCGTTTCATGTTTTTTTTTTAAAAACAAGTAAAAGCTGCTTTGTTGGTTAGTACCTAAGCATCTTGTTATGTTTGTTTTACTAATTATATTTGTTTGTTACTTTTTGCATAATTGTTAGACAGTTATTTAAATATACAGAAATATAAGTATAAATATATAATGGGAAAGGCGAGAGGTGAATAAAAAGACAAATGACATTAAGAACTAGTCAGATGGTTAAAATAACCATCTTATCCCTCACTAGCACAGCCACGGGAAAATAGTTAAGGTCTATAGGAAGAAAAAAGTATGAAAAAATATTAATTTGTTATAAACATATGTGTTTTTTTTTTCTTTAGTGATTTAAATCGAATTATATATTGTAAATAAAAATTGTAAAGACAGCAAAAGGAATTGATGCAGATAATGTTCATACAATATATATATTATATATCCCTGGAATAAACAGTTTTATTGATTGATTGATTCGACCTCAGGAGGCGTCAGTTTTAAATATCTAAAAGAAACGTTTGATTACCCGAGAGATACTTGTTCCTTATATTTGCTTAATTGTGCTTTACTTGTCGTCGATTATTAACTATATGTATTTTAAGCGCTACATAAAGGTATAAAATGTAGAGTAGAGAAATAGACGTAAGAACACACACACAGTTTTATACGGTTCAATAGTTATAACGTCGTTGAAATATTTATTTGTAAATTTTTAAAAATATATTTTTACAAACCGTGACACATTACTTTAATATCCTTAGCGTGTGGTACAAAGTTAACGTTTTCTCAAACCTAAATCTTTCCAAGCATAACTACTTTTCCATGAATTTGGAAAATATTCCGATGGATCAATAATCATTTAAGTGCTCCACCCTAAAGTATTTACATTCAATATATGCCTTGAGACCAAACTCTAATGATAGATATTTCGTGTAATCTGTCTCTAAAGATAGCTTATCAGAGAAAGTTCGATTTGTTTATAACTTGCGTCACGCAAAGGTCATCAATGGCATGTTTGTATCCTCATAATGTGCTTCTGATGAGACCAGCCGATTTTCAGTTATTATTTTATACATAAATTAAATACTTTTTCCCTATCCCTCCGTAACACACATTTTTGTAAATAGAGGTATTATTACATGCTTGAAAGCCACTACCCATGCAATTTTAAGGATACCAATTCCTTTCATCACCGCATTGATATCTTTCTAATGGTACGTTAAAAAATTCGTCAGGCACAACGATGAAAGCGAAATTCAATAGTACTGTGTGGTAAAATTTCGCAGAATGTTAATGCTGGTACATTCTCTTGTGTGCAAGAAGTTGGAGATTATACCATAAACGGAAAGGAAAGCACATTAAATAAAAAAAGGCATTGGGATAAAACTATTTTGGAAACGTGAGGAGGTACTAAATGCCTTCTTTAATTCAGTTCCAGTACCCTAAATGAAGTGCTCCTAGCCTTTATTTTCTGGCCAGCTATCGGCTAAGTCTTAGGGGAGCAATTCACTATAAGATAAATTCTTCCTTATCGTCAATCTTTCACCGTTAAGAAATGGAATGAACAGAAGTAACACCCGATTACTGAGAAGAATGGCAAATACTTAGTATATATCGTAAAAAATACTGAATTTATAGTGCTTATCAGTCTTGCGTTTAATGCTTCATCGGTAATAATAGGGAACTCTTTCAACACATCTTAAATGAGTAAAGGTACGTAGCTTTAAATGGAACAAAAGATTACAACTTTTCCACTATTTATTCTTCACAACTGCAATCATATTAATAGAATTGTAATTTATCAGACATCCGGGAATACTTAAAACTTTTTATTAGGTGCCATAAAATATTCCATGGAATCATTTACATCCTCGAATCTTAATGTTATCATTATTATTACACTAGTTCGAAGATAATATGGCAACAATTTTCCCTTGAAAGATATTACATAAGCAGTTACTTTTGAAGTAAAATTGGGTACTCAGAAAGTTGGTAAATCGGGTCGTAGGCGCAGTGGGGGCGTTACAGAGCTACAACTCATATATTCCTATGTTAAATATACAAAATTTCATTGCAATGGGGGTTACAACCCCCATCAACACCCCCCTGCGTACGCCAATGTATACATATAATAGAAACGCTTGGGTGAATATAATTTTTTATAAAGTTCATGTCGATATTGCTTTTCCATTGGTAATTGGTTAAATATGTTATCGAAATTGAGGGAAATAGTAAAATACATTTTCTGATCAAAACTGACTGTTACGTTTATACTTTTCCACTCAGAAATATTGATGTTAGTCCTGCACACTATTTTTATGCTGTAAGTTTCTTTCAGCACCTCTTTTTAGAGGGCGTTTGAAGAGATTTTTCCAGAAATTTAGTGTCTGCTGGAAATGTTGGCTGTTCTTTTCGCTATTTCAAAAATGTTCTCTCCTGTTCCGATCGAGTGAACTGAGACTCGCTGCGACATCTTGCGTAACATTGTTTGGAAGGAGGCGACTAAGATCACGTAACAATGGCACAATCGAATTGAGAGCAGTTCTATCGGGTTTGTTACTGCTTGAATTATTTCAGTTTCTGGGTCTCTAGGGGACTATCTTCAAATTTTCAATCCATTCAGTTCATCGAATTATTGGAGGTAGCTAACCACAATATCAACGTTATCTTTTACCATTTAAAACACTTCATTAGAAATATAAAGGTTGTATATATTATACAATTAATTACATTTTACTCCAATCAAATGTTTCCGTTTTCTTCAGATTTGATGCACAGCTATGCATCTCTTGCATAAATTTTACGTCATAGCATGATTTATTGCAGATTATATGGCTTATTGCAAATATATAAGAAATTTGTAATGCGATGTAAAATTCTGGGTAATTTCACTTTATTTGGATTTATAAATTACATTGAAGTTTATTTATTGTGTATTTCTGATATATATATATATATATATATATATATACAGTATAACTTGCCTAACGTGGCCACCTTTGGGACTGAACTATAACAGCCATTATCAACGACAGATTTTCATATAGGGAAAAATAATACCCTGCCAATTCTCTCTTATATAAAAATTGTTACTTTATTCTAGTAATCACTTTGCCAGGTTCTACTGTATATATATATATATATATAGCCAAATCAATGTTTCCCAAACTTCGGGTCGCAAACAGGTTTCTGAGTGGGGTTGCCCGACTATTTTTAGTTGCAATTATTTTTATAAGGAATTTCACACAAAGTGTTTCAAAAACTTTATACTCAACATGGCTACGCACATCGCAATATTTTACTAATATTTGCTAAAATTATAGCTACAGACTAATATATATTAATATATATAATTAATATAATATACATAAATAATGTAACATATGTATAATTAATATAATTTTGTATTTAATGTGTTTTCTTTACTCTGTTAAAAATGCTTTTATTATGAAAATGTGGAGGCGGCGGATAGAGGGAAGTCGTGGATATTTTGGTCTCTATAAAAGAGGTTCGCGGATTACTTGGCTGCTCTAAAGGTGGTTCGTGACTTGAGAAAGGTTGGGAACCACTGAGCTAAGTGTACTGAAGAATTCAAATATAGTAAAAAATGTATCCTATTTTCAAACCAAAGAACTAGGTGATATTGACTGACTAAAGGTTGTCCCTAAACGGTTATTCACTTTTCACCATTTCATTAAACCTTGTGTACTACCATATCTGAAATGCAAATATCCAGCTCCTATATGGCGGCCACAGGGACCTTAAGGGAGCAAATATACACATGATGTATTTAAACATGAAATAGCAATTCAATTTCAGTGGTGACGAAGCTAGAAAGGCAATTTATAAAGTGAGCTTTTAAGAAGAAGTAAAACCCGATGATCATTTGGAGAGCTTCCCTAAACTTTCAAGAGGCCGAATCTGCTCTCCGGGTTTTTTTGGTGCGACGTGCTTTGCTTGATAATTTTCAATTCCACAGTGTTAATGCAGAAACTTTAAAAGTGCCAAATATTTCGTTCTGGGGAAAAAGCTCATAATGAGGAGGGTTACGTCAACTTCTAGATCATGCTAGTAAGGTACAACGGAATATTAACAATACGTAGTTTTATCACGTAGACTGCAAATTTTCGAGTAACTACCACGATTTTGAAAATTCGCGGAGAGGGCAATACTAAAGAAACTAAATTTGTTTATGTAGACTAAATTTTTCGCTATGGTGCATGCAACGAAATATCGAAATGCCATTGCAATTGCTGTTCACATTAATTTTAAGAACAGCTAGCGATATATTTATAAATAGAATTTAAAATATTTCTGGGACGTTTTAAAAATCAGCCAAGTACATTCACAGTTTTTTCATACTTGTCGGAACCGGCCACATGGTCCTAGCTATTTGGTCGTGAGATGTATGTGATGGTATAAGAGTTCTTCACTCTCCGGGCGGAACTAGACAGCCGACAGGCGGTGGTTGCCGGGTTTCATGACAACACGTCCGATCACCAGACACCTTCTATCCAGCGCTTCAGCCAAATTGTACATAATAGTATATAATTCATAGGCGTACGCAGAAAGTTCATAGGGGGGTTATAGGCTCAATGGGGGTTACAGAGCTACAACTCCATGTATTCTTATGTTAAATATACAAAATTGCATTGCAATGGGGGTTACAACGTCATCAATACACCCCTGCGTACGACAGTGATATAAACGAGAATGATATATAACTATATTGTATGCTTCAACACTATCCGGCTGCCAATGTCCGTTTATAGGAGAGATACTGGGCTAAACTTCATAACTGGTATCGTCCGAATAGAGTGTAGAACCTAAGTATTGTAAAAGAAAATTTAGAAAACAGCTGGATACACTATGACGGCAAGCCGAAGCTGGTAAATATTAAAAAGCTCCAAATTCTTAATTATATAAATCCAATCGATTCTGCGGAAAGGTGGGATGGGGTAATCAGAAAAAGACTTATAATTGTATCTAATTTCAATCGGAAATTCCTGAAGAGTAAAAGAAAATTGCAACAAATTCTCTTTGAAATGTAACTATCTGATGGACTAATTTCAAATTTCAAAGAACAACCTTCGCACTGCTTTGGCCATGCTGCTTCTTTGTTATGGTTGAAAAGCAGGGGATTGTCAGTGCATGGATAAAAAAAGTGGGATTGCAACTGACACTATCGTAATTAAATAATAATTTTGCTGAAGCGAATACGATTATTTCAATAAAGACATAATTCTAAGTCCATTCAACGATGTTGCTGATTTTCTTAAATTTTCAGTTCCTTCGTGAATAAAGTCTGGGACTCAAATCATCGGCTGTTTGCAAACAAATCTTTCCCAAAGCAAATTCCAAATAATTATCCATCAGTGATAAACTTCGGTGATAGCCTTTCTCTGGTAGATTATTCGGCAGAGACTGTCCTACAAAATTTTATTAATACTGTCCAGAAACTTCAACAAATGTAGAAAAAATCGTTTTGCTCATAAAATGACATGGAATAAAAAACAAAGCAAAAATAAGATATCATAGAAAGTATTTACTGATAAAATTATGAATATGTTAATAATTAATAAATGTGAATGTGCAAACAATATTTTTTGTTTAATAAAATATATTTTTAATATATAATTCGATATCAGGTTGGTATTGTTGCCCTTGTATAAAATACTTATATAATAATATAATGCATAATATAATAATCACATAATATAGAAACATAAAATAGCAGTATAGAACATATTTGCATATACGATTATACTCAGAAAATATGTCTTTAATGTTTTAAGTATTATCTTATGAAAAATTTCAAAACAATATATTGGTTCTAATATGGTTCTAATATTGGTTCCAATATTGGTTCTTATATTGGTTCTAATATTGGTTCTAATATGTTTATTCTTATAAAACAACTGTATTTTTTTCCATGTATAGGTCCTTGAAATTTTTGGAAGTAAAATCGTTTTGCGAATTTAAAGCCTGACCCTATGCTGTTTTCATTAATTACAAAAATTGGATTCCTTTATTTAAAAATAATTTAAGGTATTTTGTTCATATAATTGTTTATTACTGAAAACAATTTTATAAGATGCCTTCAGACTGATATTCTATAATAAATATTAAATCAAATTTTATTAGATAGCTTAAAGTACATTGTAATTAATGTAAGATATTGAAATAGTTTACGGAAATGCAAATGGAAAACCTAGAATTTAGTCCTTAGCTCGTGTGCAAAGGCTTTCATATACAGAGATTCTAAGAATGTAATCTCGACGCTTAATAATGCATTCAATTATAAGTTGCAAAGGGGACCTTGAAGAAAGTGAATTTGGTGAATGTAGTTCCTTTCATCTTAAGCGGAAATCAGAGATTTAAGTACAAGCCGTCGTAAATTCAATATTATACGAAAATATAATATTTTGAATTTTGCTTAATATTTTAAAACTGAATTTTGAAAGGGGAATAAATATAAAAATCGTACCTAATATGCTGCTAACCTCTCCCCGAAATTATACATTTCAGTATGCATCGATGAAACTGAACTGTTCTGTGACTGCTGAAATCAACATTTAGGACGTCTTTTTGAACGGCTTCAAATTCAATGAGCAATAGATCTTACAAACTCATACCGATACCAAATTTATTTGTCGAAATAAAAGTTTATAAATGGTAATTAACGATAGTTCTATGAGATAGCTTCCCGAACTAATGGAATAGTTCGTAAGAAGTGTATTTCCTAACACGGTGGTTCGTAAAAATAGGAATTCCTTGTACGAAGTCGGCATTTTCAAAGCATAAATGAGTGTATTATGCAGTAAAACCTCCTTACGATGATATCCGAACAATAAATCCCTCTACAACGATAATTTTTCTCGGTCCGTATAATAGTGTTGTAGAGAGGTTTTACTGTATAATGAACCCTCCCTATAACAATAACTCCCTCTACAAAGATAATTTTTCTCGGTCCGTATAATATTGTTGTAGAGAGGTTTTCCTGAATAACATCTGACATCGGTGAAATGTTTAAAAACACGAACATTCAAGACTGCTCCATTTATTAAGTGAAGACAGTTCCTGTTCGTGAAGACAGGAACTGTCTTCATGTAGAAAAGAGAGCAGTTGGCTCCAGTGACGTCGCGCTTTTAAAATGTTGTCGGAATGTTTAAAATGTTGTCGAAATAACATTTGTGATTATAATACAGTTTGCTAATGAATTAGTTTGGATTAATAAATTAGAAAATAACGAAAAACTAGCAAATATACAGAATTTTAATTACGAAGTATTTTAATAATTAATTTTCGTAGGGCTATATATATATATAAATGAGTGTGAAAACTGTTTCACCAAGGTCATTTATAAATATATTAATAAAATATTAGATAACAGTTTAAAATTCTAAAATAAATTAGAAAAATTATAAACCTTTGCAACCTAATTTGCTTTTAAATTTGGAGATGAGTGTTAATTTAGAACCATAACATTTTCAGTTTTTGGTTCATTCATACTATTTTTACACTCAGGGCCGCCTGTAGTTAAAAAACATCGCTATTTCAGAAATAAATCATTGCAGAAATTAGTTCAGTGATCTAGGAAGGAATATCGGGTCCTAGAAGAGAATAACCACCAACCCAATGCTCGGCACATGACGTCCGATTGTAATTTTTGATTTTCTGGGAAGAGATAAGCCCCTCTAGGCTTTAGTTACGTCAATGAGATAAATATTTACATACAAAAGGTTAAACACTGGTAAAATAGCAATGAAAAAGATCACTCAAGCTTTCGGACGCATCAGCAGCAGTCCTTCATCAGGAGTAATGACGATGTTATGTTTCTGTCTCTTTTTTATACTTGAAATTTCTGGAAAACCCTTCATCAGAGTAGTCCCGCAGAATGGGAAAACCCAATGAGAACCAATGGGAGGCCTCCAATAGAATCATGGAAGAACCCCAATAGGGACCAATGAGAAACCCACACTGCGGGTTACCTAATGTTGGGGATGTCCCATACATTTCAGAGTAAGAGTTGTTTATAAGTTTCTGGAAGTGGTTGTGATGTATTAATGGCTTTCCCGTGTAGTTTGTAAGTTTCCCAAGATTCTAAGAAGAGTCTACTATTCTTGTTTGTGATGTGACGGTGTAGTATTTTTGTTGAGTCCCAGTCGGGTTCGTGTCCGTGTTGTAAAGCGTGTTCTGCCAGACGTGAGGCTATGTCTCCTTTCGCGAGTGCTTGTTTGTGTTCTTTTTTTCTTGTTTT